>CM051269.1:29701660-30096660 GCA_027921565.1 Artemia sinica
TTGAAAAGGCAGTTGAAGAAAGGTAGATGGTTAAAAAAAACAGTTGATAAAAGGTAGATGGTTGAAAAGGCTCGAAATAAACAGCTGGAATGACAGAATAAAAGTCAAACAAAAAGCAATTATCCATAATGTCTTGGAAAGATTTAGCTCTAATCCAAGAAGATTGATTAATGCTGAAGTTTATCGATGATTTATGATTTTTGGTGATTTTTTACTAATAAAGATTACATAGGTATGACAGAACATGTTGGCAATGTAAGGTTTTGTGAACTGCCAATATAAATTCAGCCCCCCATCCTCCATCAAAGAATCGGATTCCCCCCCCCCCCCCCCCCCCTAGAGAAGAAACTACGTACGCCCATGGGTATTGGGAAGAAGCCAAAGTTTTACAGGCATAAAAATTTCTGCTGAAAAAAATAATTCTTTAAAGAATATTGTGGCGGTAGCGAATATTATACTTGTAAGCAGGTTTGAATAGTGAGTTAATCGTCTTGTGAATATTAGCTTTCAGACGACATTAAACAGCTCTACAATATTCTAGTACCCTTTTTGCACTGAAGAAATGAAACAGAAAATAGGAGACTTACCAGCGTTTCCATTCTTTTTAAGAACTCCTAGTATTCATTTCCGCTATAAGCTTTTGCTATAACATAAATTTAGATAATAGCTATTATTCCTGAATCAGCATGAACCGCAAGTTTTCATACGAGATAGTGCTTTTTTTAACACGTTTTTAAGATTTTGGCTACTATGCGCCGTGGTTTTCTCTGTACTTATATGCAGCTATTGCTGCAGCCATAACCTTCAAGTTTGTTCATGCCCTGGGCATGGAAAGTTTCACTAATTTTTAAATATATACGACAGAAGAATAAATTGTTTTTAGAGGAGTGAATAGTTTTCATCGAAGCGGTATAAAATAAAAAATAATTAACCAATAAATTAAGACTGTTTCATATGAGACAGCTTTCGTCACAACGGGCTGAATTACATTTTCTAGTTATGTTGTTGATTTGAGGAGGGTTGATTCGAATGGGGGATGAGTCAGTGAGGTTTGAGTTAAACGAGAGTTGAATTACACAGAACTCGAGTAGAATGGGGGTTGAATGATACGAAGGTCGAGTTGAATTAGGGTTGAGTTTCACGGAATTGAGTTGAGTGAGAGTTGAGATGCATTGATGCTCAGTTGAATGGGGGTTAAGTTGTACGAGAGTTCAGTTAAACTAGGGTTGAATTGTACGAGGGTTTGGTCAAACGGGGGGTTGAGTTGCGAGGAGTTCAGTTAAAATGGAACCATTTTTCTCATCAATAAATTACCGTAGGTTTTTGTAGCTGCCGATAGATGGTTCACCGGGGATATCTACTTTCAGACAATCAAATACTAGATTCAGTATTTTTATTATATAGAAATTTCTTTCAAAATCTCCAGTGTGGGCGCTTTGCAATTGTGTATCATTTTTAAATTTAGTATTCTGCAAGTCAAGCTATCTTTGTTGAAAATTGAAGCCATGTTTTGAGGAGTGTAATAGCTTAGAGTGAAATAACTATCCAGTGAATAAAAAAATACCCAGAATCGATGCTTAGAAATTATGGCATTTATTAATAAATTAGATAAAAATTTCAATATCAAACATAAAATAGAAAAAGCCTAAGGTTTCTGAAATTGAACCATTTGCGCTAGCTTTAAACGCTCTGGTCGTGGCGAATTTGTTCTAAAAATAACTGGTTGCTATTGATTCTACGAGCAAACATTTGCACTTGCATTGCGAACGCTATACTCAAAGACACAGTTTGTTTTTATACAGGTTACTCTATTTAGTGTGATAGTGCTGAAAAAAAATTCAAGGGAGGGATGCGGTAAATCAGTCAAAATAAAATAGTCTTAAATCTACATTTGTTGGAAAGAACGATTACTGTGCTACCTAATTATTTTAAATTCCAGGTTCCTGTCCACGACGTATAAATAACAGTTCAATAGGAAAAAATTCTTAGTGAAACCCCAAAAATTTCTGGAGATTTCGGTCGCATATACAGTGGCCGTCATCTGCAGATAAACTCTCTGCTGATCTACTGATGACGGCCGCTGCATATGTGAGCGAAATCTCCAGAAACTTAATGTTGTTTCACTGTCAAATAAAAGGGTTTTGTCCCTATAGAACTGTTGTTTGTATAGATGGCCAAATTTAAAAACACAATTTACTGTCAGAAAAAATTTAAACTAAAACGAACTTAGATTACCTTGAATAAAATATCAAAATTAAAACGAACAGGAATTATGAAGAATGATGAAACACATTCTGAAACTACTGCTACTATTGACAATTCACTGGAGCACCAAACCACCAGAGGCTAACACATCTACGCACGCTACTCCTCCACCCAATTTATTTCAAACCTCACCCTTTAGTCCATCCAATATTTTCCATTTTCCATGCCTTGTGACCTTTTCCCACACAATTTGGGGACGAGCAGCCTTTCTTTTGGCCCTAGATGGTTAGTCGAAAAGGATAGTCTTTGGCAATCTATCATCCGCAGAACGTGTCCTAGCCATTTCAACTTTTCTCTCATTATAGCCCTAGAAAGCGGGATTGAACTACATGTTTCGTATAGCTTGCCGTTTGAAACACGGTCATCTAGACGAAAGGATATGACACTAGACCCTTAAACTCCAAACTAGTGGTGCTGATTAAACCGGCAGTACCCAACAATTCGTAGAAAATTTCTTTGGAAATGTCTAACAAATCCTTTTTGCCTTTCGGAGTGCCCATACTTCGGAACCATGCTTAACCACTGTCTTCTTCTTCTTCTAATTCACAGCAGGCGGGCTTTTCAGTTGATACTACTTAGCCCTTTTCCTTTTGCTTCACTCTGTGGGCTACAGAGCTACTGGCTTGATTGCCTAATGATTATTAGATATTTTCAGATATCTTTCAGTAGATCTTTCGACTCTAGGAGTTCAATTATGAGTTGATAGATGTCGATTTCTATGCTCTGTGTGCAGGTATAGTTGGCTAGGCTCTTGGCTGATAGTGAGATTTTGTGGTGTTTGAAGCACTTTAACAGTTTACAATGCAAAGTATGCTGTGCAGACGTCAGCATATTACATTCAAATAGGCAGTGGTCAGTTGTTTCATTATTCATAATACAATACCTGCAAAGAGGGGACAGGGGAACTGAACCACTTGAATTAGGAAACTGATACGACAATGCAAGAAAGTTTAGTCCATTTGTTCCAGAACGTGTTCTATGATAAATTTTAGAAAGATACTTATTGGTAAAAGGGGAAAGGATAGGATTAATCTTATTATAATTAATATCTGATAGCCTCCATCGGTAAATATCTCTAATCGGGATTGGTATCCCACTTGGCTGGTCAATATTTATAGCATTTTTTGCTATTTCATCAACCTGATTATTACCACTTATACCAGAGTGGCTAGGAATATACTGAAAATAAGTTTTTATGCCACTTGAAGCAAGATTATTTATAATACTAAGACAATGATAAGTGTCAATATCCAGCTTATACTGAGGAGCTGAAGACAGCAACTCAAGGCTTGATAGAGAGTCAGGATAAACTATAATATTTTTGAATTAGCAAACAAGGGTTTATTTTCCATAAGGTATTCTAATGCCATGATTATGGCATTTAACTCTGCAGACATTATAGATACATTATTATACAATCTCTCACCCATTACAATTTTCAGGTGAGGAAGGAAGGCACCACTTGCTACCTTCTCATTCATTTTGGACCCATCAACAAAGATTTGGAAATGGTTTTTATAAGTGATTGTATTAAGTTCAGCAATTTTTTTCTGGACAAAAGCGATGGGGGTTAAATCTTTAGTCCACTTTGAGAAATCAGTATTTATTATGGGGATTGACCAATTCCATGGAGGGGATTGGGGGAAAGTAGGTGCAATAGACTTTGCGGGTACAGAAAACTTCTTCTAAATATTGGCATACTCATGTGCAATGCCTCTATACATGGATGGATTTCTTAACCAATTATGTAGGGTGTGTGAGCTCTTTGATTCAATTTTTGTAAGATGTTTTATCAAGAAAAAGCTACGTCTCTCCCTTATTGTTGTTAATCCACTCTCCATAAGCAGAAACTTGGTGCTTGTAGGTTTCCTAAGACCAAATATGAGACGTATTATATCATTTTGTATTGTTTCAATTTTTTGCATCTGGGTCTTTGCACATGCACCATAGACAATGAGCCCATAGTCAATATGGGGTCTTATATGTGATTTATAAAACTGGAGTAAGGTTTTCTCCTTACAGCCCCAGGGTGTGGAAAGAAGTCTTTTTAGTATATTTGTTTTTCTATAGCATTTTTTTATTGTGTTTGAAATGTGGAGGTGGAAATTAAGTTTTTGGTCAAGTATGAGACCTAGGTAATTAATATGATTATCTTCTGGAATAGTTGTTCCATTTAGAGTTAATCTTGCATTAACATGATTTCGCTTTCGGTGAAATTGGATTATTTTTGACTTGGTAGGTGCAATGGGTGAATCTGAATGTTGAGAGAATTTTTCAAATTGGAAAAGTGACTTTTGCAGCTTTGACTGTGCAATCTCAAAGGTGTTGCCAGATGACCATAGTACTAGATCATCAGCATATTGTAGATTTGTGTGGGGGAGGTTCATGTCCCAGAGATATAGGGCAAAGAGGAGGCAGCTGAGGACTGCTCCCTGAGGAAGGCTTTTGGCTATTGTCTTTTGGGGTGAAGAGGCTGAACCTACACAAACAATGAAACTTCGCAATTCTATGAAAGATGTCGTCGTCACTATAGCTTCTAATATTCTTCTTCTTCTTCTATTTCACAGCAGGCGGGCTTTTCAGTAGTTACTATTTAGCCCTTTTCCTTTTGCTTCACTCTGTGGGCTACAGAGCTATTGGCTTGATTGCCTCTTATTTATTAGATATTTTCAGATATCTTTCAGTAGATCTTTCGACTCAAGGAGTTCAAATATAAGATGATAGATGTTGATTTCTATGCTCTGTGTGCAGGTATAGCTGGCTAGGCTCTTGGCTGATAGTGAGATTTTGTGGTGTTTGAAGCATTTTAACAGTTTACAAATCAAGGTATGTTGTGCAGACGTCAGTATATTACCTTCAAATAGGCAGTGGTCAATTGTTTCATTATTCATATTACAATATCTGCAGAGAGGGGATAGGGGAACTGAACCCCTTGAATTAGGAAACTGGTACGAGAATGCAAGAAAGTTTAGTCCATTTGTTCCAGAACGTATTCTATGATAAATTTTAGAAAAATACTTATAGAAAAATATTCTAATCTTGATTCGCAGACTTATCTTCCTATTCTTCTAAACATTCTATTTATTAACTTTGGAGAAGATAACTTTAAATAACCTTTAAAGTAGGAAATATGCTTCATTTGACATGCAACATCTTAACTTTGAAGCTTGGTGGGCTTACAGTTAAAATCCGGACTAACTTAGAGCTTAGACAGAACTTAGTTGCGAAGGACAAAGGCCGGAGATACCGAGCAGAATAACTCCCTTCTTTCCATTAAACGGTCGGGCCCGAAATCCCAATTTTATTATAGAGGTAAAAAAAATTTTAGTAACGAACCTGTGCGTAACTTGAACTTGAGAAGAGGAAGCTTGGAAATATACAAACATAAAAAAGATCCTAAACACAAATATAAAAAGGACAATCCGAAATAATCTAAATCCATGCAATTTTCACCAAGTTTAATTAATGACTTGCATTTTATTGAAGATTGAAACTCTAATATCTAATTGTCTCTGACAGGCCCACTCAACTAAAATAATAAAAGGGTCAAATTATTTTACGCAAGTCCCCGCAGGCTAAAAAAAAAAAACGAATATAAATCTAATTTATGTAAATCATCAGGGCCAGATTTTAAAGCTTTGAGGCTCTAGCGTTTTTGTAGCTCTGTATTCATACCATAGGAGGAAAGGTCAATTTTCCTTTAGAAAATAATATTTGCGATGGCAATTTCTATTTTATTGCAAAATTAAATCACTTAATGATAATAATATGAGGATCAAGTATTTGTACGTTAGAGGTATTAAGTAAATTATATAAGCCAATATGGTATTGAAAATGAGTTTAATCCATTGGTAGATAGCAACACCTAAATACATGTACGCATCATACATAGTTTTATAAGTAGGGCTATTTATCTTCAAAGCCAATTGATAAAGCCTTCCTCCTTGCTTTTTTTCGTGCATATATCTTGAGCCAGCCTTCCCTCAGTAGTGAGCAGGGATAATTATGTCAATCTGTCGTGGCTGATTGAAGATCTTAGGTAATTCTTCACCCAACGAAGGGTGGAGAAGGATATTTTTCCTCTGCAGTTTGTGGCAGGCACACTAAGATCCATCCTTAAGGCAATGTCAATGTTTGGATAGATGCCAACTTCATCAAAATGACGCAAAACCTTGACTCTAACGTCAGTTAGAGTCATGCTGTTTTTCCTTCATCAGTATTTTGTACCAATTGTCAGAATAAAAACTCAAGAGCTCACTTGCAGGCCTCGGGATTTCTCAGGTGTGATTCGCCTGGCGACGGAGTGCATTTGGCATTTTGACGATAAATGACATCAGTCCTGTTTTTTTTTTTTTTTTTTTTTTAAGAAAAAAACTCGGTCAGTGATAATTCATAGCGCCCCTAAGCCCCGGCCTAGTGGGCCTATTGGTAAATCCAGGCCTGTAAATCATGCTTATTTTATTTATAGTTATAATTCAACTATCATTAATTGTAGCTACAGCAGTGTAATGCATGAATTTTTGTTCAAAAATTGATAGAACAATCCAAGATTCTTCCTGATTTTTATCCAGATTCCATATCAAGGTCTCAATTCTGACGCGATTCCGAATTCGAAGGACACTTATTGCTTTTACGGTATCAATAACAATTATAAGACTTTAGATAGTCACATTACCTAATCAAGTACGCATTAGAAATAAATTTGATGCATCAATCTACTGTCATAATTTACTGTTTCTGAATAGAAGGTTTACAGGCTAATAAAAGAAAACAAAATCACAAAAATTAATCTGGTACGAGGAAGTTGAAGTCCTTTTTAATGAACGGCATGGTAAGAAAGACCACAAACAAATGAATGTGACTCCTCTTAAAGGCTGTATTTTTTTTTATCTTCAGTAAATTAGTTGCTTTTTGAGCTGAAATACGGTGTCTCCTGGATATGTCAATGGTTTAAATTGTGTATTTAAGACATGATTTGATTGTAAACGTAGTAAAATACTGGAGACTGTAAGACAGCACCCACTCAACGATTAAATATTTATGATATAGTTCATAAAATTATGTTTTCTAGTCTTGGAGATAGAGATTTGAAGAAGTCTTTTGTACATCCCAAATTGTAAGAGAGGAATGGGTCGAAAAAGCTATGGATGATCTCCAGCCATTTAAATCTTCCGGAGAATATAGGGTTTATTCCATAATACTCTAAAAGGGGTGCGAAATTATAAGAGGCCATTAGCCTATATTTGTATATTTAGGAAAAGCCTAGCTGTGGGATATGTTCTTAGACATGGATAACAGCAAGGGGTGTCTTCATACCTAAACCAGGGGGAAAAGATTATTCAAACCCCCAGTCATATTGAATGATCATTTTAACATCTTTCAGTTGAAGGTGATGGAACCACTTATTTATTGATGCCTGATAAGAAGCCCAGAGATCAAAACATGATTTCAAAGAAGGAAATAGGGTTTGAGGTAGAAAGTTCAACAGAAGCTGCAATACACCAATTGATTTACTGGCTTACTGACTTAAGTCCCATCCATCCTCGAAGGTTGTTTTGGGGCCTCTTCATTCACCATGTTATTGATGTGGCGTCTGCATGGGCATCTATCTTCTGATAGGTGTAGAAGTTGCGGCAGGTTGAGTGTAGAGAAGTAATCTTTCCATCTCTTCGGGGGGCGAGAACCATGCACGCGACCATGGAAGACTATTTTCAGAAGACGGGAATTTTCCATACGCTGGATGTGGCCTAGCCACCTAAGTTGTTGTAGTTTTATTTTGTCAAGTATGGCGTGTTTAATTTTGAGGTTTTCGAAGAGCCTAATATTAGAGACCCTGTCCAGGTACGTAATGCCCGCGATGCCCGAAGTGACTTTATTTCGAATGTGGCTAGGCGACGTTGGTCATCTGTTTTGAGGGTCCACGATTCACAAGCGTAAATGGCAATGAGGATAATCAGTGTGTTGAAGTCTTGTTTTTAGCAGTGTCGACAAATTCTTGTTCCTCCAGATCGGCATCAAGGCTTTAAAGCTAGAGTTGGCAAGCGCCAGGCGCCTCTTAATATCTTTCGAGTGGTTGTTATCTGACGTTATAAGGCTACCAAGGTAGGTGAAATCTTCGGTCCATTCTATGTTGTCACCACCGAGCCGGAGGCTTAAGCTGTCGTGAACAGAGCATAGCTTTCGTCTTTGAGGAATTGATGGTCATTTCAAACCGGCTGGTCGTTGATTGGATGTTGTCGGCCTGGGACTGAAGATCCCCAAGGTTCTCATTTATTTGGTCTATGTCGTTTGCATAAGCTAATTTATCAACCGATATTCGCCCGGTGAGGAACCTGACGAGTTGTCAAGGAGTGATAGGACAGCGGTAAGGAACAGGTTAAACATTTCCGGAGAAAGTAAGCAACCCTGCAACGCACCAGTCGATGTTTCAAAGCTGGGAAAGGCCCTCTCCCGTCATGATGTGGCTTCTGAACTTTGAGTACATATCTCTGATCAATGATACTAAGTTTTGTGGTATATCAAAGTGAAGAAGAATGTGCCACAGACCTTCTCTCCATACGAGGTCGAAAGCCTGCTTAAAGTCAATATAAAGGTTGAAAATACTACATGCAAGTTCAAAATATTTTTACATAATCTGACGTACCATAAATATCTGATCGATTGTTGACCTGTTTGGGCAGAAACCGGCCTGATATTCTGGAATAACATTTGGAGCTATAGCTCTTATACGTTCCAGCATTACTCTAGTGAATATTTTAGCGGCGTGGCTCGTAAGGCTTATAGGCCGGTAATTATAACATATTGCTTTCGAGCCTTTCTTATGGAATGGAACTATCGTGGCTTCACACCATGAGGAGGGGAAGTGACCTTCCTCCCAAGGAGCAGTAGTAATTTTTAGGTGTAGGTCAACAAGGGGATCGCAATTTACTTTCAGTGGCTCCGGTTGGATTCTATCTGGGCCTGCAGCTTTGTTTGTCCCTAAACCCTTGATAGCCGATTCTATGTCAGAACGAAGGTGGTGTGGGCTTGGGTTCGCGGTGATTATGGGGAGGCTGTTAAGCACCACTTGGTCTGGGAGGATCGTTAAGTTTAATTTGCTCTTAAAGTGTTCTTTACATCTGGTTCGGATCCGTCTGTAGTTTGGATCCGGTTACCCTCTTCATCGAGGAGTGTACAGGCTTTCAGTCCCTTTTTTTTATCGGCATACACCAATTAGGCTGGCAAATTCACCAAGCCTTTGAAAATAAGTAATTTGCCCTGGGTATATTCCTAGATATCGAAGGGGCATTTGACAATACCAATTTTGAAGCCATAAAAGAAGATATGGAAGAAGTAAGAATAGATCAATACACAAAGAAATGGAACTTTCACATGGTCAGAAATCAACAAATAGTCGTGGGCCTGAAAGAAGTCAAATTATCCAAAACTGCCCATAAAGGTTACCCGCTGGGAAGAGTAAGTTCTCCATTCACGTGGAATTAAAGAGTCTATTAAGTTTATTATTAGAGCAGCATTCCAGATATACCCTGGCGTTCGCAAATCGATTTAGTATCCCTACTGAGAGGAAAATGTCTAAGAGCCCTGTTTGAGATAGGACAGCATATGCTGAATGAAATTCAAATATGGTAACAAAAACATAAAGTATGCCTAGTTCCACAAAAGGGTGGAATAATATTTTTTACAAGATAAGGGAAATGGCAAGTTCCTTTCCCTCTAAAAAATGTTTGACCACCCAATTTCCCTGAAGAGGGAAGTAAAATATCCTGAGCTGGAAAGCTCAATGTAAAGAAAAAGCTCGGAAAGCCATAGCTTCCTCAGTCCAGTGCAGACGAATGACTTACTTGACTTACTTACTTGACTTAAGGCTCCTGCCGAGGGTTCGGCGTAGAGAACGATGAGACTAGGTGCCTCCAGGTTGACCTATCGCTTGCCAGGATCGCAGCTTCTTCCACCAGGATGTGCAGCTTCTCAGCTTCTTCCCATTATTCGTGCAGACGAATAATGGGAAGAATTAGGATCTAGCTCCAAACCAAATTATGTACCTATATAAGACTGTCATCAATCCGATTCTTTCGCATGGAGTAGTGTTACGGGTGTCTTTGACTCAGATTAAAAGCCATATTACCCCTCTTATGAGGGTATAAAAGTCTGAATATTCGTAATCTATGTACCATATTTCCCTATCACTGACTTTTTAAAAGTGCAAGTTAATTTTTTTTATGTCGTAATTTTAGAAGAAAAGACGAAAAAACTTCAATTTCGCCTCAACCGATTTTGTGTATGTTGTAGAGAAACTTTTTTTTCGGTTCGAATGATACTAGAATCGAAACTGTTGCAATTTGTTTGAGGTAACCCCTAAAATTAATTTAGATTGACTGTCTATAGATGACAGGAGAGAAATTGAGCAGCGGTTGAGTCTGCTTCACAAAAACAACGCGATAGTTTGCTTTACGGATGGTTCGCGATTTGATGAGAAGCTGGGAACTGGAATAGTAATATACCAAAGAGTACGGGGTAACTTATAAGACTAGAAACTGGTGCTAGTGTCCAAAAAAACCATCAACACCATCTATCATTTGGTCACACTTGGTATTTTTTCAAGCTCTGTATTCGTTTTCTGTCAGAAACTGCGATCAGACGCTTAGTACTGCATTAATTTTACTAACTACACAAATTAAATTAATTATTCTTATTATCATACTGAAAATGCCAAATATCGCCTAATGCTAGATGGTGTTGATGTTTTTTTTGTCGACTCTAACCCCAGTTCTAATTCCTTTAAGTTACCACACTCTATGGTAATATACCAGAATACACCCGATCTAGAGAAAGAGTTATAAACTTGGGTAGTTAGTATTTGGGTAGATTTGCAACGGTGTTCCAATCTGAAAGGTTTTGAACAAAACGGGCAGCTAGAACGCTGATGCCACCATGCCCACCTTGTCCACATGCCTGCTTGTAACCAATTCTAAACGAGGTACATATTTGTGCTGTGTGATACAAAGGGGCGAAACAAATGAGAGAGAAATAGAAGGAGTCAATATAGGGGGCCATATAGGAAGGCCGTATCTCACATAGGGACAAGATGAGCATACTACTCAATTCAGTTTTGCATGTTCTTTCCAAACGTACTAATCAATTCCTCATAGATTTTCCTGGAAAATTTCACAGGCAAGAACATGTGGGATCAAACTGACAACCAAGCATGTAAGGTTCTTAAGAATGTGAAGAGTGGGTAAAAAAGTGATTTGGAATGCTATGAAGCACTGAACAATCTGGCAACCAAAGGCACCGAATTACTTTGACGTGGGTCCTAAGACATTCTTGTGCCCAAAATCAGGGCTACTGGAAAGGGCCAGTGAAAAAATAGAGCAATGGAATAATGGAACAAAACTAGCAAAGGATGGGACACAATAAGACGAAGGCAGTTCTCCCGAAGTATAATCCCACTCTAAATAAATGTACTAATACTAATAAGGTTGGAGATAAGGACGATAACTAAATGCCGTAACAGGAATTGGAAATTGTGAAAAGCACCTTGCCTGAACTAGGAGGGCTGATTTCACTTTATGCCGAAAGTGCAAGATGACCGTAGAAACGAGGAAACATCTTAGTGAAGATCGCCCAGACATTATGACATTATGGGGGAAGGTCTGGCAGCTGAATGAGTATATTGCAAGGGTGGAGGGTTCAAGTTCCTTTTAGCTTTCCCTAGCCAATAACTAGTTCTTTTTTAAGGGATATGAAGGTCTTGGGTCTTTCGGCCTTGCGCCTCGACCTAGATGATTTTAATGGGTCCACTCCACAACAAATCCCAAGGATCAAGAAAAGCCAGAAGGCCAAAACCTTTGCAGAAAGTATCTCTTCTCCCAGCCAGACCTGTTTGAGCTTATTCAGACGAAAAAGGGTAAGGGAACCGGCCATGACTGTATAATAATTTCCAGTCCCTTTTTTCTGTCTAGGCTTTGGTGAGTGCGTAGTGCCAGACTGCGCAAGTGTGCTTTCAAATTATATCATACAAATTATGCAAAAAGTCCTAGGCGTTTTTGTGGCGGGAGAATTTTCTGATAATTTAAAGTAGAAAGTATTAGCCAGCGGGGGCATAATTTTATCAATTTGGTGTTGCAAGCTTAAAGTTGAGCCAATAATCACTCCTGAAAGCTGGGTTTGCATAAATTGAGTTCCTTCTGGAATAAATTTTAGAAATGGAGGTTAGATATGAGAGAATTCTTATGTCAAAACATGCCATGTTTTGAGGTTTGGCTTACAATCCAGGGCACCAGCTTGTGTTAGTACATATTCCAAGAAACAATCAGTTTCTTGTGGAATTGATTCTAGAAATGGGGGTCAAATTTGAGGAAATTCGTTATTAAAACGTTTTCATTTTGGGGGGCATGTGCCTTCAAATCCAGAGAACAAGCTTGAGTCACAATATCTTCTAGGCCACCTTTGAGTGACTTTGAACATTTTTTCTGCGAGTTCCTACCAACAAAGAATGAATTTGCAACGTCTATCACAACCCGATGCAGGATTCTAGAGCTAGACCCCGGCGCCGTGTCGGCGTATCGACCGAACGCCACCAATAAGAGGCCCAGCTGACCGCTGCCGAAGTGACGCAATGCCACCGGTGCGCCGTACGCGCGCCGCCGCCGGCAGAGGCGGCAGCTTTGGGCTGACTTTGAATTAATTTTGCGGCAATTCTTTATTGCGTCAACCGCAAAGTCGGAGCTTTTCTTTTCTCGTGTGGTTAAGCATTTCGATTTTCCTGATTAGAAATCCAGCAGGGCTTGCACTATCTCCAAATTTTCGGGAATTTTCCCGAAAATCTATGTGTCACCCCGAAAACAATTTGGTTCTTCGAATCCCCGAAAATCACCTAATCACGGTAGTAGAAATGACCCTATAACTCGTGACAGCACACCATATATGGGCATAGAGTCCCTAGGGAGAACACCTGTGCTGTCAGTTCGACGGGGCACCATATATGGGCATAGAGTCCCTAGGGAGAACACCTGTGCCGTCAGTCCCGTACGTACACCATATATGGGCATAGCCTCCCTAGGGGAAATGGATTTCTGAGAAATTGATTACATAATCGATTGGGAATTTTATTGATCTAGGACTCATGACAGGGTTCCATTTATGGGCATAGAATACTGAACGAACACCATGGTGTCATCTACATTTGACTCTAACGCCGAACGGGACTCCATTTATTCGTGGTTTATTGATATCTGATGGATAATGTCAAGGTTGATTTATTTGTTGTTGTTGTTGTTGTTTGGCCAAGTGTAATGTCACGAGGGGTGATTTACATAATCGCTAGGGGAATGTATTGATCTAGGGGAACTAAATTTCCAAGGTCGATTTATTTGTTGTTGTTGTTCTTCCAAGTGCACGCTAGGGGGGAATGTTATGATACAGGAATAGGAAACAGGATCACGTGTTTCCTTCTAAACCAATCAGAGACTCGGATATATATATATATATATATATATATATATATATATATATATATATATATATATATATATATATATATATATATATATATATATATATATATATATATATATATATATATATATAATATATATATATATATATATATATATATATATAATATATATATATATATATATATATATATATATATATATATATATATATAATATATATATATATATATATATATATATATATATATATATATATAGCCTTGGGAAAAAAAGTAAAAGAATCTAAAAACCTGATTTTATTCCAACACGTATGCCCATTATTTACTACCTGCCATTTCAGCTCGAGAAGCAACAACTTCTCGGCCGATTTGGGAATAATGTTATAGGCAAATGAATTATTTACCCATGGACTATCTACTCCCCCTCCCCCCTGCTGCCATCTACAATTTAGTTTAATGCCGACGGGGGTCCAAATATGGGCATAGAGTCCCTAGGGGAAATGGATTTCTGAGAACTTGGTAATCGTCCAGGAAAATTGTTTCCGGGTGAAGTTTAATAATGTCTTTGGAGTTCGTCCAGGAGAATTGTTTCCGGAAGTTTATTAATGTCTGACAGGTGATGTCAAGGTTGATTGATTTGTCACGAAAGGGGAATTGTTTTCGGGCGAATGTTTTGATCTTAGAGATGGAGAGATTAACGCGGGAAAGGGTTTCCAAGTAATTTCAAATGTGACAGCGCAGGGATGCCAAAAACAAAAGGAACACGCAGAAATTACGTTTAGGGGTTATTTGGGCGAAACCGTTTTAGACATTTTAGGGAATTATTTCGGAGAAACAGTTTGAGACATTTTAAAAGATGATTTTAGAAGATGTTTTAGAAGAGGATTTGAGGGTGTAACTCTGTGGTCGTTATAATACACAAGTTGTATTTGAACAGTGTTGTGAGGTCCTCTACCCCAGCCCCCAAGGGCTCTGATCCCCCTACCCCAACCCCGAAGGAAGCCCCCGGGCTCCCAAAGGACCACCCAGCCCCAAGGGCCCCCCGGACCCCTAAAGGGCTCCCCGGGCCTCCAAAGAGCCCCCTTCCCATTTTTTAATACTTTTTTAAGGCTTTATTATATCTTTTCAGAACAAGTTATTTTCTTAATGTCCACCCTAAACCCATTTTACAAGTTGAAGTACCCATCCTTCTCACCCACAACTTTACTTTACGACTTTTGGCACACCCCAAGATCAAGCAATACTTTTCAAAAGGCATTTCAGAACAAGTTCTTTTCATAATGTCCTTCCTAAACCCATTTTACAAATTGAAGCATCCATCCTTTTCATCCACAACTTTACTTTACAGCTTTTTGAATGCTCCAACACCAAGCAATACTTTTCAAAAGGCATTTCAGAACAAGTTCTTTTCTTAGTGACCTTCCTAAACCCATTTTACAAGTTGAAGCATCCATCCTTTTCATCCACAACTTTACTTTACAGCTTTTGAATGCCCCAACACCAAGCAATACTTTTCAAAAGGCATTTCAGAACAAGTTCTTTTCTTAATGTCCTTCCTAAACCCATTTTACAGGTTGAAGTACCCATCCTTTTCACCCACAACTTTACTATACTGCCTTTTTGAATGCTCCAACACCAAGCAATACTTTTCAAAGGGCATTTCACAACAAGTTCTTTTCCTAATGTCCTTCCTAAACCCATTTTACAAGTTGAAGCATCCATCCTTTTCATCCACAACTTTACTTTACAGCTTTTGAATGCTCCAACACCAAGCAATACTTTTTAAAAGGCATTTCACAACAAGTTCTTTTCATAATGGGCTTCCTAAGCCCATTTTACAAGTTGAAGTACCCATCCTTCTCACCCACAACTTTACTTTACGACTTTTTGAATGCTCCAACACCAAGCAATACTTTTCAAAAGGCATTTCAGAACAAGTTCTTTTCTTAGTGACCGTCCTAAACCCATTTTACAAATTGAAGTACTCATCCTTTTCACCCACAACTTTACTTTACGACTTTTTGCACACCCCAAGATCAAGCAATACTTTTCAAAGGGCATTTCAGAACAAGTTCTTTTCTTAATGTCCTTCCTAAACCCATTTTACAAGTTGAAGTACCCATCCTTTTCACCCACAACTTTACTTTACAGCTTTTTGAATGCTCCAACACCAAGCAATACTTTTCAAAGGGCATTTCACAACAATTTCTTTTCTTAATGTCCTTCACAAACCCATTTTACAAGTTGAAGTACCCATCCTTTTCACCCACAACTTTACTTTACAGCTTTTTTGAATGCTCCAACACCAAGCAATACTTTTCAAAAGGCATTTCAGAACAATTTCTTTTCTTAATGCCCTTCCTAAACCCATTTTACAAGTTGAAGTTCCCATCTGTTCTGTTCCAAATATTTTCCCGGAAGAAGAAAAGTTCAACTTCGATTCTGAATATTCTCAATGAAAATGAAATAAGTTATTGATCAATTCTTTTGTCCTAAAATAATATAAAAAGTTTCCACTTCAGTTCAGATTTTTCTCAAAGAGATGAAAAAATTTAAAATACTTTTCCAAATTTTTCATAGAAGATAGAAAAGTTCAAGTTCTCTTATGAATTTTGCCAAAGAACACAATTCAATTCTAATTTCTCCAGAGAAAATAAAAAGCTTCCTCTTCAGTTTTAAGTTCACTAAGATATAAAAAATTTAAAGTTCAGTTCTAAATTTTTCCATGGAAGATTTTCTATGAAGATAAAAAGTTTCACTTTAATTCTAAATTTTCTTAAATTCAGTTCCGACTTTTCTCAAAGAGATGAAAAAATTTTAAGTTATGTTCCAAATATTTTCCCGGAAGAAGAAAAGTCCCAAGACATAAAAAATTTAAAGTTCACTTCTAAATTTTTCCGTAAAAGATAGGAAAAGTCATACTATGATTTTGATTATTTTCCATGAAGATAAAGTTTCACTTTAATTCTAAATTTTCTTAAATTCAATTCCGACTTTTCTCAAAGAGATGAAAAAATTTAAAGTTCTGTTCCAAATATTTTCCCGGAAGAAGAAAAGTCCAACTTCGATTTTTGTCAATGAAAATGAAATAAGTTATTGATCAATTCTATTTTCCTAAAATAATATAAAATTTTCCACTTCAATTCAGATTTTTCTCAAAGAGATGAAAAAATTTAAATTATTGTTCCAAATTTTTCATAGAAGATAGAAAAGTTCAAGTTCTCTTCTGAATTTTACCAAAGAACATAATTCAATTCTAGTTTCTCAAGAGAAAATAAAAAGCTTCCACTTCAGTTTTAAGTTCACCAAGACATGAAAAATTTAAAGTTCACTTCTAAATTTTTCCGTAGAAGATAGGAAAAGTTATACTATGATTGTGATTATTTTCCATGAAGATAAAAAGTTTCACTTTAATTCTAAATTTTCTTAAATTCAATTCCGACCTTTCTCAAAGAGATGAAAAAATTTAAAGTTATGTTCCAAATATTTTCCCGGAAGAAGAAAAGTTCAACTGCGATTCTGAATTTTCTCAATGAAAATGAAATAAGTTATTGATCAATTTTATTTTCCCAAAATAATATAAAAAGTTTCCACTTCAGTTCAGATTTTTCTCAAAGAGATGAAAAAATTTAAAATACTTTTCCAAATTTTTCATAGAAGATAGAAAAGTTCATGTTCTCTTCTGAATTTTACCAAAGAACACAATTCAATTCTAATTTATCCAGAGAAAATAAAAAGCTTCCACAGAGTATTTTCCATGAAGATAAAAAGTTTCACTTTAATTCTAAATTTTCTTAAATTCAATTCCGACCTTTCTCAAAGAGATGAAAAAATTTAAAGTTCTGTTCCAAATATTTTCCCGGAAGAAGAAAAGTTCAACTTCGATTCTGAATTTTCTCAATGAAAATGAAATAAGTTATTGATCAATTCTATTTTCCTAAAATAATATAAAATTTTCCACTTCAATTCAGATTTTTCTCAAAGAGATGAAAAAATTTAAAATACTGTTCCAAATTTTTCTTAGAAGATAGAAAAGTTCAAGTTCTCTTCTGAATTTTAGCAAAGAACATAATTCAATTCTAATTTCTCTATAGAAAATAAAAAGCTTCCACTTCAGTTTTAAGTTCACCAAGACACAAAAAATTTAAAGTTCAGTTCTAAATTTTCCGTAGAAGATAGGAAAAGTTATACTATGATTGTGATTATTTTCCATGAAGATAAAAAGTTTCACTTTAATTCTAAATTTTCTTAAATTCAGTTCCGACTTTTCACATAGAGATGAAGAAATTTAAAGTTCTGTTCGAAATTTTTCATAGAAGATAGGAAAAGCTATACTTTCATCGTGAATATTCAAGTTCTCTTCTGAATTTTACCAAAGAACATAATTCAATTCTAATTTCTCCAGAGAAAATAATAAGCTTCCACTTCAGTTTTAAGTTCACCAAGACATAAAAAATTTAAAGTTTAGTTCTAAATTTTTCCGTAGAAGATAGAAAAAGTTATAATATGATTGTGATTATTTTCTATGAAGATAAAAAGTTTCACTTTAATTCTAAATTTTCTTAAATTCAGTTCCGACTTTTCTCAAAGAGAAGAAAAAATTTAAAGTTCTGTTCCAAATATTTTCCCGAAAGAAGAAAAGTTCAACTTCGATTCTGAATTTTCTCAATGAAAATGAAATAAGTTATTGATCAATTCTATTTCCCCAAAATAATATAAAAAGTTTCCACTTCAGTTCAGATTTTTCTCAAAGAGATTAAAAATTTAAAATACTGTTCCAAATTTTTCTTAGAAGATAGAAAAGTTCAAGTTCTCTTCTGAATTTTAGGAAAGAACATAATTCAATTCTAATATCTCCAGAGAAAATAAAAAGCTTCCACTTCAGTTTTAAGTTCACCAAGACATAAAAAATTTAAAGTTCAGTTCTAAATTTTTCCGTAGAAGATAGGAAAAGTTATACTATGATTGTGATTATTTTCCATGAAGATAAAAAGTTTCACTTTAATTCTAAATTTTCTTAAATTCAGTTCCGACTTTTCACATAGAGATGAAAAAATTTAAAGTTCTGTTCCAAATTTTTCATAGAAGATAGGAAAAGTTCAAGTTCTCTTCTGAATTTTACCAAAGAACATAATTCAATTCTAATTTCTCCAGAGAAAATAAAAAGCTTCCACTTCAGTTTTAAGTTCACCAAGACACAAAAAATTTAAATTTCAGTTCTAAATTTTTCCTTAGAAGATAAGAAAAGTTATACTATGATTGTGATTATTTTCTATGAAGATAAAAAGTTTCACTTTAATTCTAAATTTTCTTAAATTCAGTTCCGACCTTTCTCAAAGAGATGACAAAATTTAAAGTTCTGTTCCAAATATTTTCCCGGAAGAAGAAAAGTCCAACTTCGATTCTGAATTTTCTCAATGAAAACGAAATAAGTTATTGATCAATTCTATTTTCCCAAAATAATATAAAATTTTCGACTTCAATTCAGATTTTTCTCAAAGAGATGAAAAATTTAAAATACTGTTCCGAATTTTTCATAGAAGATAGAAAAGTTCAAGTTCTCTTCTGAATTTTACCAACGAAAATAATTCAATTCTAATTTCTCAAGAGAAAATAAAAAGCTTCCACTTCAGTTTTAAGTTCACCAAGACATGACAAATTTAAAGTTCACTTCTAAATTTTTCCGTAGAAGATAGGAAAAGTTATACTATGATTGTGATTATTTTCCATGAAGATAAAAAGTTTCACTTTAATTCTAAATTTTCTTAAATTCAGTTCCGACTTTTCACATAGAGATGAAAAATTTAAAGTTCTGTTCCAAATTTTTCATAGAAGATTGGACAAGTTATAATTTGATCGTGAATATTCAAGTTCTCTTCTGAATTTTACCAAAGAACAAAATTCAATTCTAATTTCTCCAGAGAAAATAAAAAGCTTCCACTTCAGTTTTAAGTTCACCAAGACATAAAAAATTTAAATTTCAGTTCTAAATTTTTCCATAGAAGATAGGAAAAGTTATACTATGATTGTGATTATTTTCTATGAAGATAAGAAGTTTCACTTCAATTTTAAATTTTCTCAAAGAAGTGAAGAAAAGTTCAACTTCGATTCTGAATTTTCTCAATGAAAATGAAATAAGTTATTGATCAATTCTATTTTCCCAAAATAATATAAAAATTTTCCACTTCAGTTCCGATTTTTCTCAAACAGATGAAAAAATTTAAAATACTGTTCCAAATTTTTCATAGAAGATAGAAAAGTTCAAGTTCTCTTCTGAATTTTACCAAAGAACACAATTCAATTCTAATTTCTCCAGAGAAAATAAAAAGCTTCCACGTCAGTTTTAAGTTCACCAAGACATAAAAAATTTAAAGTTCAGTTCTAAATTTTTCCATAGAAGATAGGAAAAGTTATACTATGATTGTAATTATTTTCCATGATGATAAAAAGTTTCACTTTAAGTCTAAACTTTCTTAAATTCACTTCCGACTTTTCACAAAGAGATGAAAAAATTTAAAGTTCTGTTCCAAATTTTTCATAGAAGATAGGAAAAGTTTTACTTTGATCGTGAATATTCAAGTTCTATTCTGAATTTTACCAAAGAACACAATTCAATTCTATTTTCTCCAGAGAAAATAAAAAGCTTCCACTTCAGTTTTAAGTTCACCAAGACATAAAAAATTTAAAGTTCAGTTCTAAATTTTTCCATAGAAGATAGGAAAAGTTATACTATGATTGTGATTATTTACGCGCGCGTACGTATTATTACGCGCGCGTACGTAGGCTAACCTAACCTAACTTAACCTAACCTAACTTAATCTAGTCTAACCTAACCTAATTTAATCTTTTTACCATGTTTAAGTTAGGTTAGGTTAGCTTATCATGAGCGCTCATGATAAGTTAACCTAACCTAACCTAACTTAAACATGGAGAAATGTTTCTAATTATTTATTAATATTTATTTATACCTAACCTAACCTATTGTTTTTGATGGTTAGATGAATGAACTGAATTTAAGAAAAATTAGAAATAAAGTGAAAATTTTTATCTTCATGGTAAATAATCACAATCATAGTATAGCCATTCCTATCTTCTATGGAAAAATTTAGAATTGAACTTTAAATTTTTTATGTCTTTGAGAAATTAGGAACTGAAATGGAAGCTTTTTCATTTTCATTGGTAAATTTCAGAATTGAGCTAACTTTTTTTTCTCTTCTCTAAGAAAATTCAGAAGAGAACTTGTACATTTTGCACTTCTTCGAGAAAACTCAGAATTAAAGTGGAGCTCCATATCTTCGTGAAGAATATTCACAATCAAAGTATAACTTTTCCTATCTTCTATGAAAAATTTGGAACAGAACTTTAAATTTTTTCATCTCTTTGAGAAAGGTCGGAACTGAATTTAAGAAAATTTAGAATTAAAGTGAAACTTTTTATCTTCATGGAAAATAATCACAATCATAGTATAACTTTTCCTATCTTCTATGGAAAAATTTAGAACTGAACTTTAAATTTTTTATGTCTTGGTGAACTTAAAACTGAAGTGGAAGCTTTTTATTTTCTATGGAGAAAATAGAATTGAATTGTGTTCTTTGGTAAAATTTAGAATAGAACTTGAATATTCACGATCAAAGTATAACTTTTCCTATCTTCTATGAAAAATTTGGAACATAACTTTAAATTTTTTCATCTCTTTGTGAAAAGTCGGAAGTGAATTTAAGAAAATTTAGAATTAAAGTGAAACTTTTTATCATCATGGAAAATAATTACAATCATAGTAAAACTTTTCCTATCTTCTATTGAAAAATTTAGAACTGAACTTTAAATTTTTTATGTCTTGGTGAACTTAAAACTGACGTGGAAGCTTTTTATTTTCTCTGGAGAAATTAGAATTGAATTATGTTCTTTGGTAAAATTCAGAAGAGAACTTGAACTTTTCTATCTTCTATGAAAAATTTGGAACAGTATTTTAAATTTTTTCATCTGTTTGAGAAAAATCTGAACTGAAGTGGAAAATTTTTATATTATTTTGGAAAAATAGAATTGATCAATAACTTATTTCATTTTCATTGAGAAAATTCAGAATCGAAGTTGAACTTTTCTTCACTTCTTTGAGAAAATTTAAAATTGAAGTGAAACTTTTTATCTTCATAGAAAATAATCACAATCATAGTATAACTTTTCCTATCTTCTATGGAAAAATTTAGAACTGAACTTTAAATTTTTTATGTCTTGGTGAACTTAAAACTGAAGTGGAAGCTTTTTATTTTCTCTGGAGAAATTAGAATTGAATTGTGTTCTTTGGTAAAATTCAGAAGAGAACTTGAATATTCACGATCAAATTATAACTTTTCCAATCTTCTATGAAAAAGTTGGAACAGAACTTTAAATTTTTTCATCTCTATGTGAAAAGTCGGAACTGAATTTAAGAAAATTTAGAATTAAAGTGAAACTTTTTATCTTCATGGAAAATAATCACAATCATAGTATAACTTTTCCTATCTTCTACGGAAAAATTTAGAAGTGAACTTTAAATTTTTCATGTCTTGGTGAACTTCAAACTGAAGTGGAAGCTTTTTATTTTCTCTTGAGAAATTAGAATTGAATTATGTTCGTTGGTAAAATTCAGAAGAGAACTTGAACTTTTCTATCTTCTATGAAAAATTTGGAACAGTATTTTAAATTTTTCATCTCTTTGATAAAAATCTGAATTGAAGTGGAAAATTTTATATTATTTTGGGAAAATAGAATTGATCAATAACTTATTTCATTTTGATTGAGAAAATTCAGAATCGAAGTTGGACTTTTCTTCTTCCGGGAAAATATTTGGAACAGAACTTTAAATTTTTTCATCTCTTTGAGAAAGGTCGGAACTGAATTTAAGAAAATTTAGAATTAAAGCGAAACTTTTTATCTTCATAGAAAATAATCACAATCATAGTATAACTTTTCTTATCTTCTAAGGAAAAATTTAGAACTGAACTTTAAATTTTTTATGTCTTGGTGAACTTTAAACTGAAGTGGAAGCTGTTAATCTTCTCTGGAGAAATTAGAATTGAACTATGTTCTTTGGTAAAATTCAGAAGAGAACTTGAACTTTTCCTATCTTCTATGAAAAATTTGGAACAGAACTTTAAATTTTTTCATCTCTATGTGAAAAGTCGGAACTGAATTTAAGAAAATTTAGAATTAAAGTGAAACTTTTTATCTTCATGGAAAATAATCACAATCATAGTATAACTTTTCCTATCTTCTACGGAAAAATTTAGAACTGAACTTTAAATTTTTTATGTCTTGGTGAACTTAAAACTGAAGTGGAAGCTTTTTATTTTCTCTGGAGAAATTAGAATTGAATTATGTTCTTTGCTAAAATTCAGAAGAGAACTTGAACTTTTCTATCTTCTAAGAAAAATTTGGAACAGTATTTTAAATTTTTTCATCTCTTTGAGAAAAATCTGAACTGAAGTGGAAACTTTTTATATTATTTTGGGGAAATAGAATTGATCAATAACTTATTTCATTTTCATTGAGAAAATTCAGAATCGAAGTTGAACTTTTCTTCTTTCGGGAAAATATTTGGAACAGAACTTTAAATTTTTTCATCTCTTTGAGAAAAGTCGGAACTGAAGTTAAGAAAATTTAGAATTAAAGTGAAAATTTTTATCTTCATAGAAAATAATCACAATCATATTATAACTTTTCCTATCTTCTACGGAAAAATTTAGAACTGAACTTTAAATTTTTTATGTCTTGGTGAACTTAAAACTGAAGTGGAAGCTTTTTATTTTCTCTGGAGAAATTAGAATTGAATTATGTTCTTTGGTAAAATTCAGAAGAGAACTTGAATATTCACGATCAAAGTATAACTTTTCCTATCTTCTATGAAAAATTTGGAACAGAACTTTAAATTTTTTCATCTCTATGTGAAAAGTCGGTACTGAATTTAAGAAAATTTAGAATTAAAGTGAAACTTTTTATCTTCATGGAAAATAATCACAATCATAGTATAACTTTTCCTATCTTCTACGGAAAAATTTAGAACTGAACTTTAAATTTTTTATGTCTTGGTGAACTTAAAACTGAAGTGGAAGCTTTTTATTTTCTATAGAGAAATTAGAATTGAATTATGTTCTTTGCTAAAATCCAGAAGAGAACTTGAACTTTTCTATCTTCTAAGAAAAATTTGGAACAGTATTTTAAATTTTTTCATCTCTTTGAGAAAAATCTGAATTGAAGTGGAAAATTTTATATTATTTTAGGAAAATAGAATTGATCAATAACTTATTTCATTTTCATTGAGAAAATTCAGAATCGAAGTTGAACTTTTCTTCTTCCGGGAAAATATTTGGAACAGAACTTTAAATTTTTTCATCTCTTTGAGAAAGGTCGGAATTGAATTTAAGAAAATTTAGAATTAAAGTGAAACTTTTTATCTTCATGGAAAATAATCTGTGGAAGCTTTTTATTTTTGCTGGAGAAATTAGAATTGAATTGTGTTCTTTGGTAAAATTCAGAAGAGAACATGAACTTTTCTATCTTCTATGAAAAATTTGGAAAAGTATTTTTAATTTTTTCATCTCTTTGAGAAAAATCTGAACTGAAGTGGAAACTTTTTATATTATTTTGGGAAAATAGAATTGATCAATAAATTATTTCATTTTCATTGAGAAAATTCAGAATCGCAGTTGAACTTTTCTTCTTCCGGGAAAATATTTGGAACAGAACTTTAAATTTTTTCATCTCTTTGAGAAAGGTCGGAATTGAATTTAAGAAAATTTAGAATTAAAGTGAAACTTTTTATCTTCATGGAAAATAATCACAATCCTAGTATAACTTTTCCTATCTTTTACGGAAAAATTTAGAAGTGAACTTTAAATTTTTCATGTCTTGGTGAACTTAAAACTGAAGTGGAAGCTTTTTATTTTCTCTTGAGAAATTAGAATTGAATTATGTTCTTTGGTAAAATTCAGAAGAGAACTTGAACTTTTCTATCTCTATGAAAAATTTGGAACAATATTTTAAATTTCTTCATCTCTTTGAGAAAAATCTGAATTGAAGTGGAAAATTTTATATTATTTTAGGAAAATAGAATTGATCAATAACTTATTTCATTTTCATTGATAAAATTCAGAATCGAAGTTGGACTTTTCTTCTTCCGGGAAAATATTTGGAACAGAACTTTAAATTTTTTCATCTCTTTGAGAAAAGTCGGAATTGAATTTAAGAAAATTTAGAATTAAAGTGAAACTTTTTATCTTCATGGAAAATAATCACAATCATAGTCTGACTTTTCCTATCTTCTACGGAAAAATTTAGAAGTGAACTTATAAATTTTTTATGTCTTGGGACTTTTCTTCTTCCGGGAAAACATTTGGAACATAACTTAAATTTTCTTCATCTCTTTGAGAATGGTCGGAACTGAATTTAAGAAAATTTAGAATTAAAGTGAAACTTTTTATCTTCATAGAAAATAATCACAATCATAGTATAACTTTTCCTATCTTCTATGGAAAAATTTAGAACTGAACTTTAAATTTTTTATATCTTGGTGAACTTAAAACTGAAGAGGAAGCTTTTTATTTTCTCTGGAGAAATTAGAATTGAATTGTGTTCTTTGGTAAAATTCAGAAGAGAACTTGAACTTTTCTATCTTCTATGAAAAATTTGGAAAAGTATTTTTAATTTTTTCATCTCTTTGAGAAAAATCTGAACTGAAGTGGAAACTTTTTATATTATTTTAGGAAAATAGAATTGATCAATAACTTATTTCATTTTCATTGAGAAAATTCAGAATCGAAGTTGAACTTTTCTTCTTCCGGGAAAATATTTGGAACAGAACAGATGGGAACTTCAACTTGTAAAATGGGTTTAGGAAGGACATTAAGAAAAGAAATTGTTCTGAAATGCCTTTTGAAAAGTATTGCTTGGTGTTGGAGCATTCAAAAAAGCTGTAAAGTAAAGTTGTGGGTGAAAAGGATGGGTACTTCAACTTGTAAAATGGGTTTATGAAGGACATTAAGAAAAGAACTTGTTGTGAAATGCCCTTTGAAAAGTATTGCTTGGTGTTGGAGCGTTCAAAAAGCTGTAAAGTAAAGTTGTGGGTGAAAAGGATGGTTACTTCAATTTGTAAAATGGGTTTAGGAAGGACATTAAGAAAAGAACTTGTTCTGAAATGCCTTTTGAAAAGTATTGCTGATCTTGGGGTGTGCAAAAAGTCGTAAAGTAAAGTTGTGGGTGAAAAGGATGGGTACTTCAATTTGTAAAATGGGTTTAGGACGGTCACTAAGAAAAGAACTTGTTCTGAAATGCCATTTGAAAAGTATTGCTTGGTGTTGGGGCATTCAAAAAGTCGTAAAGTAAAGTTGTGGGTGAGAAGGATGGGTACTTCAACTTGTAAAATAGGTTTAGGAAGGACATTATGAAAAGAACTTGTTGTCAAATGCCTTTTGAAAAGTATTGTTTGGTGTTGGAGCATTCAAAAAGCTGTAAAGTAAAGTTGTGGATGAAAAGGATGGATGCTTCAACTTGTAAAATGGGTTTAGGAAGGACATTAAGAAAAGAACTTGTTGTGAAATGCCCTTTGAAAAGTATTGCTTGGTGTTGGAGCATTCAAAAAGGCAGTATAGTAAAGTTGTGGGTGAAAAGGATGGGTACTTCAACTTGTAAAATGGGTTTAGGATGGACATTAAGAAAAGAACTTGTTCTGAAATGCCTTTTGAAAAGTATTGCTTGGTGTTGGGGCATTCAAAAGCTGTAAAGTAAAGTTGTGGATGAAAAGGATGGATGCTTCAACTTGTAAAATGGGTTTAGGAAGGACATTAAGAAAAGAAATTGTTCTGAAATGCCTTTTGAAAAGTATTGCTTGGTGTTGGAGCATTCAAAAAGCTGTAAAGTAAAGTTGTGGATGAAAAGGATGGATGCTTCAATTTGTAAAATGGGTTTAGGAAGGACATTATGAAAAGAACTTGTTCTGAAATGCCTTTTGAAAAGTATTGCTTGATCTTGGGGTGTGCAAAAAGTCATAAAGTAAAGTTGTGGGTGAGAAGGATGGGTACTTCAACTTGTAAAATGGGTTTATGGTGGACATTAAGAAAATAACTTGTTCTGAAAAGATATAATAAAGCCTTAAAAAGTATTAAAAAATGGGAAGGGGGCTCTTTGGAGGCCCGGGGAGCCCTTTTGGGGTCTGGGGGGCCCTTGGGGGCCGGGTGGTCCTTTGGGAGCCCGGGGGCTTCCTTCGGGGTTGGGGTAGGGGGATCAGAGCCCTTGGGGGCTGGGGTAGAGGACCTCACAACACTGTTCAAATACAACTTGTGTATTATAACGACCACAGAGTTTCACCCTCAAATCCTCTTCTAAAACATCTTCTAAAATCATCTTTTAAAATGTCTTTAACTGTTTCGCCGAAACAATTCCCTAAAATGTCTAAAACGGTTTCGCCCAAATAACCCCTAAACGTAATTTCTGCGTGTTCCTTTTGTTTTTGGCATCCCTTCGCTGTCACATTTGAAATTACTTGGAAACCCTTTCCCGCGTTAATCTCTTCATCTCTAAGATCAAAACATTCGCCCAAAAACAATTCCCCTTTCGTGACAAATCAATCAACCTTGACATCACCTGTCAGACATTAATAAACTTCCGGAAAAAATTCTCCTGGACGAACTCCAAAGACATTAATAAACTTCGCCCGGAAACAATTTTCCTGGACGATTACCAAGTTCTCAGAAATCCATTTCCCCTAGGGACTCTATGCCCATATTTGGACCCCCGTCGGCATTAAACTAAATTGTAGATGGCAGCAGGGGGGAGGGGGAGTAGATAGTCCATGGGTAAATAATTCATTTACCTATAACATTATTCCCAAATCGGCCGAGAAGTTGTTGCTTCTCGAGCTGAAATGGCAGGTAGTAAATAATGGGCATACGTGTTGGAATAAAATCAGGTTTTTAGATTCTTTTAGTTTTTTCCCAAGGCTATATATATATATGTATATATATATATATATATATATATATATATATATATATATATATATATATATATATATATATATATATATATATATATATATATACATATATATATATATATATATATATATATATATATATATATATATATATATATATATATATATATATATATATATATATATATATATATATATATATATATATATATATATAAATATCCGAGTCTCTGATTGGTTTAGAAGGAAACACGTGATCCTGTTTCCTATTCCTGGATCATAACATTCCCCCCTAGCGTGCACTTGGAAGAACAACAACAACAAATAAATCGACCTTGGGAATTTAGTTCCCCTAGATCAATACATTCCCCTAGCGATTATGTAAATCACCCCTCGTGACATTACACTTGGCCAAACAACAACAACAACAACAAATAAATCAACCTTGACATTATCCATCAGATATTAATAAACCATGAATAAATGGAGTCCCGTTCGGCGTTAGAGTCAAATGTAGATGACACCATGGTGTTCGTTCAGTATTCTATGCCCATAAATGGAACCCTGTCATGAGTCCTAGATCAATAAAATTCCCAATCGATTATGTAATCAATTTCTCAGAAATCCATTTTCCCTAGGGAGGCTATGCCCATATATGGTGTACGTACGGGACTGACAGCACAGGTGTTCTCCCTAGGGACTCTATGCCCATATATGGTGTGCTGTCACGAGTTATAGGGTCATTTCTACTCACGGTTCCCCCCTAGTGATTTATCAGTAGTGACTATCCCTGCCAAATATTACTTTGTATACCATAATTCTTCACTACTCTCTTGTTCATTAATTTTTGTTTCTTGTGCCACTTAGCATATAAACCAGACAGATACAATTGCAATATACACGGTTCTTCATATGCTGACAAAATTATCGTCTTTGTGAAATTAAATAAAAAAACATTTTTTTTTAACTGAAATTATGGAGCGATATTAAAACTTTATTGTTTTAAAAAGTAGAGTGGTGAAAAAGAGTCAAACTTTAGCGTAAAGAGCGAGGTGTTGAGGAGGGGACAGCCCCTTTCATATACGGAATAATTGCTGTTGGTTTTAAGTTTTAATGTCGCTCCTTACTTTCAGTTATAAAAAAATTGTTTTTATTTAATTTCTGAACGTTTTTCAACTAATGCAGTTTTGATTTTGGCTCACCGTGCATGAAAACTAAAACACAATTTGCATATTAATTTTGGCAGATTTATTCCAGATATGAAGGGTCGCCCCCTCCTCAATACCTTGCTCTTTACGCTAAAGCTGTTAGCACTTTAAAAAAAAATCTTCCTGTTCTAATTAAACAGCCCCTGTGTTTTAATTTTAGTAAACAGTCAAACTTTAGCGTAAAAAATAAGGTATTGGGGAGGGAGCAACCCTTCATATATGGCATAATTTCTGTTCATTTTTTTAGTCTCTTTTTGTACGAGTCCAATTTAAGTGACGCTGGTTATTCTCAATTTTGGTGTCAATTTTTCTCTGATACATTGCATATATTACTAATAATTTAACTGTTTATTAATTATCCATTCTTTTAAGCATATTGTTTTAAGTAAACATGTAAAAAATCCGTGATTGAATAATTTCCTTGTTTCTGATATCTATGCACATCGGAGTAAATGAATCATTTGTTGAGAGTGATCTGATTTCAAGACCAGCGGGCGATAGTATCGTTTAATTGTTTTACCGTTTCTTGTCATATTTACATTAGTTGATATGATTATCTATTGTATATTTTTAATTCACTGACCATTATTTGGGGTAATTTTTTTACCAATTGCTGCTTGATGCAATGATATCCATATTGCTTATGTTTGTTAAGTATTCGGGAGCTTAAAAAAAACATGTAACGTACCTGTAGTGCAGTGTATAATTGAGTTTTTCTGTCTCGTTTTTGTAATTTGTTCTAAGGGCTGATTTAGATCTTAGCTCCAGCGTTCGTCACTAAAAACCATCATGTATAACTGCTAAGTTTATGTGTATTTCTTCTTTTTTTTCGCTTATTGCTCCGTCTTTTCCTTTTTTTTGTATGATGGATTTTCCAATAAATAATAAAAATAATAAATAATGCCGGTAAATCTGGGTCACCCTCTATGAAATATACCCCTCCGCTCACGGAAAAATGCACCGTGGAAATTCCATCCAACGTAAAGTGCACCCCTCCCCCGTCAAATTCCCTCCGGAAAATTCCTTCCCCGCTGAGAATCTCCCTATCTGTAAAATTGCTTGTGGACGATTCACCCTGAAAAATTTTCGTATAGTAATTCTGTCAAAACCCCCCAGTGTAACATTTCCCCTAGAATATTCACTCATCAGAAATTTCCCTCCCAAAGGAAGATTCTCCCCATAGAAATCCACCCCAAGCAAACCCCCCCCCCTCCAAAAAACTGGCTGTATACTTCCCAATATCAAATACTATATGTAAACAATGGGCAAAGTTCACAACTTGCAGCCATTCCCCTGGAGACTGTGGCCGGTCATTTTACACCTAAAGACAGAGTTACTAGATTTTTCGACTATGCTTAACAAAATGGCTATCTCAAAATTTTGATCCGGTGACTTTGGGAAAAATAAGCGTGGGAGCGTGGGCCTAGTTTCCCTCCAATTTTTTGGTCACTTAAAAAGGGCACTAGAACTTTTGATTTCCATTCGAATGAGTCCTCTCGCGATATTTTAGGACCAGTGGGTCGATATGATCACCTCTGGGAAGAAAAAAAAAACAAACAAATAAACATGCATCCGTGATCTTTCTTCTGGCAGAAAAAAAAAATACAAAATTCCACATTTTTGCATATAGGAGCTTTAAATTTCAACAATAGAGTCATCCGATACGCTGAATCTGATAGTGTGATTTTCATTAAGATTCTATGACTTTTAGGGGGTATTTTCCCAGTTTTTCGAAAATAAGGCAAATATTCTCTGTCTCGTAACGTTTGATGGGTAACACTAAACTCGATGAAATTTATATATTTGAAATCATTATAACAATCCGATTCTTTTGATGTATCTATTGGTATCAAAATTAGTATTCGTTTTTTAGAGTTTCGGTTACTATTGGTTACTATTACTATTGAGCCGGGTTACTCCTTACTTACAGTTTGTTACCACAAACTGTTTGATGAGATTAAATCATTTCGAATGCAGTATCCCAATTCCTATAAGATTCTTACATTATTCGTAGTCAAGAATTTGTATTTTTAAGTTGAACGGAATGCATACACTATACAGGTTCAGTTGGACTTCTGTCCGACTTCACCATGACAGCTGAATTGTAAGTTTGTAGAATTTTGCTTTCTTTTGCTATTTTTAGATACACTATCTTAATGTTTAATACACAATTATTAAAATCCTGACAGATTAAAGAAAATACAATCTTCTTTCTGAATTTTTTTTACCCCCCCCCCCCAAAAAAAAAAAACTTCTATTGAGACAAAATTTAGCTAATTATTTTTTCATTAAAAGTGGAGACGGATGAAAATGATATCAAATTCCCTGGGAAACCATAGAAATATTTTGATAGACCCAGCCCCCCCATTGGGATTATTTCATTGTCTTGGGTATATTTGGATTTCTCATAGGCTACTGGCCTAATTTGGCTTTTGTGTGTGCTCCATTTTAATTAGATTCTTTGGATCTTATTGAATGCCACGGCAAATCTATTATCTGTTATTTTAACTATTATGCAAGGGTTCTGAAACGCCACAGCCATTTTGTTTCTACCAGATTTCTATTTCTCTTGATGAATAAAGAAGAAGACCAGCGTCCAGCCAGCGACCTGCGAAGTTTTTAACTCATGAATAGGCCCGAATCTGTTGTAAATTCAAGCTGGGATTTGAAAAAGACTGATGAAAACATTAATGTTTGCTGTCAAAATGGATTTCGCCGGTGGCGCGTCACCGATATCTCACCGGCGTCTGCATAAAAAAATCATCGGCGGCGCGCCGCCGCTGCCATTTTCGCCCCCCCCCCCCCGCCGCCGGCCTTCCCTTGTCGGCGTGGCGCCGGGGTCTATCTAAAATAAAACATAAAAAGGAAGAGGATCGGACCCAGCAGAATCTGCTTGGGTATACCACAGTGAATTGATTGAACATTCTTATTTTTAATTTATTGAGACCATCCACAGAGTTTATACTACGGATTTAGCAAGAAATGGTGGAAGACTAAACTCCTGAAGCATTTTCCACAAAAATGAGCAATATGTAGTAGTTCAAATGCTTTTCGCAAGTCAATTTGGAGCATGCTGATCCAAGTATTTGGTTTTTCTGGATTTTTGTAAATTAAATCCAACAAGATAACCAGATAATGCAACGTAATTGATTTATAAGTGTTGCCAAACCGTTTACTACCAAAATTATCCAGAATATCCTTCTTTAGCTAATCTGTTAGGACAAACCTCATATGCAAGTACTTCTGAAAAAAGTGGAGTGTGTGACACGGTAGACCTCACTGAAGTGCTCAACCCCTTCCTTCTTCTGGACAGGTGTCATGTAGCCATGCTTCCAAGATAATGTATATTTACTGGGCACAGACATATCATTATAAATACTCACTAGTGGTGCGGAAATCTTGTTAGAATTGCTTATTAGATTAGGAAAATTTTTGTTACGTTTTGTCGTTTTGCAAAAAGCAGTTTTGCTGTTTTCCTACTTATAGTTGTGGGTGTTATAGTGGGAATTTCTCCTGGTTTGGAAGTTGGAATAGATGACTGCTTATCTAATAGGCGAAGGGGAAGAGATTCTACAATTGGTGGCAGAGGCTTGTTTAGGTTGTTTGCAGTTTTGTTTGGAGGCTCTACTTTCTTTAAGGCAATTCGTACCGTCAAATGACGGTACGGAATGTTCCAGGGCCTGTAAGCGAAACTGTTGGTTTATCTAGATACAGTATTAGAATGAAGCTGCAGTGTCGATTTAGTTTTTTATTGATTTTTATAGGAGAATTTCTTTTTCGCTTCTATCTGTATTACACAGCTTCTTCATCTTTTACTTTTTCATCCACAGACCTAGCTGAATAAATATCAGTCCACGGTTCTGGTTCTGGCTGCTTATTTACAGTTCGCTACCACGACCTATTTGATGAATAAAAAAATAACATAAAACCTAAAGTTCCGTTGAAGCTTCGATAAAGCCAAAGCTCCTGATTGCAATCATTCACTCTCGTAGCAAATTCCTTGACAGTACTCATGGTGCCTCCCTCCTTCCCCCCACTTTCCACCTTTTGTGCCGGTAAGTATAGACTTTGAATGCAACATTTTATGTTAGAAGCATAATTATTTCTGCAGTAAGAACGGAGCCATTATCCCACAGCCTCCATATTACAGGCTTGTTCAAAAAATAGGAGGTTAGTTTCTACGCCCTGCCAGACCTTCTTTTATATTTTGTCTAAGGGCTCACAAGATTTAAATAATACGGGCATAAAAATACACCTTTTGAGGCCTCGGATACAGTCCCCTATCCACACAAAGACCAAACGTCCTCCCCATAATAGCTTATGTGCGATTACACATCACGGTAAGTAATTTTATCAAGTTTCGGGTGAATCAACTTAGTTAAACAAAGCTTTAAAAAGATGTCAATATATTAACCATTTTTTTATTTGGGACAAATGAAACTTGCTGCCTAAGGAATTACTGCCTCTGAAACTGAGAAGCTTAATATATAGTTCTCCGATAATTTTATTCGATTGGATATCTCAATGTTTTCAACTTTGGCCCTCTTGGGGGCACAATTATAGTTTTGAGCCACAAAATGTCAGAAATCGCCGCTTTGCTCTTTGGCTACTTAAAAGAGCACTATAACTTTTAATTTTTGTTCTAATACACCTTCTTCTAATTTTTCAGGACCATTGGCTCGATACGATCACCCTTGAAAAAAAAAAAAAAAAAAAAACGCATCTGCAATTATTCTTCTCGGATAAACACGAAATCCTACATTTTTGTAGATTGGAGCTTGAAACCTCTGCTATAGGGTTATCTGATGTGCTGGATTTGATAGTGTAATCTTCATTAAAATCACTTACATTTTCGGGGATGTTTCCCTTTTTCCGAAAATCAGGCAAATATTCTCTGGCTCGAGACTTTCAATGGGTTACTTTAAACTTAAAGAATTTAATAAATTTTACATATTTAGAATCATCATAAAAAGCTGATTCTTTTGATATACATTTTGTTAGAATCTTCTTTTTTTTAGAGTTTTGGTTACTATTAGAACGAGTTACTCCTTACTTACAGTTCGTCACTACGAACTGCTTGATTTGTAATGATGGTGATGTATGTTTGAAGATAGTGTTGCCTGTTTATTGAACAATCATTTCATGTTTATTAAACAAAATTTGTCAAATGGTCATAAGTTTAAAACTGATAAGTAATCACAAGGATATTTATTACTATCTAATAAACTTTAGTCAAGTCCCGCAATTTTTTTTTGCAAACAACAAAATGTCGGAATAAGCTTTCTTTTAACAGACAAAATTCATGAAAACATTTTAGAAAAAACTAAAGATAGATGTTCACAGGCACATAAATCACCGGTTTCTAAAAAATTGCTCAGTCAGACAACTGCATTAAATATTTTTGTATGTGGCTTAGCGCTCCAAAAACCCACCAGAACGTTATTAACAAAATTGAAAAATAAAATAGCAGAATTAAAAGATTGATAGATTTTAAATGTATCGGATTTGATCTTATCAAGCCTACGGATGTGAAATATGTGACTGTGAAATATCAACTTATTCCAGCATTTTAAACATTTGTTTTGTGCTATTCATATTTTAATGAACCCTATGGTTTTTTACCCGGAAAATTTTATGTATTTATTTTTAATTAATCTTTAAACTTTTTGAGGATTTTGGTTTGTTTGTGTTTTTTTACGTGACATATGAACTGAACGATGCTCTGTTGGAACTGGTGATTGCAGTGGCACCAATTCAGGACGGGCGCCCACCTCAGAAAAAAAAACATGTGTTGAACTTTTTATGTTTATTTATTTTATGTTGTTTTTTGTATGTTTTATTCGTTTTGTGTTTATTTATTTTATGTTTGGGTATGTTTTATTTTAGTTCTACAGCAAAAATGAAAAAGTTTAAGTCCGTGATTCTCAACGTGGGGTGCATGGCCCACCGGTGGGGTATCGTAACATTTTGGTGGGTCATGGGCAGGATGTGCACTCTTCAGCTGACTACAATTTAGAGCCTCAAATTTGAAAAACTTTTTTCATATGAATGCTGCTACATTCAAATGCAATTAAAGAGCAAAAAATGATACATGATAGTATTGTAGTAACGTTATACATTGTATAAAAGGTGTCGTATTCAATCAATATTTTTCATTAGTATAAAATATGCCTAGAGGAGAACCCAAAAAAGACATAGCAAGTTGGTGGCATTTTAGTGGCACCAATTCACGGAAATGTCGGGGAGGGGGCATTTTTTCCCATTTTTTAATGAAGATACAAACAACAGAACATGATTAAGCAAATATACTTAAAACAGGGGGTAGCGGCAACTTCGCTGTTTCGACAAATCGTCGACTAATCTATCAAAATCCAGTGTCTCCTCTTTCAACAGCCATGATCATGAGATGCCTGAGTCTGTCATTTACCATCTTCAATCGCAGATAACCCTTCACACGCTCTAACGCCGAGAAGAATCGTTCATTACTGATAGTGGTTACAGATGAAGCAGCAACTAGCTTCATCAGTTTTAGCGCTACAGAGTAGGCAATTGGGAGGTCGGATAATATTTCGATTGCTTAGAGTAGATCCATTTTAAAAGTGTCACATTGCTAAGGATGCAACTTTGCAAGAGAAAGCTGGGATTCTAGGGCATAGTCATAATGACACATTATCCTTTCAAATTTTGAAAATTCGAGAAAATCAGATCTTGGAGGGTAGAAGTCTGATAAAGCGTCGAGCAGAGGCATATTTTGCATGAAACGTCGGTCTCGTGAAACGGTCAATCACCTAAAAGTACAGGAATTTCCCGGAGTGTGATTGAGCTGGCTGACTAATGTTGTATTTACCAATTATTGAATTTGAAATAATCTTTGAAACGACTGGACAGGGTTTGACTTCTATTGTTCTGAGCACTGGTATGGGATTTTCTGATTCCTGGATATCGTGTAAAGCCAAGAATTCGGTTGTGTTTTTGCTGAAGTTTTTATTTGCTATCATTTCCCAGCTTTTGGAGTGTCTCGTTTGTCCTAGAAATCAGTGCAAGTGCGTTATAAATCAGCCAACTTTCTGTTTGAAGTTGTTCTGACAAACAATTTATAACGACTAACACTTTTTCCATTACATGCAAAGTTGAGACAAAAGAGGCTGAGATGATTTTTTCCAGTAGCCATTTTGCTTCACAGGCTACCTCACCGTTAGAACAATCAGACTGCAGCTAGCACAGAAACAATACAATCAAATCTGGCCATCACCTTGGAAATGTGCACCATGCGTAAAACCAGCGGGTTTAGATGGTCCTCTCAAGTTCCCAAGACTTTTTGCCTGCTAATAGACTGGGAATCCATAAATAGTTCATTTCAAGTATTGCTGCATGCTACAAACACGTAAAGTCTTTACACCACAGAGAAAATTTCCGAAAACTCGCTGATGTTTTTCAGCCTATCAGTCAAAACCAGGTGTAATCTGTAGGCGTGACAGTGTAAAAAAAAAAAAAAAAAAAAAAAAAAAAAAAAAAAAAAAAAAAAAAAAAAAAAAAAAAAAACAGGATGAGGCAGCTTCTCCCTAAGCTTTGGTTGTAGTCCGTTGGATTGCCCATTCATAAAAAATACGCCGTCATAACATTGGTCAATACACAACATCAAACGTACAAGGAAACTTTTCTATAGTTTCCCAAATCGAAGTGGATAAGCTTTCGGCGTCTAATATTTGCATACGATAGCAGCCGATTAGTCGCTCCACAACTTTTCCATTTGATATGTACCTCAGTAGGATTGCCAATTATTCTTTTCTAGAAACATCTTTTGTCTCATCAACAAGAATAGCGTAGTAATTAACAGATTTTATTTCTGAAATAATAATTCTCCTCAAGGCGTTTTCTATCAGTGTAACTGCGTCGTACTGGTACTGATGACTGCAATAGTGACCAAATGGGTCCTGTAACTTGGCTTTCAGTTTTTTGTTGCCTTTAGATATTTGCTCCTTCAGTTCAACGAAATTATCCCGGTTTACGGATGTTCCTGATTAGTCATGGCCCCTCAAAGGAAGATCCTGGCGGCCATGAAGCAAATAGTGCGAAAAATGTACTTCACATGATCTCTATTTTCTTGAACCTTTTGAGATCTGGACAGACTTAAGCCAATGGCTACACATCTCAAAGTATCAGTACTAATTATCTTAAATTCCACCCCGATACTGAAACACAATTCTTATGTGTTTTACTACCATCATGTTGCGGCAATAGACCAGAGCTATCTTTACACTTACAAATTCTGTCTCGATGAAAGCCCTTTTCCAGCAGTTTCCCCCAGCCCTTAGAGCCCCACTAGATAAATGGCAGCAAGCAAAACAAGACACAGAATCCAAGTTTAATGAGTATTCAATCCATTCGTAAGTCTTAAGGTAATGCGCACTGAATCTCCTTCTGCTAGAAGTGGAAGCCGAATATCTCTCAAGAATAGATCGCGCTGGTTGTTTTGGACGCGTCATAGAGATACCTGAGAGAGATTATCGACTGCTACTGGAACCTGCAACAGGTCCAGGAGCGCAGACCCCTCTTTCATTTTGACCTGAGTCATTTACTATTCTGCTTCTTTTTGACAGATTGTCACAAGTAGGAGAAATCACGTCCAATAACCCAACACTTTGAGCACTGACATTATTACCAGTTTCTTGCATTCTTCATTTTTCTTCTGGATTTTCACCACAAAATTTCAAAAGTTTGTTGTCACTTTTTACTCATTGTTTGATTACGGATTTACAACAACAAAAAAGATAAACTGATGAGCTGATGCCTAGTTTTCAATGAACCCTAGTAAGAGATCATGACAGCGGAGAGGAATTGTATTATACATTTCAAAACAAGGTTGTCTACTATTAGTATATTTAGGATTCTCCAGAACGGGGACGGAAGTAATATTTCAAAACAAAGTCACTGAAAAGTGACGGCAAGAAAAGTGACAGGGCAATGTAATCGCTCTAAAAAAAGCACGGGGATGAACATTACAAGCGACCGGTCATCTAGTCTTGCTAGTTCAATATAGCACATAGCTAAAATACAAAATAGCTATCAAATAGAAGTAACAAGGCATTTTTCCAATCTAGAAGGCGTACCCCCTGCCCCCCCCCCCTAATTGGCACCACTGTGGTCTTTTAGCTTCTTTCAGGTGAATACAAGTAAAATTTTGAATGCCTAGGTGGGGCATGGCCCAAAATTGGTTGGGAACCACCGCTTTGAGTGGTCGAAATGGGACTTGCAAACCTATGGAGTTTTTCTCTATATCAAAAGTTTATGAAACATTAGGCCCATATATAGTTCTAATCTCCAGCTATTCTCTCCGAGATGATTTTTATAGTGATAATATTGATAACAAAATTAACTAACTTCTTAGCTGTAGGCCCAGGGTGAAACCCTGAACACTTAGACAGTGTCTAATCTACAAGCTGTTCTGAAAACACAACATTCTTTTCTTAATCTGTTTTTACAAAGCGTCTTCTCGAACAATCTTCATCAATCTAGCTGATATATTTAGGCGACAACTCTTAAATAAAGAGACAATGACCCAAATTACGAATCGCTATAGTGCGGCAAAACTAATCTGAAATTTGAAAATAGGAAGAGGAAATAGGTCTACCGTGGGATAGGAAAATTTGAATCGAAGAATTTAAAAGTTTCTTTAAAAATGTCCTGTGATGGCGCTGTGGGTTTGATATTAGCTTGGTAATACGGGACCCAGAGATTAAACCTTGGTGTAGCAACACATTGCAGGGCCGACGCAGGGACCTTAGCAGTCAATAAGCGTTGTTAATCCGATTACTTACTTCTTCTTAAATTGTTTAAGGCGATCCTTAAAATTTACTCATTTTAACCCTTGGTCCCACTCATAAGGCGGATTTGTCGCAAGTTCGTGCGTCATAGACAGTTCCGATGCAGCTTTAAATGTTTTAGCTGAGCCATCGAAAAGCCGATGTTCCAAAACCCAAAAGAAAACAGCGAAAGACAAACTAAAACTGACTATAACATGGTCTGAAGAATTAATTGTATTTCTAAAAAGCTATCCTGTTTTATACAACGAAAAAAGTAAACCTGATTCCTCCTGTTGAGGTAATGCAGAGCTTCTCGTTTTTCTCTTTGGTCTTCACTTTCTACTGGATTCCGCGCTAACCTTTTTCCTATTAGCGTTTTATCAATTTGTATCTATGGATTACGAAGGTCCTGAGGTGATTGTTAGTAGTTCATTCCGCGTGCCAGCTTATTATCGGCCAAAGCTATATCACAAATGTCTACACCTAATAGATAACTGATGAAGGCTATCAGAAGAAGCGAAGGTTCGAGGAGCTACTCTCATCATCTCAACGTTCCTAGAAGCGTTGCTAGGAGACTAGAGCCCTCCACTTCCACAGGAAGTGCTATGTAGAGAAATCTTTTTATTTGTCTAAACGCAATAGTCTATCATGTTGCTCTAAAATGGGTTATTTGTGTATCTGGTGTGGCTTTTTTGTTCAGAAGATTTGTACAAGTTACTTAGAACTTCCCAGCATCATTTTTTTTTTCACTTTGAACCGAAAGAAATGGAATATACCATAAAGCACTAGGATTATAAAGCATAACTAACATAAAAACTTTTTTTAACCCAAGCATAACCGGTTTCATTATTAAAACTTGACAACTGGGAGCGCAAACCCTTATTGAAGGGATACAGTATTTGTGTGTGACAAAACTTGGTGACAATCTTCTGGACCTTCGCCGAAAATCAATATCTTGACGGTCAGTTTTCATAATCAGTTTAAATTTCAAAAGTATTCGAATAGTCTGTTTTTCAAATAAGTTATCAAAACGATATATGTGAAGGGTCTCTGAAACCTAGTCTAGGACCTCACAGCCATACTGCCCAAAGACAATAGTCTCTGGATTTATATTCATAGGCTAAGCACTGAAGGAATAGAGAAAACGCACACACAAGAACCTCAGTTTTCTAATCTCAAATTGTACAAAAAGTTACAGATGAATTCTGATATCATTAAAAAATAGACGTATTGAGATTAGCATACTGCGTTTTTTTAGATAACGACTTCACTGAAAAAGACAAAGGTCCAATTTAAAACGACAGATCTAAAGAAAATATGCCACTGAAAATAAAGTCAACATTCGTACTAGATCTTTTCGACGTTAGAATTCAATAGCCTCCAGAAGAAATCCTTATCTTTTTTTTAATACTATTGCTATCTCCAATACTACTTACTTCAGACCCTAAAGGCTTTGTTTTCAAAATTAACTTAGAATCCTAAACGCTACCTCTGGACCTTTGCACCTTTCAAGAAATGAGACAACGTAAAAGCAAGGAAAATTGAAAAATATACATAATATATAATAATCAGTCTTTGGCATTGACAAAAACAGTTTCTTGAGGGAAAAGACCCATCTCCTTCAATGTTTTGCTTCGGTCGTCTGGGGATAGAACACGAATTGGAAATGAAGTTCTTAATTCATAGCTCTCCGGGTGAAACCCTTTAGACTCCATAAAACGTAGGACCAACTACGAAAGAATAAATCATTAGTTACTATTAAAAATTATATCCTGTTTAATTTTCAACAGGAAAGATTAAAACTCAGAGAAGATTGAAACATGGCGCCAATGGCAAAAAATAACACATCATCACTTGAGAGCAAATATATCGTAACTACAAAACCGACCTCTCTATAACCGAATGTGATGTTTTGAGTGTGACCATGGTTACAACTGCAGGTTGACACTTCACTACCGCGAATTCCACCCTACATTTAAGCAGAGAAAGTTCAGCTGATAACACAATCGAATCCCCCTCCCCCCAATTCTTAATACAAAGGAGCTTTGAACTCAAGTTTGACCCTAACAAGCCAGTACAAGAATTTGGCTCTGAGCAGACAACACCTGAACGGCAAATTAATTAAGAGTCATGGCGTAGCTCCGAGTTCTAACTTGTATGTACTGCTAATCTATGACAACTTTAAGATTCCATATCCTCTAGGCATTGCACTAAATAAGATATGTCATTTCCTTTTTAGAAATTTCGAGATTATTAATATTGAAGCATGATCTTAAGTGTGAAGGATGAAAGTCAATTGACTCCTCGACAATCCGAAGAAGAAAGGATATATGGAGGAACGTCTTCCACATTTAGTACAGAGCAGAGTAAGAGGATCAAATTTAGGCGTTTGAACACCTATCTTCGATGAATCCTAAATATGCGTTGCACAGACCGAGTCGCAAATACTGAAAAAAATGACTTATCCACGTCTCATAATACATACTGTCCGGCAGCATCGATGGCAACACTTCGGCAACGTACAATACATGGTTGAACAAAGAATCCCAAAGACACATTCTCAGTGGCATCCTCCATGAACAAGGGGGAGGGACTATCCCAAAAACGTCTCGTGAAAAATACTCGCGCCCAGTAGTGTCAAAACGTTTCTACGGTGTCACTGGGAAAAGGTGCTGGCGGCATCTGGATAGAAAGAGGAAGTAAAATGATATCGCAGGCACTTCTAGGGGTACCACAGGGTCTAAGGTAAGGTGTTCCTTATTGATTCACTTTAGACGCTATATTGTATCCTATCACGATCACAATATTTCTTTGACAGCTTCTTTACAGTTTAACCAACAAATGTCTCGGAAATGCAATCACTAAAAAAACTGGTACAACAATGCTTAAAATTCCAGTTTAAGCATCTAGCATCTCACTGAGCTTTCATTCACTTCTACAGGTAGAATTTGGTGGATGACCGAAATTACAGCTGTTACCGCAAGGGCCAAATGGTTGACTCTAATGACTGGGTTTGTTCATATTTCCTTGATCTACTTATATGCCAGTCCTTGGAAACAGCTGGCAAAAAGGACAGGAAAAAACTCTTCTCTTTCAAGGAAGTTTTAGCTTCTTATCCTCAAGGGTGGTATTTTTGTAATGGAATTAAGGATAAACTATTACACAAACTTTTTTTTTTGCTGTATTTAGAACCCTCTGAACGTTTAGAAGCTTTTTTGAAAATATTTCAGGAGCGTCATACGAAATGTCTCTAAAATTGTCCTGACGTTCTACAAACCTGTTCCCAACTCATTAAGTTCCTATTGAGTTAAACGACAACCTAATTTACGCCGAAGTTAATTAGCTTGTTGGTTCTCATCAACTATCTGACCTTTTCAATATAACACAAGTATAACTGAGTGTCTTGATTAAGATCAGTATTTCTGTCACACAACAATCTTTCTTGAAACCTCTTTGAGGGCTTAAAAGCTACCTCAAGTAAAAGTGATGAAATGTAAAAAGCTAATTATTCTTTCCTTCTAACATCTGCAATTTTTTTTCGAGTAATACTCTTTGGGTTCATTTGTCTTCTAGACAGGTCTTTTTTCTTCGCGACGCTTGGTTTTGATACCTAGTATTTTATAATGCTGTCAACGACCCTGATGTGACATATTTTCGAATGAAATTTCAACAGAAGCAATAGTAAAAAAGTAGTAATGGAGCTATGCCAACATTTTTCAAGACTCCCAATCCATTTGACATCCCCAATTCCGGTACACATGACGAACAAGTCCATTTGCAAGGTCAGATCGGGAGGGCAGGGGGGGTATCGGGGTAAACCAACCCTCTTTGTTTTCAAAGGCTGAAAGTACTAAGCTGGAAATCAATTTACGTCTAGATTAGTTGATTAAGTCTTTAATAATCTCCACAAAAAACAATGCTTGTGTCAAAAACTTGATATTTCTTCTTACTATTTCTTATGATAGTTTTATAACTATTTGTAGAAACGAAAAAAGACACACTAGATTTTGAAATAATAGCCTGTTATCAATAACTGTATTTTGAAAAATGAAAAGAACATGAGAAGCATAAGACATACTGGAGCATGGAGTCGACTAGTCAATCTAGCACGCTCGTTTTAATGCGGTTGGGAATAGATATCAACTTTAAAGAAAAAAACGCAACATAATACCTTTGCCATTACTAGAAGCAAAAAATACGATTCTTTATAGCCGAAGCGATTCGACTGCACTTCATGCAAGCATCACGAAATATCAGCTTTTTACCTAAGCAAAATCATAGCCATACCTGCTGATAAAAAGCCAAGAATATATATTATAAGAATAGAATTATAGTTTCCTTTGATTTTAACGTCACACTTGAACTAACGAAACGTAAATTTGAGATGAAAAGAAATTGATTTAAAAGAGCTTGTACCGAGAGTAATATGTTCTCAGCTGCCAAATTCATCGTAAAAAATGGAGAACCACTATTCAAAGTATCCATATTTTCTGATTTCAAAAAACTGTGCATTGGATCTTTACTCGATTGGCCTATCATGAATTTTATGCATTTTTGAGATTATCCACAAGCGTGACTACGATGTCGTCCCAGCAGAAATGGTTTGGTAAGTCTTTTGGATAGACAAACGTTGTATGTCAACAAAAACTACACTAAAGAGCCCGATGGGTGGAAAAAAGCTGGTAATCCCAGATAAGTTTGGGGTAACGCTATAAAGATAACTTGGAATTTTCAGGAGTTTTACAGAGATGGTCAAAGTAAAAGCTTTATGATAGGAAGGGATAGATGAAGAGTATTCATCTAAAATTAAGTCTCAAGTGGCTAAAGCTGTGATGAGTTTGTTTTGGCAGATGCCAAGTTGCATAGATAACGCTGTCTTATTGAAACAAAATTTTCCACGTTTAAACTTCGCACAATCCCCTGGCTCTTCTTGAATAAGAAACAGAATATGGATGTTCTAAATTATTTACCTTAAAGGTTGAACTACACGGAACCACAAGTTGCTCTCTGCTATTCAACGGTTCAGGAAACCGTATCACCAATCTAGACTTTGGATCTGAAAAGAAAATTATATATATATATATATATATATATATATATATATATATATATATATATATATATATATATATATATATATATATATATATATATATATATATATATATATATATATATATATATATATATTATATATATATATATATATATATATATATATATATATATATATATATATATATATATATAATATATATATATATATATATATATATATATATATATATATATATATATATATATATATATATATATATATATATATATATTATATATATATATATATATATATATATATATATATATATATATATATATATATATAATATGAGTGTGTGTATACAGTAAATAAGGTCGTATCCTAAAAAAGTGCATCCATCGCATCTGATTAATTTACACGACAGAAAAAATAAGGCACATAGACACTTTCCAAGAACAGTTCCAACCCCAATATTTCCCTCGCAAATTGTTTAAAGCTTTGCATTTTGTTTTGTAACTACGGCAAAAATTTAGTTTACTTTTGGCCTGAATATCCCTAGTTAAAAGGGTTACAGATGCACAGTCAGACATGTGCAAAGACTTAGGGATCCAGCAGATTTAAGGGATATACTGATACACAGACGTATTTTTCATTTAAACTGAGAAAACGAACAAAAAAAACTCTTTGTTTTTTAATCTAGTAAAAACTATTTGCATAAAAAGACGACTATGTCAAGGAAACTTAGCAGTAACAAGGAAGTTGATAACATTTCAATTCTCTTGGAAGATATTAAAAACCAAGGAGCTCATAAGAGGGGAGGGATTTAAAACAGGAGAAACTCATATTTTCATGATATATTTGAATAAAGCTTTCCTTTTTTAGCATATTCTTTTAGAATTTTGAACCTTAGGGAACAGGGCAGAGTTTCTGTATGTTAACCCTGCTTCTGGAGTGGAATTATAGAATAAGTAATGACCAATTAAGGCGGCCAAAATTGTCATTTTCTCCGTTTTTAAGTGTTATTTACTATTATAAGAATGTTTGTTTCGCCTTATAAAATTTTACACAAAATTCCACTTGGGACAAAAATACATACGTGCGTACAAACAAGACACCGAGTTGTTGAAAATGAGTTACAACAAAAAAAACATCAGTTGTGCAATTTTTGGTTGTAGCGATGCCAAATACAAAAAAGATACTTGAAAAAATCAGCAAAAAAATTAGCTAAAAATATGCAGCCCTAACAGCTGTCTTTGAGAACACCTGTCTAGTTGTCTTTGGGAATTAACTAATTGTTATAGACGAAAAGCGTCATCAAATTTAGCTTTTTTTTTTTTTTTTTTTTTTTTTGCTGATTTATTTTCTTAAGTCAGCATATGGATGCTGATGAAAATATAATACTGCCTTTGAAATTTTGGGTTTGTGTTGGGCGATATAAATATCGATATATCGCAACAAATATCGATATCGAAAAGGATATTATTTCGTTTTTTTCTGGTGTCTACCGGTGAACGTCCAGCAGAAAATATCCAACATGGAAGTTTATTTCGCTAATGGCCGAGAAGAAGAATAATGTATTCAATCCACTGACTCATATATCCTGATACACAACATGCACAGCTGTATCCATAAGTTGACAAAGGACTGTTCTTAAACTACCTTTATTATGGGTGGACTATCAAATGTTGCTGAGAACCTCCAAAAGTCTTGGCTACATAAAATATCTTCTAAGCTTATAGGCCTTGCTCAGATCATACTTCAGGTCAGGTCACGATTGCCACATACCTCAATTCACGTTTCTAGAAATTGTGTATTAACTATGACGATCATCTCCAAGTTGAGAGTAAAATAGCAGGAGATATGGATTGGGCCTTACTAGAAACAGCATCAACAGATACAAGTGCCGTCACAGTTCCTGATACACAACATGCACAACTGTATCCATAAGTTGACAAAGGCCTGTTCTTAAACTACCTTTATTATGGGTGGACTATCAAATGTTGCTGAGAACCTCCAAAAGTCTTGGCTACATAAAATATCTTCTAAGCTTATAGGCCTTGCTCAGATCATACTCCAGGTCAGGTCACGATTGCCACATACCTCAATTCACGTTTCTAGAAATTGTGTATTAACTATGACGATCATCTCCAAGTTGAGAGTAAAATAGCAGGAGATATGGATTGGGCCTTACTGGAAACGGCATCAACAGATACAAGTGCCGTCACAGTTCCTGTGATTCAGCCACTACAGAATCAAGCCAGTTTGTGGGTAGCACATGACAGAGTTTCAGTAGTCAATGCAAAGCAAGCTTCATCAGCTGCTGCATCTATCATGGCTCTCCAGATTTTAGGTAGGGAGTCTTTAGTTCCAAGAAAAACTGATCCACTTAAATGGTGGAAATCTTGTAATATATGTCTCAGAATACCTACAAGTATACGAACTTGTCATAAAATTATCGTACATGTCCGCCACCAATGTCCTTTCTGAAAGTGGATTCCAAGTCTGGTCAGTTAATCAAATAGTTCGTGGTAACAATCTGTAAGTAAGGAGCAACTCGGCCCAATAACAACCGAAACTCTAAAACACGGAATCTTGATAACAATAGATACATCAAGTGAATTGGCTTTTTATTCGGACTCCAGATATATAAAATTCATCAAGTTTCATGTACCTATCAAAGGCTACGAGCCTCAGAGAATTTGCATGAAAATTTCTATAGGAATTGTTTTTAGACAGAGTGAGAACGCCCCTAAAAAGTCAAAACATCTTAATAAAAATCTTACCATCAGATTCGGCATATCAGAAAACCAATCTGCAAGGGTTTCTAGCTCCCATCTGCAAAAATGTGAAATTTTCTTATTTTTGCCAGAAGAAAGACGGCGGATGCGTGTTTATTAGTTCTGTTGTTTTCTTTTTCTGCCAGGGTGATCATATCGAGCCAATAGTCATAAAAGATCGGGAGAGGGTTGCTCAAACGGAAGTTACAGTTCTAGTTCCCTAATTTGTGACCGAAATGATCGGAGGGTAACTAGATTTCCCCTCTCTCCCACGCTCCTTTTCCCCAAAATCATCCGATCAACATTTTGAGATAGCCATTTTGATTAATATAGTTAAAGGGTCAAGTAATCATGTCTCTGGCGATGATACGGCCCTGCAAGTCCCTGGGGAAAGGGTTGTAAGTTATGAAATTTGTCCAGTGTTTACATATAGTATTTTGTATTGGAAAGTAAACAGACGTTTTTGGGGGCAGGTGAATTTTCTGTGGGGGGGGGGGATTTTCTGCAGGAGGATTTTCCAAGAGAAGAATTTTCCATGAAGAGGGAAGTATCCGGGGATGAGCTTTCAAAAGGAAACTATAAAGGGATGAATTTAAGAAAATTTTTATACGAAATTAATTTTATTTGACCTACTTTCTATTAGCTAATTAAATTTTATATTTGAAGATATTCCGGGGAAATAGCCCAGGTAAAATTTTCAAAGGAGTTAAAGTTGTCTGGGGGATATTTTCGTGGGGGTGGTAATTTTCCACAGGAGAAGTTCTCCATAGGGGAATTTCATACGGGAGAAACCATTGGGTGGGGAGAATTTCCAGGAAGAAACTTTCCACGGAGGAGGATTTCTGACATAATTTGAAAAAATATTAAAAATTAAAAGAAAAACACGTCTGACTTTTCAAACGAAAGTAGGTTAAAAACAATTTTCCAAGCGGAATTGCTGCAAACAGGGATGGAATTCTCTGGGGGAAGGGGGATCTTACGTGGGAGAAACTTTCCAAGGAAAAAATTTCTTGGGTAGATTTTCCATGGAGAAAAAGGTGGATCTTCCAGCATTATTTGAAAAACGATCAGAAATTAAATTAAATGAACTAATTTTTTCAAATAAAAGTAAGGAGCAACATTAAAACGAACAGAAATTACCCGGTGTATAAGGGCGGATCTCCCTCCTCAATACGTCACTCTTTACGCTAATTTTAACTTCATCTCCCAATTATTTAAGAACAACTCTTATAAGAGTTAGGAGATTTTTAAAATACAAAAGAAATTTTGGCGTGAAGAGCGAGATATTGATGAGTTATCGCCCTTATTTACGGAAAAATTTCTGCTCTTTTAAGTTTTAAAATTACTCCTTGCTTTTTTTTTTTATTTGATCACTGAAAGGCAGACCCAATTCTCGGGGGAAAATATTGACATGTTGCTGGTTTGAATAGCCAAAAATAACCAGTAGTTTATTTTTCTTTATCCTGAGCCCGAGTAATTTCAAATCATAATTTTTGTAATGTTCATTCATGAAGTAGAAGTTTATTTATTTTAATTCATGTAGTGTTTATTAATTTTAATTTATGTAATTCATGTTCATTCATTTAGTGGAAGTTTATTTGATTTAAATAATGTGCAATTAAAATTTAAATTAAAATACGCCAAAAACTCTTTATTTGCAAATTTTGTTATTCAATTTTAACCAACCCTAAAGTTAATCTGAGCAAAATATTGATCAGAAATATTGAAATCGATATATCGATTATCAAATATCGAAAGTAAAAATATCGATATATTGCTTAATTAAGATATCGCCCAATACTAGTATGGGTAACTTACAAGAGTAAGAACAGGTAAGTGTCGACAAAAAATATCAACGCCATCTAAAATTTGACGTTTCTTGCCATTCTTTCTGTGTTATAATAAGGCAAAATTAGTCTCTCTGATCTCAACTTAAAAAAAAAACACAACTACAAAGCTTGAAAAGACGGCAACGAACGCCTAACGCTAGATGGTGCTGATGATTTTTTTCTTTCTGCCAACGCTAGCATCCTTTTCCACTTCTATAAGTTACCCATCCTCTTTGGTTACACTTTCAAAAACAGAATTCCTTTTGGAAAATAAAAATGATTTCCAGCGTTATTCAATTAGAGTGGTGGCACACGAAATTTTTTCATCAAGATTCTATTAAATACCTTGGAGTATATCTCATCTCAACAGTTCAATCTACACGAAAGTTGGTATTGTCAGCTCTATTGAAAAAAAAAAAAAAAAAAAAAAAAAAAAAAAAAAAAAAAAAAAAAAAAATTTATAGCCTGCTAATCAGAGTGAAAGGTCGTTTTGATAAGCAAACACTTGCCAAACATTATAATACAATGTTCACACCTCATGTATTCTTCCTCGTTCCATTTTTGAGAATTTTAAGAAATAGGGGGAGAGGGGGAGGGGGGAGAAAGAGGAAACGTATTCATATGTATTTTTTTTAAATATTTTCTTGGACTTCCATTATGGTTCAGAAAATGCTAGACTATCCTAGAACATTAATATTTGATACATGTTACGATGAAAGACCGAAATCTGGTGAATGTCAACAAACGCACAGTCACTTGGCGCATGTCCGAAATATTTGTTAAATATCCTTATTTCTGACTTTGACCGGTGAATGTCAACATTTACCATGCACTAACGGTGAATGTTGAATTCACCAGTGAAAGTCGGCATTCTCCAATTTCGGTCTTTGACGGTAGTATATTTACCCGCAATTAATGCATTTAATTTTTCAAAAAATAATGCATTTAACTGCAATATCCATTTTGAATAAATCAGGGTATCGGAAAAAAATAAACAATGTTGCTGTCGCCATCAAACCTTGCATAAGACTGATAAAGCTGACTGAATCCAAGCAAAGAAAAGAAATTTGGTAGGAAACAGTCTGTTGCCTCCTAATCGACTCCTCCCTTTTGGACATTCATCAGATCATATCTGTGATTGTCAACATACACAGGTGAGGGTTCGAATGTACAAGAATATGATGAAATATTGGATATTTCACCAACGTATTTGGTGCTTGTTGACATTCACCAGTGAAGGTCTACATTCTTCAATTTCGGTCTTTCACAGTAACATATCTACGACAAAGGAAATACGACAGATTTCTGAGACGATCAAGAGATAAAATAATAGGCTTTCCCTTCAATTATCTCGTTTGATGAATGAATAATGAAATTAAGTTATTTGTTATGAGTGCTGTTATTATTGTCCTCTATAGAATTGTTATTTGTTACTTTTCGTTTCATTTGTTTCCTATGCTCTTCTGTATACATTCATGTGTGTATAGAAGGCATAGATGAATTATTAGCATTATTTATATCCTATAATCTTATATCCCGTCAGTACAATGATACGTATGTGTGCATAGGTAGTTCTTAGAAAAAAAAAAAAAAAATAGTCAGGGGAATAGGAAAAGATACTCCCATATAAAATCTACCTAGCTCAGACTAGACATTTAATCCAGGTTTTACTAGATTCATTTTGCTGGCATTTATTACGTGTCTGGTATCATCTGGACCTTTCTTGCTCCCTTTCACTATCTTGTATTCTACTTTGGACTGAGATTCAAAAAGCCACTCCAGATTAGTCTCAATGCACCCCTTTACCAAACTTACCTTCTGGGCTTCCTAGATAGTCTTCCCACGATTTATCATCTACTTTTAATTCAGGCTTTTCAAGATCACTCTTGCTTGAAGTTTCAACAGGCACAGGTGGGAGGCTCGCAACGTCTCTACTATCATCCGAAAAGCTTTCTAGCTCACTTTCACTATCTGATTCCACTTTGGACTGAGATTCAACAAGTGATGCTTTAATGGCCGCCTCAAACTGAGCGTCTTCGTCTGCATCTACGATAGCCTGCAAAAGAAAGATGTCACAGAACAAAACAATACAATTAAAAAACTCAATGCGAAGAACTGTAGGGTTCAATACTTAATTGGATCAAGTCCAACAAAACTGTAACTTTCAAAATACAGACTTTGAAGGTATTAAAAATAAATACAGACAAAAAAACGTATTTAATAAAACATACGAGCATTAATTATTTTCATAAGCACATCGTTGGTTGTCCAAGGTGGGTAGCAAGTAACTACTAGAATAGCAAACGTGCTTATGCAAAAACGAACAAATACTACAGTTATGACACCCTTTGCAATATATTGAAGCAGCAAATGGCTTATAAGATCTCGCCAAAATTTCCGACCAGGCCATAACGGTTGACTTCATATTTTGGCCAATAAGGAGTCAGGTTAAGTCAGCGAATTGGAAGAAGAAATTTCCTGACCACCAAATTTCACCCCAAACAAAGCATCATCGTTACTCTTGCGGCAAAAAAAAAACAAGTAGAATTATAACACAATAGCAGGCAAAACCCAGCTTAAGCTCGACATATCATCAGTATAAGAATACGGTCACAAGCCGCGATAAATACAGCAAGTGACCGTAAGCGACTGTGCCACAAAAACGTTATTATTAAAAAGTGTAGGAGAGCTAAATGGCACATTGTCTAATCCTTTTTCGCACAGCAATATGACTATCAGAAATGAAAACTCACTATCAGTAGGTATTTTAATTCTAACATGAAGCTTTCTATACATACTTCTAAAGCACATAATAATTGCTAGATCAAGACATAGGCCCTGAGCCGAAAGTAACGGATGTATACAGGAGTCAAACGTTTGACGCATATTGGGACTAAAAAAGGGCTCCCCGAGCTCCCTTGACTCAATTAGAAGATTTGTATTCAATAAACATATTCTATGCTCATACCATTTTTAAATCCGAACTGCGAATCCGGGGAAGAACAACAGACATTTACTTCTTTAATTGCAAGCAGTTCTATCAGATTACATAGGAAAGAAGATACGGCGATCAGATAAAAAGAACCACATTCAGAGGTCTACCCCCTCCCCCCTCTTTTGCTGAGCAGGCATCACAATATCAGTAAAAATCGAGTCGGGAACCAGAACCGAATTAAAAATTATTCGATATATATATATATATATATATATATATATATATATATGTATATATATATATATATATATATATATATATATATATTATATATATATATATATATATATATATATATATATATTATATATATATATATATATATATATATATATATATATATATATATATATATATATATATATATATATATATATATATATATATATATACATATATAGATTTCCTAAGTGCATCAGACTACTTCCATTGACACGACGGGAATGCTTTCTACAGTTCAAAAGGAAATTTTTAATATTTGAACGGCAATAAATTATGGACAATTCCCCTGGCTCGAAAAGAGAAAACAACATTTGTGATAGATCCTTTAATCACCTTTGCTCTATGCCTCAAAACCTTCTTAACATCCCTCTTAAAAACACTCTCAAACTCCCACTCCCACATACGAACGAAACTGCGAACTCTCGAAAACAGTTTTTTTTTTTTTTTTTTTTTTTTTTACATAAATATCTGATCCATTTAAATGTATGTATATGAAGTATAGGAAGGACGGCGTTCCATAGCAACATCCTTATCTCCAACTAAGCTTTTGAAATATTTTGTGCCAACTTAGTAGTGAAAACTTCTACTATTTTTCACCAGTCCCAACTAGGTTTAGAAAGGTGGACAATCAACAAAGTAGGTTTTCCTACCTAAAATTTCTAAACCATATCAAAGTAGGCGTTCCTAAACCCCAGTCGGTCAATGAGTCAATGACACGTCAATGACAAAAAAAAAAAAAAAAAAAAAAAAAAAAAAAAGTTCGCTAACGAACTGTAAGTAAGGAGCCAATAATTAGGCTTTATTAACAATAATAAAGGTCCAATAATTATACATTTAGGGATGACTTGACCCCCCAAAGCCCCTGGGGAAAGGGCTGTAAGCTATACAATTTGCCAATTGCTTACATTAGTATTAGTCATTGGGAAATTTACAGAATTTTTTTCAGGATGGGAGAGATTTTCTGTGGGAGAAATTTTTCGCGGGTTTGAAAATTCTCTAGGGATAATTTTCCACGAAGGGAGGCAGGATTTCCCGGCATGATTTAAAAAAGATCAGAAATTAACTTTTTTTAAAACAAGTTTTTTCAACTGAAAGTAAGGAGCAACGTTAAAACTAACAGAAATTATCTGTATGTGAGGGGGAATGCCCCCTCCTCAATCCCTCGCTCGTTACGCTAAACTTTTTAGGGCTTTATAAAAGGTTCATATTCCAATTAAACGGCTCTAGTGTTTCGGGAGTTGTTCTTAAAGAATTAGGACAAAAAGTAAAACTAAAGAACGAGGGATTGAGGAGGGGGTAGCCCACCTCATATACGGAATAATTTCAGTCCATTTTAAGTTTTAATGTCATTTCTTACTTTCATTTGAAAAAAAACTCTATTTTTCATTTAATAGAAAAACAAAGTCCACCCCTGTAATAGTTCATTAAAGAGTTTTCATAGACTAGCAAAGGATTTCACCACTATATTGGCATTGAGACCGAATAGGAACACGATGATTGATTTTCTAAACGATGTTATTGTCGAGAAGGATGCTAAATCGACACAGTTTTAAAGTGATAAAATATTAAATAAATACCTCCATTTTCCTTCGTTTCTGAGGCCCTTCACCAGCACCGGGGGACGGGCCACCTATATGGTTTTCGAGGAAAGTAGAAGTCAAATCACAGAAAGTAACAGCATCAAGGGAGTGCCATACAGTTAAAGATTCGCCGGTTACTGGATCAATAATCGAAACATATGGATACTTTGTCACTGGGTAAAATGTCCTGTACCTTCCACCTTCTTCACTTGATATATATACCTGGAAAAAATTTAAACACTAAAGTGGTCCATATTGTATACGGAGAGGACTGTATATATGCCCTTTTTGCACTATACATGGTCCTGACTTATGTATGATGATTTCATATTTCTTGAATAATTAAAATACACTTCACACTATGAAGTCGTAGACGCTGCGTATGGAAACATAGGTAGCCAAACTGAAATCAAGGAATCTCGGTGGGTAAACCCCATAGATCTGAATTTGCAGTGTTTCATAAATAGGATGAACCATGTGCTCAAGATTTTTTTTATTAACATTTGGCAAAAATTTAAGGAGGACGTTTAGCCATCGGGAGGCTTCCGTAGGCATGGTAGGAGATGGGACAGAGACTGGCTGAAGATCGCTGAGGAAGCTGCAATCGATAGATCAAAGTGGTCGTCGGATGTAATTCCGAAGTCCATTGGTGCCGGCCAGGACAGTTCTTGGTCTGGTTCCCGCAGAAAGTAAAAGTAAGTAAGTACTTATTGTTAAAGATGTCATTTATTTTATACGTTTTGGTATTCCTATCCTTCTAACAATAAGGTGAGGTCTGACCTTGGTTTTCTGAAAATTCATCGCCTGAATCAATACGTTTTCTTTGTTTTTTACGATTATTTCATCTATTCACCCAAGCTTTCATGAGTTCTGCGTTTAGTTTGGCCATCTCTAGAAACTATTTCCGATTCTTATGGGGTAGCAGCAAAAAATACTTTCTCTTTTTTAGTGCAATTGAATATAAAAGCGTTTTCTACATATTTTCATTTCACACACAAATCAATGTGACGAATAATTATACTTAAATAAACAAGAATAGGATAAATAATAGTAATAGATAAAGTTCCACGTTTTTTAATATAAGATATAGAGTTCACTGGCAAAAGAAAAAAAAAATTGGGAAACCCCCGAATGAGAACATTACCAGTCATTATTTCAGATTTCTTTTCATCACTGAATAATTCACAAGTTCTTAATTTTTTCACAGAACGGACCTCCAGGCAAGTAAGGTGAAGGCAACAGACTCCTTTTCAGAAAAAAAATTACCAAATATATTGAAAAAGATTACGAAGAAACAACCACACTAAATTGTAACTAAAGATCATAATAAAGAATATCCGAGTTCAAGTATCCTCATAAATATTTCCACACTGAAAAAGTATTTCAATACTTTTCACATGAAATCCAAGAATTTAAGAAAAACGTAACCTTATGTTGGTACTTCTTGTCATTAAAAACGTTATTGAGCTCTATCACCCTCAAATGAGCTTCTATCTTTAAGGGACACAACAAACACAGGAAGTTCAGATACTTGTTCTTCTTCTTGCCTTGACTGATGTGCTCGAGCCCTTTCCACGTATCTAAGATAGACACCTTCCGTCTCTGGCTCTAGAGGAGGCTCAATGACTTTCGTGGGTTTGGGCAAAGTTAACTTTCTTACAGACTGGTTTTGCGCTTTTTCAACTTGGACGAAGAATCTGACTCTAGTTGCAGCTGAACCGGCAACATTTGTGGCTGCGCACTGATACCAGTCTGAATCAGCCAATTGAGCAACTGGAATTTCCGATACGGAAGACCATTATTCACTGCTTAAAAGTAACAATAACAGTATTGAAAATGATGAGTTTGCATTGCATGTGCTATAATCTGAAAATCAAAACTAAGATACTGCAGATCAGAATAAAATGTTGGAACGCAAAAACTGCACACATGGGCCGGGACATAGAAAGCAGAATTAACCCCTCTCTCTCTTCAAAAATTATGATTGAAGGGTCATTCAGGAAATCTTGAAAAAATTGAACCAAGTTTAAATTTTTTACCATAAAAGGGATACTAACTAAATGATATAATTCACAAATAGACGAATTACCTGCCAGAAAATGAAGTGCTCTCGAACAATTGCTTTGACTGCAGGATTTGACCAAACATCACGGTTTAATATTTGGCATGTGAACTCAGCTGCATCTTGAACATTGACAAGTAGCCATTTGTTTAACACAACACCAGCATCTCTGGCCTAAGAAAAACAAAAAAAAAACAATGAGACCCAGGACGCATTATTGTCAATCAAATAAGTTTGGTAAATCAAACAACTGCACACCCTTTCAGAAAGAGTGTTTCCTAAATAAACTTTTGAGTTTTTTTTTTTTTTTTTTTTTTTTTTTTTTTTTTTTTTTTTTTTTTTTTTTTTTTTTTTTTTTTTGTCGGTTCCGAATATCATCGCTTAACAGCAACAACCTCAGAAATGCGTGTTCACGAAGGCGAATCTTAACATTCGAGAATAAAGAACGACTGGGCTTACGACGTCCATCACAATATATTCATAAAAGTGGCTTTTACAAAAAAAAACTATGAGGATGCAAAGTCTTCGCAGTCCGCCGGTGATATACAGCAAAACGGGAACGGGGTCTGGTTCCGCCCACCAAACTGAAGATATAATATGCCATTACCACATCATCCTCTTTCCTCCTACAATAACGGCACATCAAAAAAGTCATTTTGGTATTAGTTTCAAACACATTGACTTGTAACACACTAGCGTGAGTATCATCCCAGAAGATATCTCAAATGTGGTCGTAATGAAGATACTTGCGTTGGTTTAAAACAGACTATACGAAACATGATAAAATCCAAACACCATTCATTCACACTGCAGGGCTTTTCTGTAATTTCAGAAATCCGAAATACAACTCACAAGATAAACCTTTTACTGACATTAGAAACTAGCAGCCAAGGCCAAGGGTACTTAAACAAAGCGTATTTTACACGAGAATCCATTAAAACGTGGTAAACACCCCAGCTTCGAAGCTTCAATCAAACTACTAAATTCTTTCAAGAAAAATAGCATAAATTATACAGACTAGAAACGTCTTCAAACTAGGTCTCCGTCTAGAATGTAGCCATTTAAAATAGGTTCAGGAAGATACACAAAAAAAAAAAAAAAAAAAAAAAAAAAAAAAAAAAAAAAAAAAAAAAAAAAAAAAAAAAAAAAAAAAGTTGGGAAATAACATACACTCTGAAAAGTTCCTCTATGCATTAGATCGAATGGCGGACGAAAAAGATCTTCTAACGTTTTCCTCTTCGAAGGAGATTCAACAGACGAACAACCATTGACACTTCCATTCCTCTTTACTTCTGCTTCCTGCAATCCTGCAACAATAAATCTGTTTTGAGCGGACTAGATGAACTATCATTTTATTTCATAGCTGAAAAAAATGCTATAGAAAAAAAAGAAAATTGAAAGAAACTCAAATCTGATAAACTAAAGTTGTTATTTACTACCAATAAAATCTAGTGTGACAATATACACATAGCCATGATCCTAATATATGTTTTTTAATGTTGTGGAGGTCAATAACTTAACGGTTAATAACGTTACGTTGACGATAACGATTAATAGCGTTACGTTGAAAATAACGGTTAATAACGTTACAGTGACAATAACGGTTAATAGCGTAAGATATCTCCCGATGTGAGATCTTGACAAAAAATTTGCTTTAATTATAATGGAAAACGAAAAATAAAAGATTTTCATTCGATCTTAATCCTAAGCAGAAATGTGGCTTGTCCAAAAGCTCTTATTTGATGAACATATTTTTTCTCGGAAGGACCAAAAAAATTAAAGGGAAGTGTATCCAGTCTTAACTAAACCCCCAAGTCTCTGACCATGAGCCCGAAATTTAAGAAAAATTGTCAGTCAAATCGTGAATTTCAATTTCATATTTGCAAAATATTTGCTTCATTTACCCCCGTGGACCCAAAATTCAACATTAATCTGCAATTATAAAATAGCCGACCCAGCAATAGTTCTATCAAAACGTATTTCGAAACACAATCGCAAAATCAGTTTTCATCCATGGTATTCCTTTCTTATACAGTGATATTTAAAGTTGTATGTATTTAAAAGTTGTTCAGTGTTTATTCTTTATTAATTGTTCTGATAGTTGTAACGTCTCTTTTTTTCTTTCTCCCGTTCATTTTTTTGTCGTTTTCTCTATGTACTCCGTCTCTGTGTACATTTGTATTGTACGACAGGTTATAAATAAATAATTAAGTAAAAAAAAACTTTTCATTTGTTAAATTTCAGAACTCCTAGCAGCAAAAATTATTCAACTTGTCTCAGGATGAAAAACAATCAATAAACTTAGCCATAACCACATATTCACAAATAAAGGCCTTTCATAAGAAAAGCTTTCACAATGGGGAGGGGGAGGAGGGATCACAAAAATTCGGTAGAGAAACCAAAGAAAGTCCTCGATCTACACGAATATAAAGGAACTCCAGCTCTTTTTCTACTTTTCAAGGCCATAACTCGAGTATCGAAAAAGTTCACGCCTTTTCTGTCAGGTGATTACTGTCGAAGTTTTTTTCCAGGGGCAATCTTATTAAGCCAGTGGCAATTGAAAATTGCGGAAAGATCATTCGAAAAGGAGTTTGTAGATATAATGCTAAAGAAATTTGGCCGTAGCAAACTGACTTTCCCCACAACCAAGTGTTCGAAGCAGCATGTACGCAGCATTTTTTTAGGAGGAGGAGGAGAAGGAGGAGGAAGGATACATAATAAGATAAATTTTATTTTATAACCTGCCCAGAAATCCAGGAAAACTTAGGACCCCAAGGGGGGCAACCACTCTCCCCTCCTGCTGCGCACGTCCTTAAATGGTAGACGTTAATTTTGCCCTCCAAAAAGTCCAGATTACCATTGGAGTTTCAAGAAATTCAAGCAAGACAAAGTTAAAAATTTTCATAAATATCCAAGAATTACAGCAAAACATAACCTTGTGGTGTTGCTTTTTGTGACTAAGCATAGCACAGGACTCAGTGAAAAATGATGAGTTTATATTGCATGTGCTACAGAACTGAAAACCAAATTAGAAATACTGCAGACTAGTACAAAATGTTAGACAGCAATAACTGCACACATGGGGCATAGAGAAAGCAGAGTTAACCAGTTTCTCTCTCTCCAAAAATTATTTTTGAAGGGTCATACGAAAAATTTGAGAAAATTGGACAAAGTAAAAATTTTTGGTCATCAGACAATCCCCCCTCTCCTAATAGTCTCACTAGTGTGCGATAAAATACATAACTTAATTACTAAGAAAAGGCTTAAGTAAGACGTACAAATTCATAAGTTTAGAGTGTATACACTGGCTTGCGCTTGGCTTTGTCTTCTTTTTATCTTTTAGAACCCTGTTTCTAAAACGGACTGCCCTTTATAAGGCCTAAACGCCCGTGCTACTGCTCGGGTAAGGTCAGACCCACCATCCACAGAGCCGGTTGATCACTTGGAAAGGCTCTCTTGCAAATCGGGTGGTTATTCTAAAGGGTTCCAAACCCCAAGCTGCCACCTAACCAAGACAAGGGTCTTTTGTCCACGAACCTTGCTTTTATTGGACAAAGACCAAATGAAGCCAACTTTTTTTGTACGGGAACTACAGAACCGAACACAAAATCAAATATATATCATATCCTTTATATTCACAAGTAGATTGATCAAAACTTAAAACATGCCAAATTTACCAAGTATTAGATTGGGTTTGTCTTCCCACTGAATTCCCTGCGAAGTATGATGGGATATATTCATCCTTTGCTTAGAAAACCAAACTGAAAAAAGAGAACACACAGTGTATTCAAATGATGACCAAGTTTCAGGTAAATAGTGGAACATACCCAATCTTCGCAGAAGACTGAGTAGGACAGCAGCACCCCCTCCTGACTTTAATAATTGTTGTTAATTCTAAATTTGACTTGCTCTTCTCTTGAAAAGGCCCAAAAACATTAGCTGAACCATATCCTCTGAAGTTGGAAAATCTCATTACATTTCAAAAGAAAATGCCCCAATCCTTAAAAAAGGAGAATGTATAGTCGAATTTATAGGAATTTGAACTTTATTGCAAGTTTAGTACACATTTTGAAAAAAATACATGAAGTCAATGAGCATTGACGAGAAGGAGTTGCTGCAAAGTGACAATGACTTATTGTCAACAATCGTGGACTCCAAGAATTCAGAACCAGCAATGGTCGAGAACTCAGTAAATCCTGAGGATGAGACTAACGCGGCTGACGAAAGTTGTTGCTCTCACCCAAGACAAAAAGAGATCGAAATGGGGTCAAACTCGATTCAAACTTCAGTACCATCTATACTAAATAAAATGATATCAACATATGAGCCGCAATGACTAGTGCTGGCAGTTCAATCTGCATCACTGCGAGACTACTGGCAAAGATGAAGACATAAGCCATGGCACAGGGCACCCTAGGACTGTTGCCAGAACGATCATGGTGAAGGTCAGAGGAGCCGAGCTCCATGTTAATAAAGACATAAGCATCACCCCCAGAGCGTCTACTTACCATTCATAAGATTTAGATAACTTGAAATTATTCTAAATTTAAATCTAGAGATGTAGAAATCATTATGTTAAAAGATCTGATAGGCCATGAACTTGTGGTATTCAGCTCAGTGTGCACGCCACATGATGAGAAACCACTAATGAAGAAGGTAATAAAGCTGGCGAAGTTTTGAAAAGAAAAAAATTTCCCTTCGTCTCGTGACGTAACATCACACCAAAGTATAATCACCTACGGAACAAGTACTGACAAAACTCCCCAAAAGTGACCCCGCGTACCTCAGCGCCTCTAGACGCAAAATGCTGTACTACTTAATCGCTCCGAGCCAATAAGCCAATCTATTCTCCTAAGTTGTATTGAATTGTGTAACTACGATATTTAGTTGCCAGGTTCGCATAGGTATGGAATCGTCTCCGGAGACGCGGACAAAGGGTCACTTTTTTTGTGTGGAGAGGATGGGTTTTGTCAGTACTTGTTCCGTAGGTGATTATACTTTGCATAACACATTATGGGGACCTGAGGGGGACCAGAGATCTCATACAAATGATTTAGGCCTGAATCTGTTAGTGCATCTGGCTGAGGCATACCTCGCCTGGTGCAACAGGGGTTTCAACCCTACTTTTACAACAAGAGAAAGAAAAGAAGTGTTAGATTTAATAATGATCTCTTAACAAAATGAAAGCTAAGTAAAGCCATGGCATACCGGCGATCTTCCGTCATTTTCGGACATCAAATTTTGGCGTCCCAAATTTTAAGAGAGGACTATGTCAAAAAACCGTGGATCATATAAATCCCCTGGTGCGCTGAGGTTGTACCTCATAATGTCCCAGATAGGATGGGGTAATATACGAGCTCATTATACTGGGATAAATAAGAGAATCCTCACTTTGAACTATGTCCCCCGTATGCGGCTTAGAACTAGAACTGTCGTTAAACCTAAACCAGGGAAAGGAGATTATTCAAACCCTCAGTCTTATAGAATGATTATAAAAAAGAAGCAACATCAAATGTTAAAATGAACAGAAATTATTCCGTATGTGAGAGGGGCTGTCATGGAAGAATCAAGATTAGATAGATCTATCGTCCCATATGCACCAGAAACTATAGGTAGTCGTAGAGGTTGAGTGAGTTAAGAAATAGAGAACCGTTCAAAAAGGCTGGCCTCAGGGAGGAGGAAGCTCCCCACATACGTGGAGGCTTGTCACGAATAGTCTTTTGAAGTTACTGAAACAATATTCAGGATATACCAAGGCACATGATCTGGTATCTCTACTGAAAGGCAAATTTTAAGGTCCTTATTTGAATTAAGACAACAAATACTAGATGGAATCAAAATTTGACCAAAAAATCCTAAACTCCAGCTAGCACCAGAAAATAGTCAATTGGTAGTTTTTATAAAAACAAACAAGAAAATAGCAAGCTCCTTTCGCTCTAAAAAATATGAAACCAATGTCTCTGAAAAAAAAGTGGAACACCTGGACATCATAATTGACTTTCCATTGAGCTGGAAAACTCATTGTATTGAAAGAGCAAGGAAAGCCACAGCTTCCCTAGTTCAATCGCAGCTTGTGGTGGGGTAGAATTTGGGTTTGGCTCCAAACAAGAATATTTATTACATAAGTCATTAACAAGACCGATACTATCATATGGACCAGTGGTTTGGGTTGACTCGATTCGGATTATGAACACTGTGACCTCCTCAATCAAGCTACTGGGGCCTAGCTCCAAATAAAACTATGTACCTATACAAGACTGTGATCAGACCGATTCTATCATATGGAGTAGTGGTGTGGGTCAATTTGACACAGATTAAAAGCCACGCTACTCTAATAAGGGTTCAAAGGCTAGCGTGCTTAATGCTAACCTCAGCACACCATTTAACGGCCACAGCATTCACGGAGCTAATACTAGGACTTAGACCCATAGAATGTTTTTTAGAGGAAAAAGCACTAAAAAGTGATGGCAGATTACAGATAAATGGTGAATGGATCCAGAGACAGCAGATACGAAATGGGAAAAACAAAAGCCATCCTGACATCTATAACTTATTGATGTTTAAGTGAACAGAACTGCTGATAACTCTGTTTCATCATTAAAACCCAAGAGACGGTTCCAGATTGCAATGAAGGATAGGAATGAAATTGAGCAAGAGATTGAGCTGCTTCATCAAAGTAACACGGTAGTCTATTATATAGGTCCATGTATATTATGTTGTCCATATACATGGTTCACGGTTTGATAGAAATCAGCTACTTGACTAGTAATATATCAGAGTACTCCTGACTTTGATAAGCAGACAATTAGTTATCACCTGGAAGAATTTGTAGCAGTTTTTCAGGCTGATATGTTTAGAATAGAGCAGGCAGCTACAAGACTGACGCAAACGGAAACTACGGAGAGATACTTATATCTTAAATGATAATCAAGCATGTTTAAGGGCTTAAGAGAATATAAAGAGCCGGAAAAGGAGAGAATTGATTGCTATGAAGCTCAGTTTATATAATTAGCAGTATGATCATTCTCTATCCCTCCCATAATAAAAACCCGGACAGGGGTGCGAGTGCTCCGGAGAACGTTTTTGCAGATAGAAACATAGGCGTTATCAGATCTTTTCACGGGTAGACAAGTCAGATTTCTCTTGGACGCGAAACTTGGCTTCAACGTTGGAACACTAATTTTGAAGAAACTAATTTTAAATTAATTTATTCCAATACATACATGAAAATCGGTAGTTAGTAGTGTAATGTTATTATTAGATGTTTTTAGGAATTAAAAATAGGTTTCGAAGTCTCAAGTTGGTTTCAAAGGCATTTTGAGAAAGTTTCTGCCAAAATACGTGTTCCAGGGTAATTGGACCGCTAATGGCAGATCAAATGAGAGGAGTTGTTTGTACGCGCCGATATAAATATATATATATATGTATATATATATATATATATATATATATATATATATATATATATAATATATATATATATATATATATATATATATATAATATATATATATATATATATATATATATATATATATATATATATATATATATATATATATATATATATATATATATTTATATATATTTATATATATATATATATATATATATATATTTATATATATATTATATATATATATATATATATATATATATATATATATATATATATATATATATATATATATATATATATATATATATATAATATATATATATATATATATATATATATATATATATATATACTACGAAAACTTTACGAAAAAAAAGTTTTTTTTTAAAGAATAGTAAAGCCATATTAAACTTAAGATCAGTAGAAATAGAAGCCTACAATAATTCAAACTCAAAACGACCAGAAATTATTATTAAGAATAAAAAAGGAAAGAGAATAATTGGTATGGCGGTAACACTGCATATAAATTTATATGAATGTATATATATTGGGCTGTAATAATGCGAAAGGGAAATATAAAATTGGTTTAAGAATGGAAAGAAAGACAAGGAATAAATTTACGACGATAATCAAGTAAAAAATAAGTTTTATTTGAACAATGCCATAAAGCGATGACATTTGATTATGATGTTTGGTGCTTCGCATTGATATTTCAGTTTTAAAAGTTTTATTTTAAATAAATTTTAAAAAATTTACCCCTTTGTTCAAAAAAAGAGATAATCAAATATTTAAACTACTAAAACTAAAATAATTACTTGCTAGTTTATTTTCCTTGATACGTACGTCTCTCGATTTCTCGATTCTTAAATTTTACTTCGTAATATGCACGTGTGCGCAAAAATCTTACAAACTGTTCAAAGGGGAAGTCCTCGCAGCCAGTTTCCCAATTCAGGTCTTTGCACTCAAGCCATATTCGATTGATTATTCCCGGTTCCAGCAAGAATTTCTATAAATTTTCTACAAATTTCATCAACCCCCCCGCCCCCTTTTTTATAAAATCCTACATAGGCCGATCAGTTGAGTCCACGTAAATAATAGATTAAGTCATAATTTGTATATAAATTAATTCATACCTGTGAGATGGGACGCTTGCAAACCACTTGGCTGGCTCACCAAGTTTTTTTCTGCTTTCGCAATTACGAATAATGCACTTGGTAACCATTTCTCAGTGATTGACGATAACAGACTAATCCGCTAAGGCAGAAACAAGTGGGAGGAGCTTTTTGTTCGCACCGAGACCGAAGACCAGAAATTATCTGCGATAAGCTTACTGTCTATAAACTGTGCTATGAAGCGTCGAATTATTACTGTGATGCGAGTCATCAGATATTATAGAATTGAGTATACTGAAATGAATTATGAAGTAGCTAGGAATAAACATCATTGACATGAAATGGACCAAAACTTTTTATCCCAAATTGTCAATACTGCAGGAAGGCGGCAGCGAGAAATTGGAACATTGGGAGGAAGGGACAAATTGGCATAGGAAGAGCTGGATGAAACAAAGGAATTACTCAATAAACTTCATCCCACTCTGACTACTAAACATATTCTATGGCTGAAAAGGTATGATATAAGAAAGGTCACAGAATCAATAACAGGAAGTCGAAATTTTGGGAAGCATATATCCCGAACAACATTCTTAGGAAATACAGTTTTTTATTATAATGCTATAACAGAGTAAAAGAAAAATTGAATAATGAACATTATTTAGAACCCTTTTGGACTAATTTTTTAATTCGACGCATTTCAGCACATCCGTCATATCCAAACACGCAAGCAAATACAAAATCGAATTCAGCCACTATTTCTACTAGACGATTACCTTGATATAATCAAATCTAAAACTGACAATATTTCTCTTGTTACTCTTTATTATTTCTTAGATGGTTTTAACTGATTTGGCAGGTGGATGGCTCACATCACTTCAAATATTTTTTGGAGATGGAGGCTAAAAACGTTGCTTAGGAGCTTTTTCCAGACGTCTAGCAGAGCAGAAAAAATTCCCGAAATATAAATGTGAACATTCAAAATTTTTGGACCAATAGCTTTCGGTCGTATGATGCTCATCGTGGTAATTCTTGGGCCCACAGACGCATATTCAGTGGATATGCCTTAGCGCTTAAAAAGAAAAGAAAACAAAATCCAGATACACGGTTTCGCTACACATCAGCAAATACTTTGGCACTTACGTATTATATCAATCAGACTTGGACAGCATCACTTGGAATATATCCATAAAACTCATTTATTTTGCAAATGCATAGTGATAGTGGAAAGCTAAAGCTAAATCTTGGTATTAGTAAAATCTCATTCCGAATGGGCTCTAACCACACACTGAGTTCTCCGTTGACTAGATCTATTCCTTTCCTATATTCTATAATTAAGTTTTTTTTTGTTTTTTAATCAAAAAAGGCACTAGAAACTTTTAATTTCCGTCCGAATGAGCTCTCTTGCGACATTCTAGGACAACTGGGTCGATGCGATCACCCCTGGGGAAAAGAAACACAAACAAATAAACAAGCATCCCTGATCTTTCTTCTGGAAAAAAAATTACCAAATTCCACATTTTTGCAGATAGGAGCTTGAAACCTCTACAGTAAGGTTCTCTGATACACTGAAACGGATGGTGTGATTTTCATTAAGATCCTATGACTTTTAGGGGTAGTTTTTTCTCTTTTTTTCGAAAATAGGGCAAATTTTCTGAGGCTCATAACTTTTGACGAGTAAGATTAAACTTGATGAGATTTAAATATTTAAAATCAGCATAAGAATCCAATTCTTTTTATGTACCTATTGATATTAAAATTCCATTTTTTAGAGTTTCGGTTACTATTGAGACGAGTCGCTCTTACTATACAGTTCGTTTACCACAAACTGTTTGATAGCATAAACGTGGACAAAGTATCCTAGAGAACTAATCTAACCTGACCTAAACTTTTCACTATCGCTATACATTGCAAAATAAATGAGTTTTATGGATATATTCAAGTGACGCTGTCCAAGTGTGGTCGATATTATACGCAAATACCAATACTTGAATAAATGTTCAGTACTCTCAGATCATTTTTTTTATAGCTTTCTGCTATGTTTTTGCAACCACCGTCTAACAATTTTCAATGTTCACTATTCTAAAAGTTTGACATTCCCATACTCACAAGCTTACAGTAAAACCAATCTTACTTGTTTCTGCCTGAAAATCCCTAAAGGTATCAAAAACAGATGCTGCTGCTCTTTTTCTGGGTTTTCCTCTAAACCCAAAGGTAAGAACTTCTTGTTCAATCAATGTCTCTTGCTTGTGTGGTATAGGAGCTCGTATAACTTCCTCTGAGCCTGTACTCGTTCCTGTAAATTTACATCAGATATAGTCCATGCCAAAATATTTTTCCAAACATTATATATATATCGTTAAGACAAATTGGCTTCCTAGAGTGTGTTCGAGCATCCTTTACCCAACTTAGCCACTTAATATTAAGTTGCCTGGTGTAATCCATAAAGAGAACAACAAATACTTATCTGGCAACTTGTCAATTGAAACGCTATAGGCAACTAGGCGAATAATAATATTAATCACATGAACTCCAGTGTAAGCAAGCTTATTTACAAAGCACTTAAGGTGAGTCACCTTTCACAATTACTGTCTCTTTTTGTTAGCTGCATACATTTCACCTGTTTTTTTTTTCAATTCTGAAAAGATTGAAATTTTTGTTTATATATGACGGCACTTATCCTCAGTAATCCAGCATTTTCTAGGGTTAGCAGTGTAACTTACTCGACGACTAATCCACACTGTTTTAAGTAGTTATCCTAATTATCTCTGTCGTCATTTACGTTTCGTGAAAGCTAAGAATAAGCAATCAGGTTTGTCGGATAAGCAATCTTGGAATGCTCGAACGCATTGCTAGTACGTAGAAAGTGTTTATTTTTCCTTCATTCACTAAACGAAGATCTTTTTTACTAAAAATCTTTCTATTAGAGTACCATCTAACAAAGCCAAAGCGCTTGTTAAAAAAAAAAAAAAACTTGCTACCTTTTTGAAGAAATTTTGATGCTCTCTGCACACTATCTCTGCTTTGGGCGAAAAGGGATAAAAGCTAAGGATTCTCTCTTGAAAGGGGAACAACCCATGAGAGATACACTGACAGGCCATGATCTGATAGGCCATGAACTTGTGGTATTCAGCTCAGTGTGCACGCCACATGATGAGAAACCACTATCGAAGAAGGTAATGGAGATGGTGGAGTTTTGAAAAGGAACAAAAATCCCCTTCTTCTCCTGATGTGACATCACACATTATGGGGAATTCTCATACAAAGGATTTAGGCCTGAATCTATTGGTGAATCTGGCTGAGGCAAAACTCGCCTGATGCAACAGAAATTTGAACCACCCTACTTTTATAACAACAAGAAGAAGAGAAGTGTTGGATTTAATAATGATCTCTTAACAGAAAGAAAGCTAAGTAAAGTAATGGCATGCCGGTGATCTTCCGTCATTTTCGGACATCAAATTTTGGCGTCCCAAATTTTAAGGGAGGAGTAGGTCAAAAAGCTGTGTTACATTCCCTGTTGCGCATAGGTGGTATCTCATAATGTCCCAGAAAGGATGGGGTAAGATACAAGCGCATTATAGTGAGATTTCTAAGAGAATCCTCACTTTAAGCTATGTCCCCCGTATGTGGCTTAGAACTAGAACTGTTTTTAAACCTAAACCAGGGAAAGGAGATTATTCAAACTTTCAGTCTTATGGAATGATAAAAAAAAAAACTTATCTGGCAACTTGTCAATTGAAACGCTATAGGCAACTAGGCTAATAATAATATTAATCACATGTACTCCAGTGTAAGCAAAGCTTATTTACAAAGCACTTAAGGTGAGTCACCTTTCACAATTACTGTCTCTTTTTGTTTGCTGAATACAATTTGACATGTTTTTGTGAATACAGCGTAGTGTAGTGAGTAGAGACGCAGCAGCCCTGTATGTCAATTTGATTAGAATGACAGGTAGGTACAAATCTAAACCAATATGATTTCGCACTAAACATCCAGGAGTATTAACTGTCTAGTCTCAATTCATTTCAGTTAAATTACTTTATAAACTCTTACCTTGAGGTAGTTAGGTAATTGAACAGTACCTCTTAGGCTCCACTGTACATTTGCTGTATCATTTTTTTCTTTTGTGGGTGTATCAAAAATTAAGTATGAGAAGATATATAGACGCAGATATGCAATGCGTGAGCCCACACAATGGATTCGTAATGAATCATGTTCTAAACTATTGGGCCTATTGCACAAAAGAGGACCCTCCCCCCCCCCACCAAAAAAATCCCCTATTCATAATCCTCCGCTCAGCAAATCCACACAGCAATCAGGGTGACTCGGTTGGGGATCGCCTTTCTTTTTTTTTTTTTTTTTTTTTCTTTTTTTTTTTACAAAAACAATAGAAAAAACAAAATACTACCAGGCAAATCTCCTGAGGAGGCGAAGTAGCCCATCTCAAAGAAATTGAATTCTTCATTTTTGTGTGTGTGTTGAAATAAAGTGCACATCACAAAGGTAAACAATAAAACACAAAAACCTCTCAGCTACCACAAAGGCATATATACTTTCCATTAAATCTTAAAAACTCATCAGCCGAAATAAGGCATTTATCATGTTGTCTTCTTGGTTTCATCGCCTAAGTTAGACTAAAATCTTGTTGTAAGGTTTATTGTGCGTAATTAAAAAAAATAAAACGAGCAAAAACTAATTTAAAAAAAACAAAGTTTTCGTATGCAAGTAAAGATCGATGTTGGAACTTAAAACAAATAAAATTATTGCTTTCACAGATTATTAAGATACATCTAAGAAAATAAGTTAAGAAACTGGCTCGTGATATTTTCCAATATTTGTAAAATTCAAAAAACTAGCACTTCATTAAAAAACATAGCTTGCTTGATTTTTTTTTCAGAGAATTACATTTGTATACTAAAAGTTATCAATATTATCACAATTGTTGGTGAACAACAATTGTGATCATTATAAATCACTCTTTCAGTTTCTGTAGGCTTCTCATAAAATTTATGCTATTTAATTTTTTGGAACATCACGTTTTTTGGGGGTTGGTTTTGTGTTTTCAGTAAATTGCTAGTTACTAAAATTATACAAAATGCTAAAAATATCAAAAGTCAGCTTATTTGAGCTAGTTTGTAGATGTATCTTGCGTAATCTACATAACCATATTTTTACTTCAAACATTACATTGGTCCCCCCCCCCTTATCAAATAGATCACAAGTAGCTGAATATCTGAGTCATTATTCAAATCTTATCCCTGTCCTCAACAGAGTGCCCAAAGGTACTCTCCTGGGTCCTCATCTTTTCTCGGTCAGACTAAGAAATTTCCTGACAGATAAAAATTGGTCGATGACTTTGCAGTCGCTGAAACTTACAATGAAAACTTAATGAGTAGCCGTATGAGCATCCTCAAAGACATTGCAGAAGATGCCTTGGACTTGGACATGAGAGTAAACCCTTCAAAATCCGTGATGATGTCAATTTGCTTCCTTAAATCCCCGCCCCATTTTCTTAATCCTATCCCCCTGAGATACCCGTGCCCTCCTTTAAATTCTTTGGCTCACAATTTCTTCTAATTTAAAGTGAGGTATCCATATTAAAAATATTATCCGTAGAATTAATGCTTCCATGTCCCTCCTTAAGCTTCTAAATATATTTGACATCCCCCTTCCCATTCTTTAAGGATTTATGCTTCCTTTGCCCGCCCTCATCTCAAATATACTTATTCAGTTTCACACCAAGGCATGTCCAGGGAAGCCAAATAAAACTGGATCTATCCAAAAAGAAGCCCTGCGAATAATTTTCAAAGAAGGTGAAGTCCCATACTCTCTCTTTATAAAAAAAAAGCTAAGTTAGAAATGCTTGAGTGCAGGAGATGTATGTTGTGCCTCCGGTTTTTTTCTTTTTTGTTAAATTCAATAACAAAGCCCTCGCATGGAATACATTTTTCCCAAAGACATTCCCCACCCGGATTCCATCTTCCTCGGGCCGTTTCCAAGCCTGTTCCAACCTTGCCTCCCCTTCGCTCCTGTAACACCAGATATGAAAACACCTTTGTCCCCTACATTACGGAAAGAATAAACATCCGATTGGTTTCCCTCTCCTTCCTCTTTTAATGTCCCTTTTATTTTTGTTCCTAATATTTACATTTGACTTTCTCATTACTGATTTTACTTATTTTTATCTTTTTAACATGATATGACCAATGTCTAGTCTAAATAATGGCTAATGAACGGATTTCGTTCTCACATTTTTTTAATTTCGGAATTCATTTGCCAGTCTTACTTTTCGTTAGTCCTATTTGCATTTACTGACGTCAAAACTCGAATTTAGCCTTTCAGGGTTTGTGATAGCATTTTTGTTTAATTTTACTTCCATTAGGAAAACTTCTTTATTAACTGAACATTTAGTTTAACTTTTTCACCAATTTCTACAATATTTTGGAAGTTTTCAGAAGAACATTTCTAATGCAAGACCATTTTACAACTTTAATATTACTAAAACAATGTTGTATATGCATAAGGAATTTACAATATTTGAAATACCCTCATTGAGGAGCAATACACTTTATGTACAAAATGGTATTAAGCAAAATAAGACCCAGTCAAGTAAATCTATAATGAATTTATTTTCTGATGAGCTTACAAAGAGAGTTTCACTTCCTATTCCAAAACTATTTACTACCAACACGATACATAAAAATAATGCATTATCAACAAACTCTAAAAAATGGCTAATTCTATTTTCATCATTTTTTTTTCTTCTTTACCACATACAAATTAATGGAATCTACTTTAAAATTATATAAATCAGGTTTAAGCCATTTTGTATATGAAGTCACCCTATAGTTTAATAAATTATAGTTATGTAAAGTTTAATAAATTGCGGTTTTAATTAAAACCCTTAGCATGTCAAAGAAACATTACTACTACTACTACTACTACTAACAACTCACCGCAGCACCAAGCCGCCTGAGGCCAACACAGCTACGCACGCTCCTCCTCCATCCCAGTCTATTCAAAGTCTCCCTTTTTACACCCGCCCATGAAGTTCCCATTTCCTTTAAATCTTTCTTTATGGCGTCCTCCCACCCCAGACGAGGACGACCTGCTTTCCGTTTAGACCTAGATGGTTGGCCGAAAAGAACAATCTTTGGCAATCTATCATCCTTCATCCGCACAACGTGTCCTAGCCACCTCAACCTTTCTTTTATTATAGCCCTAGAGAGCAGTATTGAACCACATTTTTCGTATAGCCTATAGTTTGAAATACGGTCAGGTTAGCTTCCCCTCTAATCACGGCCGGATCAACTAGGTGCAGGGCCCAATTGGAGTTTCTTTTTCTGCGCCCCCTCCAAATATTAAATTTGAAGTAAAATTCTTTAAGCAAAATTTTGTAAGTAAATATATATATATATATATATATATATATATATATATATATATATATATATATATATATATATATATATATATATATAATATATATATATATATATATATATAATATATTTATATATATATATATATTATATATATATATAATATATATATATATATATATATATCATATATATATATATATATATATATATATTATATACTATATATATATATATATATATATATATATATATATATATATACATATACATATATACTACTACTACTAAAAAATCACCGCAGCACCAAGCCGCCTGAGGCCAACACAGCTACGCACGCTCCTCCTCCATCCCAATCTATTCAAAGCCTCCCTTTTTACATCCCGCCCAATGAAGTTCACATTTCCTTTAAATCTTTCTTTATGACGTCCTCCCACCCCAGACGAGGACGACCTGCTTTCCGTTTAGCCCTATACGGTTGGCCGAAAAGAACAATCTTCATCCACACAACGTGCCCTAGCCACCTCAACCTTTCTTTCATTAGAGCCCTAGAGAGCGGTATTGAACCACATTTTTCGTATAGCCTATTGTTTGAAATAACGGTCAGTCAGCCGGGTACCCAGAACAATCCTTAAGCAATTTCTCTGGAAAACATCTAGCAAATCTACATCCGCTTTTCGGAGCGTCCATGCTTCAGAGCCATATTTGACCACTGTCATAACTGTAGCTTCTAATATTCTAATCTTGGTTTGCAGACTTATCTTCCTATTCTTCCAAACTTTTTTTAACTGTGAAAAACACCCTGTGCCTTGACTATTCTACTTTTGACATCTTCACTGCTCCCACCATCTTTACTAATAATACTAGCTTGAAAAACTAATGTAAAACTTAACATCTAGCCTAATTTATTGATTCTCTTCAACATTAGCTTGCAAAACTAATGTAAAACTAATATCTAGCCTAATTTATTGATTCTCTTCAACATTAGCTTGCAAAACTAATGTAAATTAATATTCTAGCCAATTTATTGATTCTCTTCAACATTAGCTTGAAAAACTAATGTAAAACTAATATCTAGCCTAATTTATTGATTCTCTTCAACATTAGCTTGCAAAACTAATGTAAAACTAATATCTAGCCTAATTTATTGATTCTCTTCAACATTAGCTTGCAAAACTAATGTAAACTAATATCTAGCCTAATTTATTGATTTCTCTTCAACATTAGCTTGCAAAACTAATGTAAAACTAATATCTAGCCTAATTTATTGATTCTCTTCAACATTAGCTTGAAAACTAATGTAAAACTAATATCTAGCCTAATTTATTGATTCTCTTCAACATTAGCTTGAAAAACTAATGTAAAATTAATATCTAGCCAAATTTATTGATTCTCTTCAACATTAGCTTGCAAAACTAATGTAAAACTAATATCTAGCCTAATTTATTGATTCTCTTCAACATTAGCTTGAAAAACTAATGTAAAACTAATATCTAGCCTAATTTATTGATTCTCTTCAACATTAGCTTGAAAAACTAATGTAAAATTAATATCTAGCCAAATTTATTGATTCTCTTCAACATTAGCTTGCAAAACTAATGTAAACTAATATCTAGCCTAATTTATTGATTCTCTTCAACATTAAGCTTGAAAAACTAATGTAAAACTAATATCTAGCCTAATTTATTGATTCTCTTCAACATTAGCTTGAAAAACTAATGTAAAATTAATATCTAGCCAAATTTATTGATTCTCTTCAACATTAGCTTGCAAAACTAATTTAAAACTAATATCTAGCCTAATTTATTGATTCTCTTCAACATTAGCTTGCAAAACTAATGTAAAACTAATATCTAGCCTAATTTATTGATTCTCTTCAACATTAGCTTGCAAAACTAATGTAAAACTAATATCTAGCCAAATTTATTGATTCTCTTCAACATTAGCTTGAAAAACTAATGTAAAATTAATATCTAGCCTAATTTATTGATTCCCTTCAACATTGCCTTGTAAAGCTAATGTAAAACTAATATCTATCCTAATTTAATGTTTACTTCAGCATTAGCTTGAAAAACTAATGTAAAACTAATATCTAGCCAAATTTATTGATTCTCTTCAACATTAGCTTGCAAAACTAATGTAAAACTAATATCTAGCCTAATTTATTGATTCTCTTCAACATTAGCTTGCAAAACTAATGTAAAACTAATATCTAGCCTAATTTATTGATTCCCTTCAACATTAAGCTTGCAAAACTAATGTAAAATTAATATCTAGCCTAATTTATTGATTCCCTTCAACATTGCCTTGTAAAGCTAATGTAAAACTAATATCTAGCCAAATTTATTGTTTACTTCAGCATTAGCTTGAAAAACTAATGTAAAACTTAACATCTAGCCTAATTTAATGATTCTCTTCAACATTAGCTTGCAAAACTAATGTAAAACTAATATCTAGCCTAATTTATTGATTCTCTTCAACATTAGCTTGCAAAACTAATGTAAAATTAATGTCTAGCCTAATTTATTGATTCCCTTCAACATTGCCTTGTAAAGCTAATGTAAAACTAATATCTAGCCTAATTTAATGTTTACTTCAGCATTAGCTTGAAAAACTAATGTAAAACTAATATCTAGCCAAATTTATTGTTTACTTCAACATTAGCTTGCAAAACTAATGTAAAACTAATATCTAGCCTAATTTATTGATTCTCTTCAACATTAGCTTGCAAAACTAATGTAAAATCAATATCTAGCCTAATTTAATGATTCACATCAACATTAGCTTGCAAAACTTTTTTTCTACTACGAGAAAAAAATATAGAAGAGATATGGTATATATTTTAAGGGGTTCTTTGAGGCATATCATTTATCTTAAGGGATCTGCAACGGTAAAAAGGTTGGAAATAAAGATTTATTAAGCTTAGTGCTACCCATAAAAAGCTATGAATCTGCAAAACTTTTCCTGATATTCTTAAGAGGGAGGAAACATCCCTGAAAGTAAAATAAAATCACACTATTAGAAACAGCGTAACCGAGAACCCTACTGTACAGGTTTCAAGCTCCTGTCTGCAAAATCTTTTAATTTGTTTTTTTTTTTGCCAGAAGAACAATCACGGATGCGTGTCATTTTTTTTTCCTGGGGGTGATCGTATAGAACCAACAATCCCAGAACATCGGAGTCATTAACGGAAACCAAAATTTCTAGTGCCCCTTTTATTTAAACAAAAGATCAGAGGGCTACTAGCCCCCCTCTCACGTCCATCTTTTCCCTAAAATTGCTCGACCAAAAGTTTAAGATAGCCGTTTGGCTTATTATAGTTGAAAGGTTCCAAAACTATACCTTAGGTTTAGCTTCTTTTTGGAGAAAAAATTAGGGTTTTGAATCGAAAGAAAAAAAATTAAAAGAAAAAGTAAATATTTCGATTACATCACCGATAACAAATTTTCAGTGATCGGGTTATAAGCTAAGGGTGCCAATTTGAAAAAAATACATGGAGGAAGCAAGGATTTTGTTCTATTCTCTGCATAAAGATGCGAAAATACATTTTTCAAAGTTCCAAGAGTATTTTTCTCTTGAGAAACAACAAAACATCAATCTATTTTTTTTTTCCAGACCTATGGGGGTAATTTTTACCCCTTATTATATTTGCACCTGTATAGAACATGGTAAAGAAACAAAACAATTGTTAATTACACTGATAAAGAGTATTATAATTCTAGTGATTTCTTGTCAATAATCTAGTGATTTTTGAGCTTATCTAGTGATTTTTTTTTTTAAGATTCTAGTGATTGTTTTTTTTTTAACTGGGTGGCAAGCCTGATCACATCCAAATAAAAAAAATTGAAAGCTACATGCTGAGTAAATCTTGAGTTTCGTCATGAGGTTAGCTTCCCCTCTAATCACGGCCGGATCAACTAGGTGTGTTCGCCTGAGGCCAACACAGCTACGCACGCTCCTCCTCCATCCCAATCTATTCAAAGCCTTCCTTTTTACACCCGCCCATGATGTTCACATTTCCTTTAAATCTTTCTTTATGACGTCCTCCCACCCCAGACGAGGACGACCTGCTTTCCGTTTAGCCCTATACGGTTGGCCGAAAAGAACAATCTTCATCCACACAACGTGCCCTAGCCACCTCAACCTTTCTTTCATTAGAGCCCTAGAGAGCGGTATTGAACCACATTTTTCGTATAGTCTATTGTTTGAAATACGGTCAGTCAGCCGGGTACCCAGAACAATCCTTAAGCAATTTCTCTGGAAAACATCTAGCAAATCTACATCCGCTTTTCGGAGCGTCCATGCTTCAGAGCCATATTTGACCACTGTCATCACTGTAGCTTCTAATATTCTAATCTTGGTTTGCAGACTTATCTTCCTATTCTTCCAAACTTTTTTTAACTGTGAAAAAACACCCTGAGCCTTGGCTACTCTACTTTTGACATCTTCACTGCTCCCACCATCTTTATTAATAATACTACCAAGGTAAGTGAAGCTGTCCACCTGATCATTCTTTTCATTACCCAACGTCACCTTTACACACACACTAGAACTAGTGATAAATCACTAGGGGTGACAACCCTGGATGTGATACATGGTCCCTCAAAGCGGAGAGAGCTACAGCTTGACACTTTTGACTGAAAATAGCTATGGGCTATTAAAAACATGCGACTGGCGCAAAGAATCAGCAACCAAGAGCTGACGAAAGTATGCAGACAAAAGCATGACGTTTAAACAATGACTAAGAAAAGACGTCTCAAGTGGCTAGGTCACGTAATGAGGTGTCCGGAAGAGACCCTGACATGCCAGGTACTACTAGCAGCCCTCACTTCCTTATGAAGGAAAAAACCAGCTGGCCAGATGAAATCTTGGGATAACGTCGTCAGAAAAGATGTCGAACCGCTAAAGGGATTCCAAAAGCATGATCACAAATGGGACAAGGCGTGGTTGAAGTTTCTTCGACCGCTCACAGAAGACAAAACCCATTGGAAGAATTTGGTACAGCAACTTCTTGATGCCGAGTTGGGTTGAATAGCCTGTGTCTTGTCTTAAGTAAATAAGTATATATAAAGTATAAATCATGACTCAGTATAAACAGTTACAAATAACTTAATACAAATAAAAATAAATAACTAAATATTTAAAGCTTAACCACATTTCTGTTGCAAGGATATTCTGAAAACATCCCTTTTTACGGCACCGAGACCTTCAAGTTGTGCAGTAAGGTTGACTCATAAATTTATTTTCCGGGTTGCATTTTAATAATAATGCGTCTATGGGTATGGTATCCAATAGTGAACGCTGAATTTTGACAATTTTAGAATTTTTCATAAGAAAAAATAGCTTATAATATAAGGAAATAATGCTCAGAAGATCAAGGAAAAGGGCTGAATAGTCTCGACTAAAAAGCCCCGCCTGCTGAAATAGAAGAGAAAAGGCAAATTTAAAGAATGAATGAGGTTACTGAAACTATGTTAAGCTGTAATTATACATTTGATAGACCTATCAGTTTTGTGGTTGTATACTTCAAAGGGACCCTACCCTGCCAATAGAATAAAAGGGTAGGCCTAAATTTGGAGGAGTTCAAACTATTCACCTACAAATAGTCTAAGGTGAATATACCATTTGTTGCTTTTTTTATGCTCTTTCCAGATGTATTAGTGAATTTGCTCATAAATTCAATTTTAAGCCCTTATGGACCCTCAAAGGTTATCAGTTTTTCTCTTAATGTCTTATTTTTGAATTACCTCTTATGCTTGAATGAGGCCTAGGTAATGAGCTAACAGTTTTTTTGGGACTCTAAGAATAGATCTGTTAACTGAGACTTTGCAGAAATATGTTTGCAACATTCTTCTGCCGGACTGCCCCACTAGGGAGACCAGGTATAGCTTAGCCTTAGGCAATATCCAAATTGGATATGTAAGCTTCTATATCTACATCCAATAGTCCCTAAGCTAAAGGAGGATCCAAACACCAAAATAACTAGGCTATCAATCTCTTCAAACTTTATTAAATTCTTCGAAAGATAACGTTAGTCAATGGGGCTCTCTCTCTATCTCTCTTTCTCTCTCTCTCCTATTTTGATGAATATATCCTTTCAGTGTTTCAGTTTTTTTTTTTTACATATCAACAGAAAGCTGATTCTAAGATTGCCTGCTGATTCTAAAAATATAGCTTTTACTTCTTGAGATTTGTTCTATAAATCACAAATATTAAATGTAACTTTTTCTTTTCAATTGCCTGTCAAAGCTGATACCACACATTAACATTAACATTACATTAACATTAGTTAAAAAAAAAACAATTCATTTTAAGAACACTTCAATTTTCATCAGGTAGAAGAATTAGGGAATAAAAAACCAATTGACAACAGTGCAGAGACAACAAAAACTTACCAAAAATAACGCATTAACATATGGACAGATTACATCAAGAGCAATTTTATTTAGAGTCAATTGGGACAAGCTTTTTTAGCAAGACAAATTACAGCTTACAAACATAAAATCATCAGCACAAGCTATATGACTTATGGAAATATCGTTGAATATAAACGTATCTTGAAGACTACACTTAAAGATATAATACGAAAGTTTAACACATTGACGGACCCCCTTTTCATTTGCAATTACCTTATACCTGAAAAAGTTATTTAATTTATGCAACATAATTTCAAGACCAATAACTCAATATTGCAATGGTAGACACACTAATACTAGACATTAAAACAAAATAAAGCTTGGGAGCGTTGCACGTTATCAAAGGAGCAACAGAAAAAAGAGAAAGATGGTTATTGCTAAAAACTGCATCTTTCATCAGTGAGCATGCAACTTGATGAGCTGGCAGATAACATACCCTATTTTTTAAACCAATTGAAACGAAGTAGAAATATACATTTTTATACTATTAGGAAGATTAATATGTTCAAAAACTTTACCTTCAAAAGTAGAGAACAGTAACAGAGTAGTTTAAAAAAAAAAATGTAGTTATCTTACAAAAACCTTTAAGGGATATTCATGCAGCTTAAACAAAATCTGGACGATTTTTTTTCATTGCCGTTATTCAAACATATCTAATGTTTTAATATTTTGTGGATCATTGAGTAATTATTAAAAAGGCCATTTCAGGAGACCAATTTTATTTTTTAGGCTAAATCTATAAATCCTGCAAACTTAATTAATTTGTGCGGAATATTTATGTTGTTGCTTCTGACATTTGCAAGCATACTTTTTTAAATCCCATTGTCATTATTTGTAAGTGTCTAGACTGACTAAAAAAGAGGATTTTTCCTTGGGAGAGGTCTTTTGGACTAATCTTGAGCGGGTTTCCCCTCCTCCTGTGTTGGTTCACTAATAAAGAATTATGGAAAGGTTATCAAAGAACAAATATACTACTAAACGACAGTATTTACAACAGTCCAAATTCTTTAGGCAAAACGTATCTAAAAACTTTAGACAAAAATTCATTTTTATTAAAAACTTATTTATGATTTAATTTAATTCTATTAATATTTATCAATTTATTTACAAAAATATTTAGACAGAAATCGTGTTTAAAAGAAAAGCATTTATCATCTTCTCATCCCATTGCGCAGCACAAGTAACAGTAATAAAGGCATAGATAACAAACCCTGGACCCTTGCTTCATCACCACCTTCAAGAAACATGTTAATTGCCATTTCCAAATTATATGAACAGGCATCTAGAAAATTTTTTGCCAATTCTTCACTAGAGCCTAGAAATATATTGACCATTAGAACGAAAGTTTTTAAAGCAAGACAGTTAATGATAGGCCTATTATATTTCAAACACGAATATCACATCCTTAGTTGCACCTCCAAAATATTTAAAGAACTTAAGTTCTTCTGTTATCGATCTAACTTTCTATTGCCAGACTGTAATTGCTATGAATCTTCTATGTAACCTATTTAGATGATATTTCTACAGTCGTAAAATCATTTAACAAGTTGGTAGAGTTAGAGTTGTTCCTTGGAATGCGGACCTATGCCTGTGCATAGAAGAATCCAAGAAATTTTAACGTGGTGCCAACTCTGTACTTTGTACTACCCTTGTGAAATACCCTGCCAAATACTACTAATATAACTAGTTTGCATACATCTATTAATAAAAGAGACCAGAGCAGTGGAAGCACACGCAAACAAAGAAACTTTTCCCTCACAAAGATCCTCCTATCCAGTGCAGCCACCCTTAAACAAAGAGACCCCGCCTCTCTTTGGAAAGCTTACCAATGGCTTGTGATATTACAATACCCTAAGAACTTATCATCTAAAATAGTTTAAACATGTACATTCCAGGATTTCTTTTACAGCACTTAGTATACGTAAGAAAGCATAAATCTTTATTCTCCATTCAGAAAATCCAGACTAGCATGACCTTGCATCTAAGCTTTATCCAAACCTGTCAAAGCACTCAGGAGATACAAAGTCTATATGGCAGAAGCCAAGTCATCACTAGACATCAAAGCAGTTTTTTTATATATATGCATTTTTATCAGATATCTGTATAAACTTCAATGGAACAGATTGTATGAGTTTAGCAGCTGTATTAAGGTAGGCGATATTTGGTTGGAATGGAACATACATTTCTAAGAAATATACTTAGAATACAAAAGAGAAATATTGAAATACCCTAACAATACAGATAATACTTACTGAAAATTTTTATTAATTATGATTTATTCAAGAGGTGATATTATAGTTTATGAGCTCTTCTGAAGGAAAAACTATGATACCTAAAGAAAGGTGCTATTTAGATTCCCTTAATCAACTCTTACAAAGACGCCTCTTCCCCCTTAATGGGACCAGATATAGCTCTTGGCTAAATGTAAACCTACAAAGAAACACTATTAGACTAATGGGTTTCTTACTTATGAAACACAGAAAGTTTCGATTAACCCGATTTTCATGTTTCGTTCAATTTTTCATCTCACTCACTCGGATGTTATGCCCAATAGCACAGAGATGAACAATGATTCAAGAAATGAAAAACATTGGATAAATATATTATCTAGGCTGGAGCTGGCATCCATTAAGGGTTGGAGGGGGGATACAGTACAGTTATCATGGTAGAGACCCTCATATTTGGAAAAAATACTGATTGAGATATTGAATGGTAATACGCTTCTGATATTAAATTGTTTTCTTCTGAAGAACCCACAGACTAAAACGTTACTTTCAAGAAAAAAGAGTAGATTTAAAATTATTATGTCATTTTTCTGAATTTTCAACAAAATTTCCAAGCAGCTTAATTAAAAATATTCATACAGAAAACGAATTTCTTATCCAAAACCTCACATAGCCAATAATGGAACACGCTCTTTGCTTAAGATTTTTCCAAGAAAATATGTTAATGGAAGATATCTAAATTGCTGCCAAGAAGATCACAAAAATGAATCTCTAGCAATATTGCTCTGAAAAACCATCCAAGAAATTACTAGCCTAACAATATATTTTAGGACTGTTTAGAACCCTCTTCCCCAGAATTGCTAGTTTATTCAACAATGGATATGTGCAATTGAAGGGTTGTTGGTTGAAAAATAGCAATGGATAGTTACGAGCACATGAAGTATCAAGTCACAAAAGAATTTGTAAACCACAAGGACTAATACCCAAAGCAGCAACAAAAAATGGCTATTGGAACCTAAATAATTTTAACATGATTTGATTAACTTCACAGTAAAATATGCTTATGCATATTCAGTGGCTTAACTAGAGGTTCAGACCACCCCGGGCAGCACTTTCCAACAAGCGACTGGGAGATAAGAGAAGAAGAGATCAAAAAGAGCGGAAGTTAACTTCTGAAGTACATTCGACCACAGAAGATCCAGTTTTAATTTGTGAAGATATTGAAACAACCATTAAAAACGGTGTAGTAGAGTATAATCTGGATTTAGAAGCGGAAATTGTTGGCACCAAAGTTCAATGTGCTACTGTAAAATCCTCAAGCTCTCCTGGCCAAGCTTTGTTTGAAAAATCACTGGAAAAATTAAAACCATCTGCTAATCCCCAAACAATTCCAGAGTTCAAAGTTGAAGGAAGTAAAGGACCATTAAGTCTTGAGGACATGAAGGATATTGAATAATGGCCCATAACAATCTTAGTATGAGAGCTGCGACTTAGTAGAGTGAACCATGGCTCAAGGCAACCTGAAGTTTAAAAATACCTTTGAAAAAAAACTGTCTATTGAAAAATAATTAAAAATTAAAGCTAATTCAAGAATGTTAACTTTTATTTCAGTTGATCTATTGCTGACACTTCAAATTCCACCCTCTATTTGACACACTAATTCACAACAATTCACGTACCCCAATCTAGCCAAAATATCTGCTTCCCACATCCCATACACTCCACTCACTTACTGTCCCACCTACTTCATGCCATACTGATCCTTCTGATCCCAAATGTCAAGAGAGACAAAGACGTCAGCAGCAGCCAAGGCTGACGATAGAGAATACGCCTGCAAAACCATGGTCCTACAAACAATGAGTCACAAACATGGAATTCACAGTATTAATTTATTTTCATCCCAGAGCACCATTGATGAAATCCAATAATTTATTATCTTTCATTATTTGTGTAAACAATTTTTCCTCTATGTTGTAAGCATCATGTTCACAAAATAAATCTATATAGTTAAATAGTGTTAATGTTAACCCCACCTTTTCTTACAATACTCGTAGTCCATTTTTAGGCATAGAAGAGGTTGATTTTTCATTAGCAGCAATATGCCTTTTTTTATGGATTTTCTGTTTGTTTGATAAAAAATAATTGATTTAGCAGCTCCATTGCTCAAATTCCTGTTTCTCTACAACATCGCCATTCAGGCGGTTTTTCCTAAAGAATAAGTAGAACAACGGGGAAATTTTTTATACAAGACAGTGGAATGCAACTTTTAAATGAATATTTCGGCCCTATGTCCAAGGGTTGTCCTCAGCAAGACAAAATTACATAAAAGAAAAAAGACTCACAATATCATGTGACCAATAAAACCAAAAATTAAAAAAAAATTTCAAAACAGTCCTAGCATCCTTACTTCAGCGAAGTTCAACCAGGACTGAACTTCGTGAGTCCTAGTTGAACTTGGCTGAAGTAAGGATGCTAGGACTTCTTTGAAAAAAATATGAATTATATAAAAGAAAAAAGACTCACAACAACATGTGACCAATAAAACCAAAAATTAAAAAAAATTCAAAGCAGTCCTAGCAACCTTACTTCAGCAAAGTTCAACCAGGACTGAACTTCGTGAGTCCTGGTTGAACTTCGCTGAAGTAATAATGCTAGAACTGCTTTGAATTTTAATGTAAGTTTCTTTTATATTATTTTTTTTTCTCTTCGTTTGTTTTGCTGAGGATGACCCCTGGATATAGGGTCGAAATATTCATTTAAAATTTGCATTCCACTATCTTGTATAAAAAATTTCCCCGTTGTTCCACTTATTGTTTATGATAAAAAGGCAGTGTGGTCTTTGTTGCTATTTACGTGGTTTTTCCTCATTTAGTATTTTGTAAATAATAGCATCAGGGGTGGCTGGAAGTACTCATTTCTAAGGGGGAGGGGGGAGATCAATATTTAAACAAATTCCTGATTGGATTATAAGATTCATCTTCACGGGGCCTTTTTTGTGCCTCCCATGGAGAGAGATGGGGTATTTTGGGCCAAGCTTCTGATTTAAACAATGTAGATCATTGCTATCTTTCTGGTAAAATCTGGAGAGTGGGCACTGGGAGTGTTAGATGGTTCTTAGATCTCCTTTGGCCTTCTAATCACAGAAATTAAAAATTATTGTACTGTTAAAGCTCAAGTATGATGCAGAATACCTATCTTTGTGCGAAAATTCGGCGGTAAGAGAGATAGAAGGGCATTGAAGACTCTCTGGCCCTTCAGTTTTCTAGTTACACTAATTGAGATTCCTTGCAATCCCAGTTTAAAAAGGCACTTCATGCCTGTATTGCTCCTGAGATGTTGGTGGCAGAAAGTACGAACGTTAATAGCCATAACCGTAGTAATAGATGAGAAGAAAAATACAAATATATTTTATATATAAACAGAACTGAAAAATTCACAATTTCAATTAATATTCAAACATATAAAATACACGAGCTGTATATATGCCAATACTAGTACTAGTAACAACTTCCTACAGCATCAAGCTACTTCAGACCAGCACAGCTATGTACACTCATCCTCCACCAAAATCTACTCAAAGCTTCATGCTTTACTTCCCCCTTCCTATGAAGTTCCAATTTCCTTCAAATCCTTACTTATGACCTCTTTCACTCCATTCATGAATGACCTGCTTTTTATTTGGCCACAGACAGATTGCCAAAAACACAATCTTTGTCAATTTGTCATCCTTCACACATAAAATATGGCATAGCCATTCATAAAATTCAACATGAGATGATTTTTGCCATTTTTGGAAGTAGTTGAGTTAGGTAAAAAAAAAAAAAACTTTCAGAAATTAATCCAGGGCATAGAATACACTCTAGGAAGACGTTGCCAAGCTACTATCTCTGCACTTTCCTTATTTCTAGGGCTTAGAAGATTGCATCTAAATCTAAATTATGACAAGAGATATTGCATCATATTTTTGCATTCTTAGTCACTTCTTCCTTGCCTCTAGGTTTTGAAAACAGAATTGCTGTGATCTCATCAAGATTTTCAACCAACAATATTTTTTTCGAGATTATCATGGATTTCTTTTTAAAATTTAATAGATAGATATGTAAATCCTTAAAACTTTATAAATTAGGATTGAGCAAAAGTATAATACTCAATACATGATAAATTTGTAGTTTTCTACCATTACTTGCTAGATAGAAGATGAATACACCACTTGATGCATCTTTTAATACCCTTTCCACGTGTAGAAATCACTTTCTTCACGAATTTCATTTTGTGCCATTAAAGGGACCTCTTAAGTGAGACTTTGTTCATACTTTACAATATATCATAATTGCTTACTCATCTCATTCCTAAAATGTACACCCTCACTTTACACCAATCCCTGATGAATAGATGTGCTATCCATTATATATATTCAAACTATATTTTTCAATGGCACAACTCTTTTCTTCTTCATTATTTTACAGGATACACTAATCAATCAGCAGGATGAAAAAACTTTCATTGTCATGAAATATAGTGTGAATATTTATATTTGGCAGTATATTTATCTACCAGGAATGGGGGGGGGGGTAAGTGAAGCAAGGTATTTTTAGGAACTACATAAGTAAGTACTCTATGGTAATTATAATTGTTTTAAAGTAGTTTAATAATTTTGGTAAACCTTTTCTACCTAGCAAAGTAATGGAAAAAAACTATAAATTTACCCAAAACACTTTTATTGTGTACCATTTGAGCTGTAAATCCACTTCCGAAGATTTCACTTATAGGTAGCACTATATAATTATGGCTCTTCTGAAGGATACACTATAATAATAAAAAAAGTAGCATCATTCAATTCCCCAATTGACACTCTTTCCGAATATGATATTCATTTCTCTGACAAAAGTGTTCCCTTCCTCCCCCAAATAGAGCCGGATATAGCCATAAATAATACATTTCTCTGTTGCTTTTCATCACATGATGCATTGTATTTTTTTTTTTGTTAATAGCTATTGGAATGCTTGACCAGCCAAATACATTATCTTCTTGCAAAAGAATTAAGATCAGTTAGGCAAACAGTATTAAAAATATGGAAAACAAAGGGAAAAAATATAAAAACCATATTAATATAAAGATGCTGCATATTATATAGTAAGAATTTAATTATTTTCTTGTTATTCTGTACATAACTTATGGCTATACCTGGCACCATTAGCAGGGGGCATGCTTTTGTAACAAACACTTTATTTGGAAAGAGATCAATTAGGGTTGTTATTTTGTTATTTGAGTGTATCTTTCAGAAGAGCTGCATGTCTATGGTGTAAGCCAATTTTACATCATAAAACGAAAAAAATATTTAAAAAGAGAAAAACGAGGATTATACAAGCCAGTGAAAAAAGATTAGCCAGTGGGGTCTCAGAATCAATTTTATTTCACAGATTGCGCAAGGTCATCAAAGGTCAGTGCCCTTTGGAGGGGGAAGAGGTGGAAGTGGACACTTAAACAGATGTCCCCCTGGCGTCATTGAGGCCACAGGTCCATTCTTGAAAGTTAAATTCCTGGGTCCATTCCTGAAAGTTTAACCCACTTTGCTCAACTACTTTCCAGCATCAAAATATAGTATCACATCTAAAATTTTTACCAAATCTTGTAGGTATGACTTGTCTTTCATTTGGTCTCAGAAAGACAGCTGGAAAGCAAAATCTTTGGCAGTCTAATATCCATCGTTTGTAGAACATAATATAGACATCTGAACCTTTCTTTTATTATAGCCCTAGAAAATGAGATTCAACCATATTTTTTTGTCCTTCAGCTTGGAAAAAAGCAATCATTAGGCTGTTTTACAAGATAGGTTCAAAGTCCCATTTTAAAAATTACAGACTGATTTCAAATACATATATCTTTGCCCATATAATGGAGAAAGTTCTGGTGAGCAGAATCCAGCCACATTTTGTGGAAAACAACTTATGGCATTCAGCTCAGGATGGGTTCTGTAAACAGCGTTCTTGTAACACACAACTTCTGGAGGTGATTAATGAACACCTCCAATATGGTGGATAATGGTATTTTGTTTGATGTATTTATATTGACTTTTCCAAAGCATTTGATAAGAATTTCAATCCCACTTCTGATAAAGAAATGTCAACTATACAGTATTGGCCTGCTAACTGAAGCATGGATAATGGATTATCTTGCAAATGGAACCCAACAGGTTGCAGTAGGTGATGCTTTGTCATCATCTATGTTTGTTATAAGTAGAGTTCTGCAAGCCATTTGTCCTGGTCTGGTACTCTTCTGCCTTTTTATCAATGATTTGCCACCTGTTGTTAGGAGTTTGACCTTGAAAATGTTTGTAGATGGTTTGAAAGTTTATGCGTCAGTCGTGAATGAACATTAGATTTCTTTACTTCAAAAGAATTTGGATGATCTATGCTGGTGGTGTATGGTGAACTCTATGTTCATTAACAAAACCAAGTGCAATGCTGTGCACTATTTGCATAGACTCCCTCAGCACTACCAATACTTTGTTGATGACAAATCAATGTCAAGCATGGAGTATGTTCAAGACCTTAGGATTTGCTTCAATTCAAGTCTCAAATTTGAAAAACATAAATCAGATATCACCCATAAGACAAATTACCAATTATTGCATCTAAAGCATATATTTTCTAAGCTTAATCTTTGTCCATTTATTTCACTTTATGTATCCACTGTAAATCCAATACTTGAGTATTGCTCATCAGTATGGTATCCCCTTAATAAGAAAAATAGAGAAAGAGTTGAGAAAAAGCAACATAGGGCCACCAAACTCATACCTTACATGAGACATCTACCATGACACCAGAGAATCCAGAGACTACAGTTGCCTAGTCTTCAGTTCTGTTGTGATAGAGCTGATCTAATAAATATATTCTGCCAATCAGCCAAATATATTCTGCCAATGCAATAAATATATCCCAGGTCTTCCAATCCCCAAGCAAAGACAATAACTAGGCCCAGCATAAAACAGAAAACTCCCTGTGTCGATTGTGGAGAATATATACGAGAAATTTCAGCGTTAAGAAATAAATGCTCTACCCTTGCCTCAACCTACATACATAGCTCTACCTACATAGCCTCAAGTGATGAGAATAATGTGATTCCGATTGACAAGTTACAGGAAGAAGACTTACATATCATTTTCGAGAAAATAATCAAGCCACCATGTAAAAGAGAGTGTTGGTTCTTTCGGAATGGTTTTTGCAAGAGGGGAGCTAGTTGTAAATTTGCTCATGAAAATAAAGTGACTCCGATAAACAAAAATACAGTTCGACCTTGCCCTGAACAGCCCAAGTCAAAAGGGGTGTGTAAATTTTTCGAAGAAGGAGCATGTAAATTTGGTATTCACTGCCGGTTCCTACATCCATGTTATAGTTTCCTTGCCAAGTCATGTAGTAGTATTGAATGTGTCCTTGATCATATAAAGATGTGCCCTCGTTTTAGATGCTTAGATGAAAATTGTAGACTAGCGCTTTTTAACCGTACTGACCCAAGCTCATCAAAAAACGCCCACCTTCGACGACGCAAACAGCAGAAAATCCAAAACAAACCCTCTTGGGGTCTAGAAAAGAGGGGACACTCTTGGGTTCAAACTTAGGTCCACCTTCCTGGGGAATCCAGCAACCCTTTTCAGTACACCACCCCTCCTATGACACATCTCAGGAGCCTCTTAGACCCCCTCCCTCCTCCTCCTCCACCTATCCATTTTCATCAACAGCCAATCAACAACCAGCCCTGTCCTTATTCTATTCCCCCTCCCCTTTACCCCTTTCCCTGCAGAAGGAAAAAACTGTTGGTGACTTCAGTTTAAATAATCCTGTTGCTGCCCCAGTCACAATGGGGGGCAAGAAATTCCAAAACAAACCATTTTCCTGGGAGTTTCATGACAAACGTTACGATATTCCTTCTTTCCTTTACAGCAACGCCGAAAGTTTAAATCTAGAGAAATTTACTGAACTTCAGACTATGGCTCAAATGCTTGGCTCTTCCGTTATCTGTGTTTCCGAGGCCCACCGGCAAGATCTTAATTTATTGAGGGTTCCTAACTTTTCTTCTTTTATTAAACTTCGGGCTGATGACCATCCTCTTGGGAAAAAAGGAGGAGGAATTATGACACTCGTGCAAGAATATTTTAAACCTCAGCTTTTAAATATACCTTTTCTTGAAGATAATGATGAAATTATTTGGGTCAAAGCCCAACCTAAGCGACTCCCTAGGCCACTCTCTGCCATAGCGTTGTGCGTTTTCTATTATTCACCTGGTCAGTCAGCTGCAGCAAGAAAAGCTTTATGGGAGAAGCTGCAGGAATCAACAGATTACGTCCAGAGAACTCACCCATATTTTGGAGTAGTAATGCTAGGAGATGCTAACGAACTCGATAGCAAATTGCTGGCCAGGTCACTTAACCTTAAAACTCTAGTCGATTTCCCAACAACTAAGGGGAATACTTCTCTGGATGTAATCCTGACAAATCTTTCGGAATATTACCAGAATCCAAGTAAACTAGCACCACTTGGTGGAAGTTATCATTATATGTTACAGTGGAACCCCTTGGAAAAAGTAAAAATTAAATATTCAGTAACCGAAGTTACTTCAAGGCCGATCACTGACCATGGTCTGCTGCAATTCGGTGACTGGATAACGGGAGAAAACTGGGTCGCGGTCTCTTCAGTAGAAGAAGTAGAAGAATTCCATAATAAGTTAAATTCAAAATTTCTCGAGTGCTTTCCCGAACATAAGACTAAATTCTGTTCTATTGATAAACCATACATAAATTCAAAAATAAAGCAACTGATAAAACATAAATTGCACCTAATACGAAAAGGTCAAGTGAACCAAGCAAAACAGTTGGCAAACCAAATAAAATGGAAAATCAAAAAGGCACAAGCAAATTACTATGAAACAGAAGTTGACCATCTTTTGGAGTCCAAACCGTTGCAGTTTTTCAGTAAAGTAAAAAGTCTGACTGGCAAAAGTTCTCAACCAGTTGACTTCATGAAGGAGGAGCCTCTAGAGAAAACCGCGAATGATTTAAATGCCCATTTTGCTTCAATTGTGCAGTCTTACCCCCCTCTTCCACCCGAGGATCCTCCAGTAAGTTTAACTACTCCTTCAGATGATAATTTAATTGCTGATATTTCATCGACAATTATAATCCGTAAACTCTCTTCGTTAAAAAGAACTTCCGTTGCCCCTTTTGACATTCCAGTTGCTCTCATTAAAGCATTTGCTAAAGAATTATCATTTCCCCTTCAGATAATTTTCAATAATATAACAAAAACAGGATATCTTCCAAAGAAATGGAAGAAAGGGTTTATTACTCCCATTTGAAAGAAAGGAGCAGCTAATGATTTCTCTGGTGTCCGGCCAATCACAGTTACGTCAGTTTTTAGCAGAATATACAAAAGCTTTGTTGCCACATGGCTGAAAAAATATCTTTTGAAAGTAACTGATCGACAGCAATTTGGTAACATCCCTAAGTGTTCGACAGTTCATTACCTCGTTAATTTAATTGATTTTATTTTAAAACACCTGGATGAACCTGGAAAATGGATAAATTTAATTGCAATTGATTTCAAAAAAGCATTTGACCTTGTTGATCACAAAATCCTTTTAGAAAAAATGGCAGAAAAAAATATACCCAGCTTTATTATTAAAATCATCAAGAGCTTCTTAACAAATAGAGAGCAAACTGTGAAGTATAAGACCAATTTTCCACTTCTCTGCCAGTTTTTTGTGGAATTCCACAAGGAACTGTGATCGGGCCACTGGGCTTCCTCCTCATGATAAATGAAATTGCTGCTGAGCTGGAGGACAGATGGAAATACGTTGACGACTTGTCCTTAACGGAAATCGTATCTAAGGATTCGAAGAGCAATGCTGCTGGTTTCATTGACCAAGTTACCTCAGAGGCAGCTGAACTAAACATGGTCGTGAATAAAGACAAATGCTTGGTCACGACATTTTCTTTTCTTCAGAATACTCAACCATCTTTCAAACTTCCTATTGCTTCCGAGCTAATAAGCCATAAAACAACTTTACTTTGTGTGGTGATTTCTTCTGACCTCTCATGGCAGGAGAATACAAAGACAATTGTAAAAAAAGCTAACAGCGCAATCCAAATGCTAAAAACACTGAAAAAATTTCAAGTTCCTAAGGACAAGCTGAAACTAATATTTCACACTTTCATCTGCCCCTTAGTTGAATATGCTTGTCCAGTTTGGCACTTTGCCCTTACCCAGGATGAAATTGATAAAATAGAACGAGTTCAGAAGAGATCACTGCAAATCATTTATGGCGGTTCCCCTCTACCTTACTCCTTTTACCTCAAGGAATTTAAACTTGAATCCTTTTCTTCCCACTGAGGAAAATTATGCCAAAGATTTGGCTCCACCCTCCTTCAACATCCCATCTACCGATCATTCCTTCCCCCACCTTTTGTCCCTATAAGATATCGTCCCCCCAGGGAAGTGGCTGAGAAAGTTCCAAAACTAACCCCAGTCCACTGTAACACCATGCGCTACAGTAAAAGCTTTGTGCCAAGCTTTGTCAAATATTACAATGATCTCTAATGTTTTTATTGTTTAGTTTATTTTATCCTGACGAAGTTTTATCAGATAATTTTATTCTCAGTCTCAAGTGTTTTTATCCTTTAGTTTATTTATTGACGAAGTTTTATCAGACAACTTTATTTTGCTAATTATGACTAAGAGACATCATATTTGGGCTTTGCCCACGAGAGCTATTTCTTGTTTTTGAATTAAATGAATTTGAATTTGCATTGTTAGGAGCATTGATAATACAAAAGAAACTCTTGAGCTAGTTTCATATATATGCCAAAGACTTAACCACATATCCCCCAGAAACATAGAAGAGCAAGAAACAAAAAGAAATGGGCTAAATATAAGTAAACTCAAATAGAAGAGAATTTCACCAAGCATAAACTAGCCAGAAATTGGATGACAACATTGGTAAGGTCTACCTTTACTGAGTATGAAGAGAAACCTGCAAATTCTAGAAAAGAAAATACAAAAACCTTCTGGACATGTGTCCCCCAGCAAACCAACCAGATGCCTCATACCAGAGATTAGCTTACCATGTGGATACAAGATAATACTTTCCAACTGAAATTTCAAATGAACTTAACAAATTTTTCTCAACAAACTTTTGTGATGAAAACCCCTATGGGCAACTTCCAAACCTATTGTCTAAGCATATCACTACCCCAAGACATGAGACAGCATTCACTACTGCAAATATCCATAAATGGTTATCCAAGATTGATAGAACTAAAGTAAGAGGTCCAGATAGAATCTGTCCAATACTTCTGAATGAACTGCCAAATCAGATAGCCTTCCCATTAGCTAACATCTTTAAAAACCAGTACAGACCCCAAAGATTAAAGGTCTGCTAATGTGCTGCCTAGATTATAAAAAGGGAAGCATACAGATTCCAAAAATTACAGACCTATCAGTCTGACTTCTGTTCCCTCTAAAATTTAGGAAGGCATGGTAAATGATGCCATTGTACAACACTTGACAGCCAACAAGCTCTTGCCCAACTACCAAGATGGTTTTAGAAAAACCAGGTCAATAGCCACAAACCTCCTTGATGCCAATAATGACATTACTCAGCTCATAGATAAAAGGGTCCCAGCTGATCTTTTTCTCCTTGACCAGGCTAAGTCCATTGAGAAGGTCACTCATCATAGACTGAAGCTTAAACCATAATGCCAGCAATTGATTAAAAAGGTTGGAGTTTGGTATGACACTGGCCTCCACTCAATTCAAGGGAGATAAAAAAAAAAACTCCTTGAAAATGTCCAGTAGCAGATCACCAAATTGTCATATCCCTTACCATGGGATGCTTGCAGCATTGAAAACTTCAACCCTTGTTTACCAAAAGAAAAGGGGTGACGGCATCACAGCATTGCAGCATCTGGAAGCCTTCTTCCCATCAATTCAACCAGAGAACCCAGAAAAACTCCCAGAAAATTACCCTACAAACTATCAATTAAAGAGATCACTACCACTTCTTTCCCAACTGTGTTGCCCTGCTTTGGAACTCCTTAAGAAATCATACAATCAAATTTCATACCCTGGAGCTATTCAAGCATGGTGTGGACAGAGATTGGGAGAAGAGGGAGTGACGACTACACTGGAAAGCCCCAGAGTTATCAACCAAACTTTGAAGTTGTCACTGACAGGTATACCACAAGGAGCCACCCTTCCATGCCTTCATAATAGAATTTAAGGTGATGAACACCAATTCTTTTTAACATCATGTTTTCTATAATAGAGTTAACCCCTGATTGAATAAAATTGTCCTTTACCTTATATTTATATAAACCACCTAATTAATTTATTTTGATTACATATACAAAGAATTGGAAAAAAAATATGCAGTTGGCAAAAAAAAAATCTAGACCTAAAACTTTTGCAAGAGTGTACTCAACAGTGTCTTAAATGTTTTTTTGGTGATCAGATGAACAATGTAATAATGCATATAGGACATAGACACATATAACATACATTTAACTTTACATACATAGATTACAAAAGGTCACATATATAGACTGTAAAAGGTTGGTGTCTTTTGCAGGGGTGAAGCAATGGAGGTAAGTACTTCAAAAAAAAAAAAAAAATTCCCAGGGATCACTATGGCTCTGGATTTATTCCAGAGAGATTTATTTGCCTTAATCAACTAGGTTAGTTTTGAAAATATACATCTTTGTTGTATAGCATTTTATGTTACATCATGTATTCTTTGTTATTTCAGGTTTGGTGAATGAACTTTGTGAGATGTGGGAAAACAACTCTGTCTAAGTGATCACAACAGAATTGTTAGAATTAAATGTCACTTTAGGGTCCATTAAAGGCCCTTCAATTAGATTTCTGTATGAAATACAAATGATATTTGGAAAGAGCATAAAAAGGCAATAAGTCTTGTGGTCACCTTCTCCTTCTGTAAGTAACAGAATTTTCTCAAAATTTACTGTCTTGGCTGTTTAGATTTTTGTGGTACTAGCTTATAGTTAGAAGAAAACACTGTGAAATTCTGAAAACAACTTTATAATCTCCTAATATACTTACTTATTTTGGTACCCTTATAATCTCCTAATATACTTACTTATTTTGGTACCCTTATAATCTCCTAATATACTTACTTATTTTTGTACCCTTATACATTTCCTAAAAGTACCTTACTTTACACTACCTCCCCTATCATGTGTAAATATATAGCCCAAATTATATATTCCCCATGCATTTGAGCTACATATTTCCATATCAAGGGGGAGGGGATTGAGGTAAATTTAGATACTTCTATAATTAGGAGAGCTATGAATAAGGGGAACATGCCCCTTGATGCCTTTTTTATGCTATTTTCAAATCTAATAGCTGTTTTACTTGGTTATTGAATTTTAAGCCCTTTATGGATCCCAAAATAATGTTTTCTTCTCTTATTGTTGGCTAGAGAGAAGGGTTGGAAGGCACAAACAGAATTGTTAGCAAACAGAAATTATTAGCTAACAATTTGCACAAACATGATATTGGGTAGGAAATTCAAACAAAAATCCTGATCAAGATAGTGTTGTAGTGAGTTTATCTCAGCTTGATAATGTCCAAGTGATGCAAAAGCTTTGAAATTCAAACAGTATAATATTTAAAAGTGTTCATATCTTATAGAAAATAAAATGTAACTATTAATGCCAGCAAGTGAAACATAGACACAAAGCATTTTACTAATTGGCAAAGTAAATTGAATTTAGGTAAAAATTAAAACGCCAGTACATAAGCTATCTTAGAGTAACTGTTTAGTGTATTTACATAAATTATCCCATGTATGGAGGAAGTGGATCAACCTAGTAAAAATTTAAAAATTGATCGCATAAGCAAAACTGTCAGATTGTTGACCATATCAAATTGCTATGACTTTTAAGTTGTCCATACCTCTTTCTAACAACTTGCTTTGCATCTTTTTGACACAGTAAAACTGAGGAATCAATTTACTTGATGAAAAATGTATCTTGATTAAAGGTGCAAATCGAAGGAAATTTTAATTTAGGAGAACAGTATCCATTGCCAATGAAATGGGGGGGGGGGGGAACTATGATGTTGTTTCTCTATTTTTTGAATTGAAGAATTGATTTTTGTTTTCAATGAGATTACCAGAAAAGATATGTCCCAAAATCTAGAAGGGGAAGAGAAGAAAAATAAGAAACAGTAGCATTCCTCAATTCTCTATCAATATTGTAAGCATAAAAAGTGCCCATCCTGCTTATTTTTGAATATTTTGCTTTAAATTCTCCAATAATTTCTTTCAACAAGTACTTGATTTGTTAGAGAAATCCTTTAACAATGTTAGCTAACAGTTTTTAGTTGGACAGCAGAAAAAAAATTGTTGGGAAAAAATGTTATATAACAGTTTTCTAATGGACAGTGGAAAACCCCTAAAATCAAGAACCAGAAAATACACTGTAGACATATAATTCAACCTATATATTTGTGCATTAGGGGAGGGGGGAGGGGTTAAGTATAATGAATCTGCAGTCAAAATGTGAAAACTACAATTATTCTGCATACTGTGAAGTAAGAATTGTTGTTTTTAACCATCTTCTATAGCCAAACATAGGCTAAGAGAAAAAGGTGTCATCTTAAACAGTCCATAAAGAGCTTAAAATTTAATTTCCAAGAAAAATTACCATTATATTTGGAAAGAGCATTTAAAAGGCATCACAAAGGTACATTCTTCTAATTCATAGCTCAGTAACAGAAATATCACTAAATTTACCAAGAATTCTATAGTGCTTCCTTCTCAGCAGGACTAACTATAAACTAATACTCTTTTTGGTAATTTTTTTGTTATTCATTTTATTGACTTACAAATAAAGTAAACATACCACTCAATGCTTTTTTTATGCTCTTTCCAAATATAATAATCATTTTTGTCAGAAATGAATTTTCCCCCCACCCCTATATATACCGATTCAAGGTAGGCCTATATATTTGCACACTAGTGGGGTGGGGTAAATTTTATTTCTTTTGTAAATGAGGTAAGCTTAAACTTTCCCCCCCCCACTCACCCCTCTAATGTGTAAATATATACCCTGAATAGGGGTGGGGGTAAAGTTCATTTCCAATAAAAATGACCATTATATTTCAAAAGGGCATAAAATAAGCATTGAGTGGTATGTTTACTTTATTCATAAAGGGCTAGGCACACATAGCTGATTTTGAGAATCAATTTCAGTAAGAGTATATTCCATGTTGAGTGATTATAATTAATGAAGCTAAGAGGAAGGGCTTAGTGACATTTTTTGGTGATTAATTATCATTAATTACAATTAATTTACAATAATCATTAAATACAATTGATTACATGCCTAAAGCTCCAAAGCCCTAGTACATTCTTTGTCTAGAACATAATTAATGATGATTAATCACCAAAAAACCATCACTAAGCCCCACCTCTTAGCATCATTAATTAGAATCACTTGACATGGAATACACCCTTGCTGGAATTGGTTCCCAAAATCAGCTATGTGTGCCTAGCCCTTAAGTCAATAATATGAATAATGAAAAATTTACCCTCTTTTTGGGGTAAAATTCTACTTTAGCTACTGTTGGCTATCTTGGAAAGGGGTTATGTTAGGAAAATGAAACTGTCAGGGATAGGTCAACAGGCTAAAGCATGTTCCAGGTAGGTATTTTGAAGGGGACTCCACCCTTTGACTATTGGAAAAAATTAGTTTATAAGCTTATATAGAATGGTACTATCCAATCTCCTTATAATTAAAAACATTTTAGTCATCTAGTTGGAAAATTTGGCATATCTGTATAGGAAAAATCTAAATTTGCCAACTAGTTGACTAATAACTTCTCCCCAGCAAAAATTAATTTTTTCAACTAGTTGACTAATGACTTCTCCCCAGCAACACTGAAATTTGCCAACTAGTTGACAATAAATGTTGCCCCAGCAAAACTTTCCTTTTCCAACTAGTTGACTAATAACTTCTCCCCAGCAAAACTTAATTTTGCCAACTAGCTGGAAAGAAACATTGCCCCAGAAAACAATTCATTTTCCAACTAGTTGACTAATAATAGTTGGAATTTATTCTGAATAGCATAAAATATGTTAATAATATAGGGTTTTTTTCAAATTGAATTATCACTATTGTTACAGGATACCACCAGATGGTTAATTTGACAGAGTATATATATACAAATCTTTGAATTAGTCAACTGACCAACCAGTATCTTAAGCCTAGGTGTCCAGCTGGACATAGGGAAACATATTAAGAAAACAATTCCTACTCCATAATATGCAGAATAATCCCAGTTGACACACTTTGCAGGGGGAGAGCCTTTATCTTATTTCTTTCCGTGTTTTTCTAAGAAATTCATGGATTTTCTAGAACTTATATATTCATAGTATATATACCTCCCACCCCCCTAATGTGCAAATATATACCTAGAATTGTATCCTCAATCTAAATATAACATCCATTTGCATCACAAATGAAATTTACTCCCATATTAGCCATGTGGTGGATGTCCCCATTGTTACTATTGTGCTACAGCTCTCCCTGTCTCCATCTTAATGGGAGATATATTTTGAGTTTTATATTGGGCGGTAAAATTCTACTTTGGCTACTTTTGGCTATCTTGGAAAGGAGTTTGGTTAGGAAAATGAAACTTTCAGGGATAGATCTACATGCTAAAGTATGTCCTGGGAAGGTATTTTGAAGTACCTACCTCCACTCCTTCTCCCTCTAGAAGGTCCTGACCTTTGATGACCTTTAAAAATTTGTTTGTTATAAAAGTGAAACCTTGTAATATAGATCTTCTGCTTAAAATGAAGTCCAACAAAATTGTTTTCAGCTTCACAACTTTGCTCAATCCTGATTTATAGAGTTTTAAAGATATGCAAATACATTTCCTAAATTTTGAAAATTAACATTGATATGGCTTAAAATACTACTCAAAAAACAGGAATTGCATTTCAGAACTAAAGCCAGAGAAAAAGAATCTTATAACCAAAAATTAAGGTAAAATGTTGTTTTGCAAAATTTCAATAGGTCATGTAGGCAAATTTCAGGATCCTTTAGAGGGAGAAGGAGAGGAGATAAGTACTTCAAAATACCTTCCCAGGACATATTTTATCCTGTAGACCCATCCTTGAAAGTATAATTTTCCTAACCTCACCTCTTTCCAAGACAGGAAAAAGTAACTAAAGTAGAATTTTACCAAAAAGGGGTCAATATATACCAAATCATATTATTGAGTTAGGACTAAAGTGAATACACCATTCAATGCCTTTTTTTTATGCTGATTACAAATATAATAAGCATTTCTATTGGAAATGAATTTCAGCCCCCCTCCCCCTATATATGCCAATTCAGGGTTAGGTTAGGTATAGCCTATATAGGGGGGGGGGGGGGGGCTGAAATTCATTTCCAATAGAAATGCTTATTATATTTGTAATCAGCATAAAAAAAAGGCATTGAACAATGTATTCACTTTATTCCTAACTCAATAATATGATTTGGTATATACTGACCAAAAAAGGCATCAAATGGTGTATTCACTTTAGTCCTAACTCAATAATATATGATTTTGTAGAACTTTACCTAAATATCCACCAAATCATATTATTGAGTTAGGAATAAAGTGAATACACCATTCTATGCCTTTTTCTATGCTGATTACAAATATAATAAGCATTTCTATTGGAAATGAATTTCTGCCCCCCCCCCCCTATATATACCTAACCCAACCTAATGCTGAATTGGCATACATAGAGGGGGGGGCTGAAATTCATTTCCGTGAACATGTGGTGTATTCACTTTAGTCCTAACTCAATAATATAATTTGGTAGATATTTACCATATTCACTTTATTCCTAACTCAATAATATGATTTGGTAGATATTTACCCATACTTTAGCCTGTAGACCCATCCCTGAGTTTCATTTTCCTAATCTAACCCCTTTCCAAGAGAGCCAAAAGTAGCTAAAGTATAATTTTTCCCATTTTTAATCCAACTTCTTTACTATGAATGTTTCAAAATAAGCAGTGGCAATACTTACAGCCAGTGACAGCCATGAATTGAGAAACAAGGTTAGATCTATGATTGTCTGCCATGATTAGCTGAAGTAGCCTAAACAAGTGCACTGTTATGAAAATTCCTCCTATCCAAATATTAAATCATAGATTTTCTTCAAATGTGAAGCTGTTATAAGTCAAAATCATGCTGTGCTTATTCCAAAAAATTAACTCCTTTATTTCAGTTTCTTCTAAATAAAGCATGCCAATAAATTCGGCACTGTTTCCGGGCCAATCAATTTCTTCCTCCCGATGTAATGCTTTCTCTTTACTATGCATTTGTCCTTCCTTATCTTTTTTATTGCTGCACTGTATGGGGCAATACTAACTATTCTTTCCTTCGGCAACTCCGAACAGCACAGAATAGAGCGGTGAAGAAGCGGTGTTATCAAGAAGCAGAACCTAAAACTAGCTCATCGAGCCTTCAATTTCTCGCTTCCTCCAAACATCTTATCTTAAGGCGCTTTTTTGCGTGCACCAGTCGGTTTAACCAATGACAGAATTGGTTCTACCAGTTTGAATGTTTGTCGCAAAAATAGACTTGCTTGAAACCGGAAAAAATTGTTTGTGATCAAACGAAACATTCTCGCCAAAATACCGGTTGTTCTTAAGCAAAAAAGAGACAGCATTAATTAGTTTTAAAACTTTGAAACGTGAACTTGTAGCTTAAACTACAAATCAACATAATTCAACATAAATCAACATGGAGTTTGAGGTCAGACTAAATTTAGATACGATCTAACCTACTTTTATTTATTGAAACAGATAGGAAGTGACTACTAATTAGAGGTTTAGTGACCTAGTTTTGTAACAAACTAGTTTTGGCTGAAGTTGCATGATAAGATCATTCCTTTCTTTCATTAGTTTCAGAGATAAGATAGAATAAACAGTACTGTAATTTTCTTTGGATTTGGAATCCTTGATCTCTGTTGAAATTATTTGGGTAAGACTTTGGACTATGTTGTAGCCGTAGGCTATTTAAATTGTAAAAAAAATTTATCTATGACAAAATTCTATAAGATATACTTCACTATGCTGAGCTAAACAAGTTGGAGGATGTGCCCCCTTTTATTGAAGAGATAAGGGAAATAGTTGGGCAGGCCCATTCTGTTCATCCAACATTTGTGGCAGATGCTTGTGGGTCTGACCCCAAAGAATTTTCATCAAGTAGTTTTACCAAAAAACGGAAAAAAGACACTACATTAGATGTTTCACATTGTGAAGCCGAGAGTCCTGGGGAAGAAAGTACGTCTAGACAAGAAGGTTTAGAGAATGAATTAATTGGTTTGTTATTTACCTTTTTTTTTGTATTTCAGAATCCTTGGCAACTGGCAAATTTCCTTAAAAACTCATACAAATAAAAAACGTGGTTTAGTATTGCTCAAAACGATAATCTAATAGATTATTATGTATATTTTGAAATTATGATTATTTCTGTTAGTACTACATACATTTTCAAGCTATGATCAAAATTTCAGGTTTTACTTTATACTTTGCCAACCAAGTTTTACTTATGAGATGGTTAAAAAATTTTGGTTATAAATTTTACTTTCAAACCAGAAAAAATGTATATATGCATATATATATATATATATATATATATATATATATATATATATATATATATATATGTGTAAGGAAATACTAACCATTTAAAATTGTCACAATGTGCTTAGTTTTTCTGCTGTAAAAATTATCTGTAGGCTTTGTATATTTTTTGTGTACAAAAATGAATACCTAATATTGCTTTGTGATTGCAGTACTATGTTAGTTGTGCACAAACCATAATAAAGGGAAATATCTGTAGTCAGTTTATTTTTGATGATTTTGAAGATGTTGGTTACATAAACATCAAAGTTAACATTTTGTTGTAGTTTTTTTAAGTTGGAAATTTGTTTTGTCTTTGCAGCATAAATCTTGATTTTTTTTTTTTTAGCTATAATGTTCAGAATTCAATTCTTTAGGAATTCAATAAAAAAAACAAGTTTTTCCAACTGAAAGTAAGGAGCAACATTAGAACTTAAAACGAACAGAAATTATTACGTATATGAGGGGGGTTCGCCCCCACGTCACTATCTCGCTCTTTACGCTAAAGTTCGAATTTTTTAAGAATGGCCCCTGAATCATAAAGGCTATTTAATTAGAATAAATTTGAAAGTACTAATAGTACTTTAGTGTAAAAAGCGAGGCATTGACGAGGGGGTGAAACCCTTCATATACGTAATAATTTCTTTTCGTTTTAATGTTGCTCCTTACCTTCAGTTGAAATTTTTTTATTTATTTAATTTCTGACCTTTTTTAAGTAATGCTGGGAAATCCGGCGTATGGAAAATTATCTTCCCCAATGAAAAATGTCTCCACACACACACACACGAACAAAAAAAACTTGAAAACGTCTGTATACTTCCCAATAACCGATACTATATGTAAACAATGGGCAAAGTTCATAACTTTCAGCCCCAGGGACTTGTGGGATTGAGTCATCCTCAAGGACATAATTATTAGATTTTTCGACTATGCTGAAAAAATAACCGTCTCAAAATTTTGATCTGGTGACTTAGAGAAAAAATGAGTGGGAGGGGGCCTGGTTGCCCTGCAATTTTTTGGTCACTTAAAAAGGGCACTAGAAATTTTAATTTCCGTTCAAATGAGCACTCTCGCAATATTTTAGGACCACTGGGTTGACACAATCACCCCTGGGGAAAAAACAAATAAACACGCATCCCTGATCTCTGGCAAAAAATTTAACATTTTTCCAAATAGGAGCTTGAAACCTCTACAGAAGAGTTCTCTGATACGCTGATTCTGATGGTGTGATTCTCATTAAGATTCTATGACGTTTAGGGGGTGTTCCCCCTTTTTTCGAATATAAGGCATATTTTCCCAGGCTCGTAACTTTTGATGGGCAAGACTAAAGTTGATGAAACTTATATATTTGAAATCAGCATAAAAATCCGACTCTCATGATATATCTATTGGTATCAAAATTCCGTTCTTTAAAGTTTTGGTTACTAATGTGCTGGGTCGCTCCTTACTTAAAGTTTGGTACCACAAAAAATGTTGATAATTTTATAGGTTTCAAAGTTAAAAGTTTTTACATCTAAGCTTTGCCTTTTTCTTTGTTTATAAAAGGGTATAAAATATACTAAACGCGAGTATAAATCAAAACATATGCAAGGGTAGGTTATCAATTTGTAGAAAAATGTATGTAGAACTCTTATGAAAGATAAGTTTAAAACAATTAGAAGCCTTACGGAAAAGAAAAAGTAGCAAATTTGGCTGAGGTGGAGATTTTTTTATGTTTCTTTTATGGTTTATACTCTAGAATGTTTCTTCTGTTCTTAGGTCCTGCGGCATACCAGTCTCCAAAACAAGTTAAGCCATCTAGAGCTACAAACAGTCAAAAAAATTGAAGCTGCTTGAACAAAACAAGGAGTAAATGCGAGCTTTTATAGAATATAAGAAGAGCAGAGACAAAAGAAGAGAAAGAGATTTGGAAAGACGTCATCAAGAAAACTTGGAAATGAAAAGAAAATTCTTAGATGCATATAAAGAGAAATGAAATACAAGAAAACATACATTTGGCTTGACTTTATTAATCTACGTATTTTTATTTTAATAAACTCATTTTTATCTTTACAAGCCTAATCTTCCGAAATTGAACCATCTAAAGTTTTTTTTTTTTCAAATATGGTCAAAATCTCAGGACTAAGTAAACACACTTAACATTATCACAGTTTTACTTATAAGTTGGCCACAAAATCATGATTAAATGTCTACTTCAATTTCCATTCTAAAGAAAAAACAGAGTACATTTTACCAGAAAGTTTTTTTTCAATACTGAGGTCAAAGTGACAAACATATGCAAAGTGTGAAAATAATAGTTGTATATGTGCATAGAAAATAAAAATATATGGGATATTGAATAAGGAAGATTATCATTCCCTAAAACCAGTGTCTATCCTTTCATTATCGAACAGAAATGCATCAAGCTGTCAATAAAGCACAAGTTGATTTAACTGAAACTTAAAAGAGATAAGTTACAAATTAGTTACATCTAACTACAAATGAGGTTTTTCTTTTCAAAGCCATTATTTTTTGTGAGATTATAAAAGGGTTGTGTAGAGTCCTATTCATGCTGGTGTGAATTGTAAGTGTAGAGTCTCTATCACAAATAAAATCACTGTTTCCTTTTTATAGATTAATTAGATTGTGAGTAAAAAACAATCTTCACTGCCTTTGACACGGGAGCATAAATATTTGAGCAACATCTCAACCTGTTAACAGTGTCCCCAAAAGCATGTTCAACTACAATTCTCGTTTGAGAAAGTTTTATATTATAATTTTTTTGTTCTGTTGATATTCTGTTCAGTCTTCTTAAAAGGCACTAGTAGTCAAGGTTGAACAGGAAAATCACTGTCACCTAGAATGTGATAATCTCCTGAGAAAGAAAGTCTACTTTGACGATCTAATGTGGTCTGTCTATACCAATAAAAGTTTTGAAAAACAGCTATCGTGGTTGCTTCTGAAAACCATTGCAAGAAAATAATTTTGATCAAAAGACTATTCCCATTGGTTTATTTGCTCTCCATTTTTTGCATTAAATATGAAATGGAAACGGTGCTTTAAAATCTCAGTTAATCCATTAAAGACTACGTAGTGTAAAACTATAAGTATTAAAAGCTATTTCACGACAAATAGTAAAATAGCAATTCCTTAGGAATCAGCAAATCCCAATCCTTAGTAATTCCCACTAAGATGGATTCTAATTTATTACTAATGGCTCAGGAGCGTGTACTATGGAACCTCGCCTTAGTAACTAAACGTATGTATTTACACAAACTGAAAAGATTGATTGGGGATACAAATCATATTAAAGACTAATAACAATAATTTAAGTCTGTCAGTTTTTAATACAGTATATTTTATCACTTGGAACTACTGCTTGAAGTTATAGTTTCGAACTTATAGTTTGAAACGCTGTGCAAACGTTTTATTTTGCTGCTATCATATTAAATTGATACATTTGATCACTTTCAAGTGGCCCTTCCTATGTAATGACTAACAAGAAGAACAAAATAAATCACTGAATATATTTTTATTAAATAATCATATAAAACCAACAGAAAAAAAACAAAACATGACAGGCTCTGTCCCTTGAATCAAGCTAAAGTACCCTAATACTTTCTAAATGCTGAAAAACATCAATTGCTCAACAAAGATTTAATTTTTTTTTAAACTTAAGCAAAAAGAACAGTCCACCGAATTTGCTAGGATGTCATTTATGGAAAATAGTGGCAGCACGTTTATGGGACGACTGGTTTCTATTTTGGTACAATACCCTTGTCTGTCTCTGGAGGCACATGAGGATCTAAGATAGGTCTTATAAATGTTAGAAATGAGAGCTGAAATAATCGAATTAGCTTGCATCAAATACAATGTGTTCAAAAATATAAGCAGCTAATGACAAATTTTACTCTTTTTCTAAAAATCCCACGAAGTAAAAAATTTGGGGAGTACACAAAGAATTAAATGAATGCATTAATCCAGACACAAAATACTTGCATTTCTAATTGCAATTGTCAAATTGATTTACGATTTAACACTTCCAGGGCAATGGTACAGGGTGGCATGGAACTTTCTAACCCCCTTTGGAGTAAGAGAAAAGTCACTTCCATCTGTAAAAAGGGTATCTTTTTTTTGCTGGAAAAAAAATTAATTTCCCTCGGATCTGTACCAAGGTTAAAGGGATATCTAGTTTCTTTTTTTATTTGTCTTTTACTGTCTATAATCTAGAAGGTTTCGTTTTTTCTTAGGTCCAAAGGCATAGCTGTCCCTACAACAAAGACAAAAGAAGAGAAAGAGATTTGGAAAGCAGACACCAAGGAAACTTGGAAATAAAAAATAAAATTCTTAGAAGCATATAAAGAGAAATGAAAGACCAAAAAAAATACATTTGGTTTCACTTTATCAATCTATATATTTTCATTTCGCTTTAATAAACTAATCTTTATCTTTACAAGCTTTACCCTTGAAGATTGTACATACTAAATTTTATTTTCTTCTCAAATATGGTCAAGATCTCATGATTTAGCGTTTAAACCTAACATAGAAATGAAATATATGTGTATATTTCATAGAAATGAACAATATGTACATAGAAATGAAAAATATGTGGGATACTGAATAAGAGACTATTGCTGCTCAAAACCAGTGTCTATCCTTTCAATATCTTATGCAAATTTATTACACTGTAAATAAAACACAAACTGATTTAACTATAACTAAAAAAAGATAAATTAAAAAATAATTCACGTGTAACTACAATTGAGATGAAATTAGGTTTCTCTTTTCAAAACCATTCTGTGATGAACTTCTGGAGGGGTGGTGTAGAGTCCTATTCACCCTGGTGTGAATTTCAAGTGTAGGATCTCTATCACAAATAAAATCCCCATTTTCTATTGACACATTGTGAATTAAACAAGACACTGTAACAATCTTCACTGCCTTTGTTACAGAAGCATAAATATTTGAGCAAAGTCGGAATCGGTTCACAATGTCCCCAAAAGCATGTTCAACTACAATTCTCGTTTGAGAAAGTTTTTTACTATACTTTTTTTGGTTCTGTTGAGATTATGTGCATTTTTTTTAAAAGGCACTAGTAACCAAGGTTGAATAGGAAAAGCATTGTCACCTAGAATGTGATAATCTCCCGAGGGAGAAAATCTAGTTTGAGGATCTAATATGGTCTGCCTATACCAATTAGATCTTTGAAATACATAACTATCATGGTTGCTTCCAGGAAAACCCGCACAAATATAAGAAAAACGTCTATCTGGAAGCACTACTGCTAATAATATTATGGAATGAAATAGCTTGTAATTTAAGTAGTCCTTTTGACACTTAACTGGAGCATTAATTGGTATATGGCATCCATCAATACATCCAATCAATCCAGGGAAGCCAGCTTGTTCTTTAAATTTAGATGCAATATTTGAGAGAGAATCAACTTCTGGCCACTTTATTACTTGTTTGTAGTTTTCAAATATACTGTCACAAATTGAATCAACTGCTGTCCAGACAGCAAATTGAGACCGACCAAACTTTTCAGCAATAATACGGATTGCTCCCTGATTTGCCAAATAAGTCAGGGTAATGAGAAGGGACTCATTCAGATTAAGGGGCTTTTGTCCCCCATGGTACACTTTATCATCTGCAGAACTGAAAAGAATAAAACCTTTAGAAAAAAAAGTCCAAGAACAAAATTTGCAATGCTGTTTTTTCCGAGGGGATTAGTATATACGTTATCTATTTTGTTATATACAACAAATATTTTCTTGTAGGGCCTTATGTGAATCATAGTTTATTTGGAAAGCTATTTTTGTAGCTTCAATATTTCAGCTAAATGGAAAGATTGAAACTTTTCTTCTTAGCAATTGCTTTAGTAGACATATAATTGCAAACTAAACCCTATTTGAATGTTGCTGAAGTTTGTTAAATAAATTGTAATCAATGAAATTTTGCTATTTTCCCCTTATGCAGTCGTGTCTTGTCATTTAGTGTTTTCAAATTTTAACAACATTAAATATAGTTCAACCAGCTACAATGGGAGCAACGAAGCCATAGGCAACATGTGAACTGTTTCTTCATCTACAGTTTTATACTTACTTCACAGAAATTTCTAACTTTGTTTTCAAATTCACTTCATTAAAAAAAAATATGATGTAAACAAATTTAGTTTAGAATTAAAAGGTTCAAAAAAGCTAGTTTTGAATGACAAATGTAAAGCATCTAATCAGAAACTTAGCAAAAACAAGGGGCAGTATGTCTTAATAAGTAGTCAACCAAAAAATCAATTGAGTGGACCAGTATTGGCCTTACATATTTCAGACATTCTTGACAGTCTATTGAGGAGACCTTCATCTAATTTAATATTTTTAAAGGTTTGGAAGTAATGACATTCAACTTCATGGAAAGGTTGTATATTGCACTAAACATTCAACTTCATGGAAAGGTTGTATATTGCACTAAATTTGGGTACCTCTTTCTTAAAAAATTTCAGCTGGTGAATCCCCTATAAAGAGTTTAATCCAGATTAAAATAACGTTTTCAAGAGAAGAAAACTAAATTAATTAATGGTGTATTTAATTAACAGTTGACCTTAGGTTTAATTTTCAACAAAAACAGAAAACTTTGGGAGTCACAAATCTTTATTTTTAACTCTGTTCTCTGGTGAAATTGAAAGAAATAACTACAACTGAAATAAATGAATAACAAAATAGCTACTAATTCTCACTAAATTATAATTACCAACAAAAGCTCCTAAGAATTTGAAACGTTGATCTGGTTACACGAAAGTGGCGCCAGAAGTCCCTGTCTGAATATGTAGCCACTGTTTGCATGTACCCAATGTGTACAGGATGGCATTCAGGTTCAATACATTTGAAAACATTTTCAAGTTCCCAAGAAAACTGCAGAAACTGCAAGTCTTCTTCCTCTGAAGAATCACTGTCAACAGATGAAGAGCTATCAAAGATAGTAGGAAAAATATGCAATGACATGTTAGAATCTTCCATTGTTGGACTGAAATAAATTTTAAAAAATTATTTTACAATTATAATATGAATTTTTCTGTCAGAATACATGCATACTTTTTAAGACCCTACATTGAAATCAATATAGTTTTATATTGCTATAATCTAAAGACTATGATATTTGGCAAAAACATTAATATAATCTCTGGTAAAAACATCTATATTTTGAAGCATATCTTATTTACTTAACATCAACCAAAACAATAAGAAAAGGAAGTGAAACCAATTCCCAAAAATGCAGGGGAGGGTGAGGAGAGGGGTGGCAAAAACAACAAGTTAGCCATGATTAAATAGAAAATAGCAATGAAATAGAATTAAGAAGGTATTTTTCAAAGTCTAGGATGGAAAACAGCCCCCCCCCAAAAAAAAAATTGACACCCCTGAGAAAAGGGGTATGGCAATGAAAATTAAGAGCTGCAAGAGAGTGTGGATTTTCTCCACATAAAAAACACTAAAATACTACAGTGTCAGAGAATCATGATACTGATCAGTGTATAAGGAGAGAAAAACACTGATCTAGAGTTATCATATTGGTGACTTTTATTTTGTACTATTTAAAAGACCTTATTTTCAACTGTTTTTTTTTTATTTCTACATCCTTGAAGCTGATTAAAAAAAATCTTAATTAGCAGAATGAAAGATAAAAAAATAGAAATATTTAGAAATAATTTCAATAACTAGAAATTTTAACAATAAAATCATACGCAAATATTTTTACTATTGTGTTTTATTCAGAAAGGTACAGACAGTTACATTAACCAAAGTCAGCAAAAAAAAAAACAACATACACTTAAACTTCAACTTTATCAATTAAAATAGTAGCCATGTGTAATTACTATTTGGCTTATACTATTGACTAATGCAAAATTAAAACAATAAAAAGAAACATTACATTCAATGTTTTTACAATATGTTAATCACAACAGCCAATATCATGTACACTTGCCCTCCTAATGCCTTGATACAGACACAGATTATAAACAAACATTTGATGATTTATAATTACTTCTTACTCTATAAGTAATTTTCATCATTAGGTGACTCATCATGCAATAAAAAAAAACAAAAATCAGCAGGACTTTGGGCGAAGCTGCAAAAATCAGACAGAAAAATATCCCCAAAGTTTGTATTAAATATTCTACACCAGAAGCATGTACTGAATTAGGAAAAACCATAATAAAAGCATCGAGTGATGTATTCACTTTCATCATAGCTAAATTATGTTGAAACCTGTAAATTTACCAAGCTAAGTAAAAGACCTGTCATGCATATAATTATTTAGGCCCTAAAAATAAAGAAAAGGTAGAAATAGTAGCTTGGGAATGCCTCTAAAGGTTATATTTTTGGTCATGGATTCACTTTTGCAAGTTATATCTGCTTAACTCTTTTACTTCTCAAGATAGTAAGAATCCACTGAGCCATGGGTGCCCATAAGCTGAATTAAAGGGGGGGGGACAAACCTTGTCTAATTGGCACTCTTAATGCTATATAATAGAAATCTCAGAACAAAAATATAAAAATAAGGCAACATCATTCAGCCAGGGGGGCGCCCCCCTGCCCCCCCCCCTTATGGGAGCCCATGCACTGAGCTGAAATTGAATCTTTATTTATTGCTAATGCTATATTGCCTGAAATATGTTACAAGAAAATATGGTTAATTTGCAGTTTACAACATAATTTAGCTACAATGATTGTCAATATATCACTTGATGTCTTTTTATGCTGTTTCATAATTAAATAACTGCTTCTGGGGCAAATTTGTTTTGCATCTTCAAAACAGCGCATTAGTCACCAAAACTATATCAGCATGTTTCTAAAGGAAAACTGGCTAGTGAGACAAAATTGCTATTTGTAGCTGATTTGGGAATGTTTTTTAGACTGAATAGTAAAATGTTATTTTGAAAACAAATTTATACAAATTATTAAAAAGAGCTAGAAACCCCACAAAAATAATTTCAATTTTGCTGTGATGTCATTTTGAGGGGTTTCAGGCTATCTTTGAAATAAAAACTCAAATTTGTTTTGTTAATAACATTTTATAATTAAGACTAAAGAAATATTCCTGAATCAACTACAAATGGAAATTTTTTCTCATTAGCCAGTTTCATTTTATAAAACAAGCTTATAAGCTTCTGGTGACTATGGGCCTTTTTAGTCCTTTAAGAGCTCAAAAAGGAATTTGCCCCAGAAGTGATTATTGAATTTTGAAAAAGCATAACAAAAGGCAATAAAATTCTAGCTTAATTACTTTTTGCTATCTTGGAAAGGGGTTCGGGTAAGAAAATACAACTTTCAATGATGGATTCTGGGTCAAAAACATACTCTGGGAAGGTATTTCCAAGCTTCCATGTTAACTCTCATCTGATTTCTATGTCTTAGAAATTTGCCTACTTGACAGGTCAATTAGCTATTGAAATTTTAACAAAACAACATTTTACCTTAATTTTCTAAGACCAGTTTCTTTTTCTCTGGCTTTAGTTCTAAAAATGCAATTATTGTTATTTCAGTAAAGTTTTTTAGCCATATCAATGGGTTTTTTTTCTAAATTTCTGAAGAGTATTTGCAGATCTTTGAAACCTTATAAATTGGAATTGAGCAAAGTTGTGAAGCTGAAAAAAGTTCTTGTACTTAATTTAAGCAGAAGAAATGTTTTGTAAGGTTATACTTACATAAAACACAGATTTTTAAAGGACATCAAAGGTCACTTGCCTCTAAAGGGAGGAGTGGAGGTTTTTGGCTAGAGAGCTAACTGGAGAGGAGGAAACATGTTTGGGAAACTATTCTTATTTCAAAATATGCAGAATAATAATAGTTAACACATTTTGCATGCAGCCTTACTATACCTTATCCCCTCCCCCCAATGTGCAACTATAGACCAAATTATAGATATCTTATCAATTTTCCAATGTCTCTCAGTTTTTTTAACCCTTGTTCCTGTAAATTGAATCAACTGTGATAAAACAATATCTGGAAGAAAAGTTACAGGGGGCAGAATGTATTAAGATACAAATTGGTCTATATATTTGCACATAAGGGGAGGCGGAGGATAAAGTACAGCAAGGTTGACTATTTTAAAGAAAGAATTATTCTTAACATGTTTCCTTTTCTCCAGTTAGTTTTCTAGGCAAATGCCAAGGTAGGTACTTCAAAATACCTTCCTGGGACAAACTTAGTCTGTAGACTCATCCCTAAAAGTTTCCTTTTCCTAACCCAACTCTTTTCCAAGATAGGATAAAGTAGCTAAACTACAATTTTACCTAGAATGCATCAAACAAATGTATTCACTTTGATCCTAGCTTAATTATGTTGCAAACTGCAAATTTACCAAAAATATTAACCATAGACACACCCAAGGATCTACAACCTAGACAATTGAATAAATAAAAAGAATCCCAAATTATGTAAAGTGATTAGCCTACAAGTTAACTCTTCTGATCAGCTTCAAACTCTAATTGATTAATGTAATATATGGAGTTCTAAAGATAGCTCAGTAGTGCTCTGATAATTTTATAAACATTATATCCAAAAAAATAGCCTAGCTAAATATTTTTCAACTTTTGGTGAATTTGTTATGCCTACTGGATGTTTAGATTATCAATATATGAACCCTACAAATTTCAATTGTTGCCATCAAACACCATACAGTTTAAAGTATCTGCCGAAAGTTCATGCAAACGGTTACAAACATAGGTTTATAAACAGTGCCAGTTTTGGTTAAACCACAGCTTTAACCAGTCTCTTGTTTCACGCAAAAATAGTTTTCATGACAACTGGGTTTGTCAATGTTTCTCGCAAAAACGTCAGTAGAGCTCAATCTGGTTGACTGGTTGAGCTGAAACAGTCTATCTGGTGCACGCAAAAAAGCGCCTTAAAGGCGCTTTTTTGCGTGCACCAGTCGGTTTAACCAATGACAGAATTGGTTCTACCAGTTTGAATGTTTGTCGCAAAAATAGACTTGCTTGAAACCGGAAAAAATTGTTTGTGATCAAACGAAACATTCTCGCCAAAATACCGGTTGTTCTTAAGCAAAAAAGAGACAGCATTAATTAGTTTTAAAACTTTGAAACGTGAACTTGTAGCTTAAACTACAAATCAACATAATTCAACATAAATCAACATGGAGTTTGAGGTCAGACTAAATTTAGATACGATCTAACCTACTTTTATTTATTGAAACAGATAGGAAGTGACTACTAATTAGAGGTTTAGTGACCTAGTTTTGTAACAAACTAGTTTTGGCTGAAGTTGCATGATAAGATCATTCCTTTCTTTCATTAGTTTCAGAGATAAGATAGAATAAACAGTACTGTAATTTTCTTTGGATTTGGAATCCTTGATCTCTGTTGAAATTATTTGGGTAAGACTTTGGACTATGTTGTAGCCGTAGGCTATTTAAATTGTAAAAAAAATTTATCTATGACAAAATTCTATAAGATATACTTCACTATGCTGAGCTAAACAAGTTGGAGGATGTGCCCCCTTTTATTGAAGAGATAAGGGAAATAGTTGGGCAGGCCCATTCTGTTCATCCAACATTTGTGGCAGATGCTTGTGGGTCTGACCCCAAAGAATTTTCATCAAGTAGTTTTACCAAAAAACGGAAAAAAGACACTACATTAGATGTTTCACATTGTGAAGCCGAGAGTCCTGGGGAAGAAAGTACGTCTAGACAAGAAGGTTTAGAGAATGAATTAATTGGTTTGTTATTTACCTTTTTTTTTGTATTTCAGAATCCTTGGCAACTGGCAAATTTCCTTAAAAACTCATACAAATAAAAAACGTGGTTTAGTATTGCTCAAAACGATAATCTAATAGATTATTATGTATATTTTGAAATTATGATTATTTCTGTTAGTACTACATACATTTTCAAGCTATGATCAAAATTTCAGGTTTTACTTTATACTTTGCCAACCAAGTTTTACTTATGAGATGGTTAAAAAATTTTGGTTATAAATTTTACTTTCAAACCAGAAAAAATGTATATATGCATATATATATATATATATATATATATATATATATGTGTAAGGAAATACTAACCATTTAAAATTGTCACAATGTGCTTAGTTTTTCTGCTGTAAAAATTATCTGTAGGCTTTGTATATTTTTTGTGTACAAAAATGAATACCTAATATTGCTTTGTGATTGCAGTACTATGTTAGTTGTGCACAAACCATAATAAAGGGAAATATCTGTAGTCAGTTTATTTTTGATGATTTTGAAGATGTTGGTTACATAAACATCAAAGTTAACATTTTGTTGTAGTTTTTTTAAGTTGGAAATTTGTTTTGTCTTTGCAGCATAAATCTTGATTTTTTTTTTTTTAGCTATAATGTTCAGAATTCAATTCTTTAGGAATTCAATAAAAAAAACAAGTTTTTCCAACTGAAAGTAAGGAGCAACATTAGAACTTAAAACGAACAGAAATTATTACGTATATGAGGGGGGTTCGCCCCCACGTCACTATCTCGCTCTTTACGCTAAAGTTCGAATTTTTTAAGAATGGCCCCTGAATCATAAAGGCTATTTAATTAGAATAAATTTGAAAGTACTAATAGTACTTTAGTGTAAAAAGCGAGGCATTGACGAGGGGGTGAAACCCTTCATATACGTAATAATTTCTTTTCGTTTTAATGTTGCTCCTTACCTTCAGTTGAAATTTTTTTATTTATTTAATTTCTGACCTTTTTTAAGTAATGCTGGGAAATCCGGCGTATGGAAAATTATCTTCCCCAATGAAAAATGTCTCCACACACACACACACGAACAAAAAAAACTTGAAAACGTCTGTATACTTCCCAATAACCGATACTATATGTAAACAATGGGCAAAGTTCATAACTTTCAGCCCCAGGGACTTGTGGGATTGAGTCATCCTCAAGGACATAATTATTAGATTTTTCGACTATGCTGAAAAAATAACCGTCTCAAAATTTTGATCTGGTGACTTAGAGAAAAAATGAGTGGGAGGGGGCCTGGTTGCCCTGCAATTTTTTGGTCACTTAAAAAGGGCACTAGAAATTTTAATTTCCGTTCAAATGAGCACTCTCGCAATATTTTAGGACCACTGGGTTGACACAATCACCCCTGGGGAAAAAACAAATAAACACGCATCCCTGATCTCTGGCAAAAAATTTAACATTTTTCCAAATAGGAGCTTGAAACCTCTACAGAAGAGTTCTCTGATACGCTGATTCTGATGGTGTGATTCTCATTAAGATTCTATGACGTTTAGGGGGGTGTTCCCCCTTTTTTCGAATATAAGGCATATTTTCCCAGGCTCGTAACTTTTGATGGGCAAGACTAAAGTTGATGAAACTTATATATTTGAAATCAGCATAAAAATCCGACTCTCATGATATATCTATTGGTATCAAAATTCCGTTCTTTAAAGTTTTGGTTACTAATGTGCTGGGTCGCTCCTTACTTAAAGTTTGGTACCACAAAAAATGTTGATAATTTTATAGGTTTCAAAGTTAAAAGTTTTTACATCTAAGCTTTGCCTTTTTCTTTGTTTATAAAAGGGTATAAAATATACTAAACGCGAGTATAAATCAAAACATATGCAAGGGTAGGTTATCAATTTGTAGAAAAATGTATGTAGAACTCTTATGAAAGATAAGTTTAAAACAATTAGAAGCCTTACGGAAAAGAAAAAGTAGCAAATTTGGCTGAGGTGGAGATTTTTTTATGTTTCTTTTATGGTTTATACTCTAGAATGTTTCTTCTGTTCTTAGGTCCTGCGGCATACCAGTCTCCAAAACAAGTTAAGCCATCTAGAGCTACAAACAGTCAAAAAAATTGAAGCTGCTTGAACAAAACAAGGAGTAAATGCGAGCTTTTATAGAATATAAGAAGAGCAGAGACAAAAGAAGAGAAAGAGATTTGGAAAGACGTCATCAAGAAAACTTGGAAATGAAAAGAAAATTCTTAGATGCATATAAAGAGAAATGAAATACAAGAAAACATACATTTGGCTTGACTTTATTAATCTACGTATTTTTATTTTAATAAACTCATTTTTATCTTTACAAGCCTAATCTTCCGAAATTGAACCATCTAAAGTTTTTTTTTTTTCAAATATGGTCAAAATCTCAGGACTAAGTAAACACACTTAACATTATCACAGTTTTACTTATAAGTTGGCCACAAAATCATGATTAAATGTCTACTTCAATTTCCATTCTAAAGAAAAAACAGAGTACATTTTACCAGAAAGTTTTTTTTCAATACTGAGGTCAAAGTGACAAACATATGCAAAGTGTGAAAATAATAGTTGTATATGTGCATAGAAAATAAAAATATATGGGATATTGAATAAGGAAGATTATCATTCCCTAAAACCAGTGTCTATCCTTTCATTATCGAACAGAAATGCATCAAGCTGTCAATAAAGCACAAGTTGATTTAACTGAAACTTAAAAGAGATAAGTTACAAATTAGTTACATCTAACTACAAATGAGGTTTTTCTTTTCAAAGCCATTATTTTTTGTGAGATTATAAAAGGGTTGTGTAGAGTCCTATTCATGCTGGTGTGAATTGTAAGTGTAGAGTCTCTATCACAATAAAATCACTGTTTCCTTTTTATAGATTAATTAGATTGTGAGTAAAAAACAATCTTCACTGCCTTTGACACGGGAGCATAAATATTTGAGCAACATCTCAACCTGTTAACAGTGTCCCCAAAAGCATGTTCAACTACAATTCTCGTTTGAGAAAGTTTTATATTATAATTTTTTTGTTCTGTTGATATTCTGTTCAGTCTTCTTAAAAGGCACTAGTAGTCAAGGTTGAACAGGAAAATCACTGTCACCTAGAATGTGATAATCTCCTGAGAAAGAAAGTCTACTTTGACGATCTAATGTGGTCTGTCTATACCAATAAAAGTTTTGAAAAACAGCTATCGTGGTTGCTTCTGAAAACCATTGCAAGAAAATAATTTTGATCAAAAGACTATTCCCATTGGTTTATTTGCTCTCCATTTTTTGCATTAAATATGAAATGGAAACGGTGCTTTAAAATCTCAGTTAATCCATTAAAGACTACGTAGTGTAAAACTATAAGTATTAAAAGCTATTTCACGACAAATAGTAAAATAGCAATTCCTTAGGAATCAGCAAATCCCAATCCTTAGTAATTCCCACTAAGATGGATTCTAATTTATTACTAATGGCTCAGGAGCGTGTACTATGGAACCTCGCCTTAGTAACTAAACGTATGTATTTACACAAACTGAAAAGATTGATTGGGGATACAAATCATATTAAAGACTAATAACAATAATTTAAGTCTGTCAGTTTTTAATACAGTATATTTTATCACTTGGAACTACTGCTTGAAGTTATAGTTTCGAACTTATAGTTTGAAACGCTGTGCAAACGTTTTATTTTGCTGCTATCATATTAAATTGATACATTTGATCACTTTCAAGTGGCCCTTCCTATGTAATGACTAACAAGAAGAACAAAATAAATCACTGAATATATTTTTATTAAATAATCATATAAAACCAACAGAAAAAAAACAAAACATGACAGGCTCTGTCCCTTGAATCAAGCTAAAGTACCCTAATACTTTCTAAATGCTGAAAAACATCAATTGCTCAACAAAGATTTAATTTTTTTTTAAACTTAAGCAAAAAGAACAGTCCACCGAATTTGCTAGGATGTCATTTATGGAAAATAGTGGCAGCACGTTTATGGGACGACTGGTTTCTATTTTGGTACAATACCCTTGTCTGTCTCTGGAGGCACATGAGGATCTAAGATAGGTCTTATAAATGTTAGAAATGAGAGCTGAAATAATCGAATTAGCTTGCATCAAATACAATGTGTTCAAAAATATAAGCAGCTAATGACAAATTTTACTCTTTTTCTAAAAATCCCACGAAGTAAAAAATTTGGGGAGTACACAAAGAATTAAATGAATGCATTAATCCAGACACAAAATACTTGCATTTCTAATTGCAATTGTCAAATTGATTTACGATTTAACACTTCCAGGGCAATGGTACAGGGTGGCATGGAACTTTCTAACCCCCTTTGGAGTAAGAGAAAAGTCACTTCCATCTGTAAAAAGGGTATCTTTTTTTTGCTGGAAAAAAAATTAATTTCCCTCGGATCTGTACCAAGGTTAAAGGGATATCTAGTTTCTTTTTTTATTTGTCTTTTACTGTCTATAATCTAGAAGGTTTCGTTTTTTCTTAGGTCCAAAGGCATAGCTGTCCCTACAACAAAGACAAAAGAAGAGAAAGAGATTTGGAAAGCAGACACCAAGGAAACTTGGAAATAAAAAATAAAATTCTTAGAAGCATATAAAGAGAAATGAAAGACCAAAAAAAATACATTTGGTTTCACTTTATCAATCTATATATTTTCATTTCGCTTTAATAAACTAATCTTTATCTTTACAAGCTTTACCCTTGAAGATTGTACATACTAAATTTTATTTTCTTCTCAAATATGGTCAAGATCTCATGATTTAGCGTTTAAACCTAACATAGAAATGAAATATATGTGTATATTTCATAGAAATGAACAATATGTACATAGAAATGAAAAATATGTGGGATACTGAATAAGAGACTATTGCTGCTCAAAACCAGTGTCTATCCTTTCAATATCTTATGCAAATTTATTACACTGTAAATAAAACACAAACTGATTTAACTATAACTAAAAAAAGATAAATTAAAAAATAATTCACGTGTAACTACAATTGAGATGAAATTAGGTTTCTCTTTTCAAAACCATTCTGTGATGAACTTCTGGAGGGGTGGTGTAGAGTCCTATTCACCCTGGTGTGAATTTCAAGTGTAGGATCTCTATCACAAATAAAATCCCCATTTTCTATTGACACATTGTGAATTAAACAAGACACTGTAACAATCTTCACTGCCTTTGTTACAGAAGCATAAATATTTGAGCAAAGTCGGAATCGGTTCACAATGTCCCCAAAAGCATGTTCAACTACAATTCTCGTTTGAGAAAGTTTTTTACTATACTTTTTTTGGTTCTGTTGAGATTATGTGCATTTTTTTTAAAAGGCACTAGTAACCAAGGTTGAATAGGAAAAGCATTGTCACCTAGAATGTGATAATCTCCCGAGGGAGAAAATCTAGTTTGAGGATCTAATATGGTCTGCCTATACCAATTAGATCTTTGAAATACATAACTATCATGGTTGCTTCCAGGAAAACCCGCACAAATATAAGAAAAACGTCTATCTGGAAGCACTACTGCTAATAATATTATGGAATGAAATAGCTTGTAATTTAAGTAGTCCTTTTGACACTTAACTGGAGCATTAATTGGTATATGGCATCCATCAATACATCCAATCAATCCAGGGAAGCCAGCTTGTTCTTTAAATTTAGATGCAATATTTGAGAGAGAATCAACTTCTGGCCACTTTATTACTTGTTTGTAGTTTTCAAATATACTGTCACAAATTGAATCAACTGCTGTCCAGACAGCAAATTGAGACCGACCAAACTTTTCAGCAATAATACGGATTGCTCCCTGATTTGCCAAATAAGTCAGGGTAATGAGAAGGGACTCATTCAGATTAAGGGGCTTTTGTCCCCCATGGTACACTTTATCATCTGCAGAACTGAAAAGAATAAAACCTTTAGAAAAAAAAGTCCAAGAACAAAATTTGCAATGCTGTTTTTTCCGAGGGGATTAGTATATACGTTATCTATTTTGTTATATACAACAAATATTTTCTTGTAGGGCCTTATGTGAATCATAGTTTATTTGGAAAGCTATTTTTGTAGCTTCAATATTTCAGCTAAATGGAAAGATTGAAACTTTTCTTCTTAGCAATTGCTTTAGTAGACATATAATTGCAAACTAAACCCTATTTGAATGTTGCTGAAGTTTGTTAAATAAATTGTAATCAATGAAATTTTGCTATTTTCCCCTTATGCAGTCGTGTCTTGTCATTTAGTGTTTTCAAATTTTAACAACATTAAATATAGTTCAACCAGCTACAATGGGAGCAACGAAGCCATAGGCAACATGTGAACTGTTTCTTCATCTACAGTTTTATACTTACTTCACAGAAATTTCTAACTTTGTTTTCAAATTCACTTCATTAAAAAAAAATATGATGTAAACAAATTTAGTTTAGAATTAAAAGGTTCAAAAAAGCTAGTTTTGAATGACAAATGTAAAGCATCTAATCAGAAACTTAGCAAAAACAAGGGGCAGTATGTCTTAATAAGTAGTCAACCAAAAAATCAATTGAGTGGACCAGTATTGGCCTTACATATTTCAGACATTCTTGACAGTCTATTGAGGAGACCTTCATCTAATTTAATATTTTTAAAGGTTTGGAAGTAATGACATTCAACTTCATGGAAAGGTTGTATATTGCACTAAACATTCAACTTCATGGAAAGGTTGTATATTGCACTAAATTTGGGTACCTCTTTCTTAAAAAATTTCAGCTGGTGAATCCCCTATAAAGAGTTTAATCCAGATTAAAATAACGTTTTCAAGAGAAGAAAACTAAATTAATTAATGGTGTATTTAATTAACAGTTGACCTTAGGTTTAATTTTCAACAAAAACAGAAAACTTTGGGAGTCACAAATCTTTATTTTTAACTCTGTTCTCTGGTGAAATTGAAAGAAATAACTACAACTGAAATAAATGAATAACAAAATAGCTACTAATTCTCACTAAATTATAATTACCAACAAAAGCTCCTAAGAATTTGAAACGTTGATCTGGTTACACGAAAGTGGCGCCAGAAGTCCCTGTCTGAATATGTAGCCACTGTTTGCATGTACCCAATGTGTACAGGATGGCATTCAGGTTCAATACATTTGAAAACATTTTCAAGTTCCCAAGAAAACTGCAGAAACTGCAAGTCTTCTTCCTCTGAAGAATCACTGTCAACAGATGAAGAGCTATCAAAGATAGTAGGAAAAATATGCAATGACATGTTAGAATCTTCCATTGTTGGACTGAAATAAATTTTAAAAAATTATTTTACAATTATAATATGAATTTTTCTGTCAGAATACATGCATACTTTTTAAGACCCTACATTGAAATCAATATAGTTTTATATTGCTATAATCTAAAGACTATGATATTTGGCAAAAACATTAATATAATCTCTGGTAAAAACATCTATATTTTGAAGCATATCTTATTTACTTAACATCAACCAAAACAATAAGAAAAGGAAGTGAAACCAATTCCCAAAAATGCAGGGGAGGGTGAGGAGAGGGGTGGCAAAAACAACAAGTTAGCCATGATTAAATAGAAAATAGCAATGAAATAGAATTAAGAAGGTATTTTTCAAAGTCTAGGATGGAAAACAGCCCCCCCCCAAAAAAAAAATTGACACCCCTGAGAAAAGGGGTATGGCAATGAAAATTAAGAGCTGCAAGAGAGTGTGGATTTTCTCCACATAAAAAACACTAAAATACTACAGTGTCAGAGAATCATGATACTGATCAGTGTATAAGGAGAGAAAAACACTGATCTAGAGTTATCATATTGGTGACTTTTATTTTGTACTATTTAAAAGACCTTATTTTCAACTGTTTTTTTTTTATTTCTACATCCTTGAAGCTGATTAAAAAAAATCTTAATTAGCAGAATGAAAGATAAAAAAATAGAAATATTTAGAAATAATTTCAATAACTAGAAATTTTAACAATAAAATCATACGCAAATATTTTTACTATTGTGTTTTATTCAGAAAGGTACAGACAGTTACATTAACCAAAGTCAGCAAAAAAAAAAACAACATACACTTAAACTTCAACTTTATCAATTAAAATAGTAGCCATGTGTAATTACTATTTGGCTTATACTATTGACTAATGCAAAATTAAAACAATAAAAAGAAACATTACATTCAATGTTTTTACAATATGTTAATCACAACAGCCAATATCATGTACACTTGCCCTCCTAATGCCTTGATACAGACACAGATTATAAACAAACATTTGATGATTTATAATTACTTCTTACTCTATAAGTAATTTTCATCATTAGGTGACTCATCATGCAATAAAAAAAAACAAAAATCAGCAGGACTTTGGGCGAAGCTGCAAAAATCAGACAGAAAAATATCCCCAAAGTTTGTATTAAATATTCTACACCAGAAGCATGTACTGAATTAGGAAAAACCATAATAAAAGCATCGAGTGATGTATTCACTTTCATCATAGCTAAATTATGTTGAAACCTGTAAATTTACCAAGCTAAGTAAAAGACCTGTCATGCATATAATTATTTAGGCCCTAAAAATAAAGAAAAAGGTAGAAATAGTAGCTTGGGAATGCCTCTAAAGGTTATATTTTTGGTCATGGATTCACTTTTGCAAGTTATATCTGCTTAACTCTTTTACTTCTCAAGATAGTAAGAATCCACTGAGCCATGGGTGCCCATAAGCTGAATTAAAGGGGGGGGGACAAACCTTGTCTAATTGGCACTCTTAATGCTATATAATAGAAATCTCAGAACAAAAATATAAAAATAAGGCAACATCATTCAGCCAGGGGGGGCGCCCCCCTGCCCCCCCCCCCTTATGGGAGCCCATGCACTGAGCTGAAATTGAATCTTTATTTATTGCTAATGCTATATTGCCTGAAATATGTTACAAGAAAATATGGTTAATTTGCAGTTTACAACATAATTTAGCTACAATGATTGTCAATATATCACTTGATGTCTTTTTATGCTGTTTCATAATTAAATAACTGCTTCTGGGGCAAATTTGTTTTGCATCTTCAAAACAGCGCATTAGTCACCAAAACTATATCAGCATGTTTCTAAAGGAAAACTGGCTAGTGAGACAAAATTGCTATTTGTAGCTGATTTGGGAATGTTTTTTAGACTGAATAGTAAAATGTTATTTTGAAAACAAATTTATACAAATTATTAAAAAGAGCTAGAAACCCCACAAAAATAATTTCAATTTTGCTGTGATGTCATTTTGAGGGGTTTCAGGCTATCTTTGAAATAAAAACTCAAATTTGTTTTGTTAATAACATTTTATAATTAAGACTAAAGAAATATTCCTGAATCAACTACAAATGGAAATTTTTTCTCATTAGCCAGTTTCATTTTATAAAACAAGCTTATAAGCTTCTGGTGACTATGGGCCTTTTTAGTCCTTTAAGAGCTCAAAAAGGAATTTGCCCCAGAAGTGATTATTGAATTTTGAAAAAGCATAACAAAAGGCAATAAAATTCTAGCTTAATTACTTTTTGCTATCTTGGAAAGGGGTTCGGGTAAGAAAATACAACTTTCAATGATGGATTCTGGGTCAAAAACATACTCTGGGAAGGTATTTCCAAGCTTCCATGTTAACTCTCATCTGATTTCTATGTCTTAGAAATTTGCCTACTTGACAGGTCAATTAGCTATTGAAATTTTAACAAAACAACATTTTACCTTAATTTTCTAAGACCAGTTTCTTTTTCTCTGGCTTTAGTTCTAAAAATGCAATTATTGTTATTTCAGTAAAGTTTTTTAGCCATATCAATGGGTTTTTTTTCTAAATTTCTGAAGAGTATTTGCAGATCTTTGAAACCTTATAAATTGGAATTGAGCAAAGTTGTGAAGCTGAAAAAAGTTCTTGTACTTAATTTAAGCAGAAGAAATGTTTTGTAAGGTTATACTTACATAAAACACAGATTTTTAAAGGACATCAAAGGTCACTTGCCTCTAAAGGGAGGAGTGGAGGTTTTTGGCTAGAGAGCTAACTGGAGAGGAGGAAACATGTTTGGGAAACTATTCTTATTTCAAAATATGCAGAATAATAATAGTTAACACATTTTGCATGCAGCCTTACTATACCTTATCCCCTCCCCCCAATGTGCAACTATAGACCAAATTATAGATATCTTATCAATTTTCCAATGTCTCTCAGTTTTTTTAACCCTTGTTCCTGTAAATTGAATCAACTGTGATAAAACAATATCTGGAAGAAAAGTTACAGGGGGCAGAATGTATTAAGATACAAATTGGTCTATATATTTGCACATAAGGGGAGGCGGAGGATAAAGTACAGCAAGGTTGACTATTTTAAAGAAAGAATTATTCTTAACATGTTTCCTTTTCTCCAGTTAGTTTTCTAGGCAAATGCCAAGGTAGGTACTTCAAAATACCTTCCTGGGACAAACTTAGTCTGTAGACTCATCCCTAAAAGTTTCCTTTTCCTAACCCAACTCTTTTCCAAGATAGGATAAAGTAGCTAAACTACAATTTTACCTAGAATGCATCAAACAAATGTATTCACTTTGATCCTAGCTTAATTATGTTGCAAACTGCAAATTTACCAAAAATATTAACCATAGACACACCCAAGGATCTACAACCTAGACAATTGAATAAATAAAAAGAATCCCAAATTATGTAAAGTGATTAGCCTACAAGTTAACTCTTCTGATCAGCTTCAAACTCTAATTGATTAATGTAATATATGGAGTTCTAAAGATAGCTCAGTAGTGCTCTGATAATTTTATAAACATTATATCCAAAAAAATAGCCTAGCTAAATATTTTTCAACTTTTGGTGAATTTGTTATGCCTACTGGATGTTTAGATTATCAATATATGAACCCTACAAATTTCAATTGTTGCCATCAAACACCATACAGTTTAAAGTATCTGCCGAAAGTTCATGCAAACGGTTACAAACATAGGTTTATAAACAGTGCCAGTTTTGGTTAAACCACAGCTTTAACCAGTCTCTTGTTTCACGCAAAAATAGTTTTCATGACAACTGGGTTTGTCAATGTTTCTCGCAAAAACGTCAGTAGAGCTCAATCTGGTTGACTGGTTGAGCTGAAACAGTCTATCTGGTGCACGCAAAAAAGCGCCTTAAAGGCGCTTTTTTGCGTGCACCAGTCGGTTTAACCAATGACAGAATTGGTTCTACCAGTTTGAATGTTTGTCGCAAAAATAGACTTGCTTGAAACCGGAAAAAATTGTTTGTGATCAAACGAAACATTCTCGCCAAAATACCGGTTGTTCTTAAGCAAAAAAGAGACAGCATTAATTAGTTTTAAAACTTTGAAACGTGAACTTGTAGCTTAAACTACAAATCAACATAATTCAACATAAATCAACATGGAGTTTGAGGTCAGACTAAATTTAGATACGATCTAACCTACTTTTATTTATTGAAACAGATAGGAAGTGACTACTAATTAGAGGTTTAGTGACCTAGTTTTGTAACAAACTAGTTTTGGCTGAAGTTGCATGATAAGATCATTCCTTTCTTTCATTAGTTTCAGAGATAAGATAGAATAAACAGTACTGTAATTTTCTTTGGATTTGGAATCCTTGATCTCTGTTGAAATTATTTGGGTAAGACTTTGGACTATGTTGTAGCCGTAGGCTATTTAAATTGTAAAAAAAATTTATCTATGACAAAATTCTATAAGATATACTTCACTATGCTGAGCTAAACAAGTTGGAGGATGTGCCCCCTTTTATTGAAGAGATAAGGGAAATAGTTGGGCAGGCCCATTCTGTTCATCCAACATTTGTGGCAGATGCTTGTGGGTCTGACCCCAAAGAATTTTCATCAAGTAGTTTTACCAAAAAACGGAAAAAAGACACTACATTAGATGTTTCACATTGTGAAGCCGAGAGTCCTGGGAAGAAAGTACGTCTAGACAAGAAGGTTTAGAGAATGAATTAATTGGTTTGTTATTTACCTTTTTTTTTGTATTTCAGAATCCTTGGCAACTGGCAAATTTCCTTAAAAACTCATACAAATAAAAAACGTGGTTTAGTATTGCTCAAAACGATAATCTAATAGATTATTATGTATATTTTGAAATTATGATTATTTCTGTTAGTACTACATACATTTTCAAGCTATGATCAAAATTTCAGGTTTTACTTTATACTTTGCCAACCAAGTTTTACTTATGAGATGGTTAAAAAATTTTGGTTATAAATTTTACTTTCAAACCAGAAAAAATGTATATATGCATATATATATATATATATATATATATATATATATATATTATATATATATATGTGTAAGGAAATACTAACCATTTAAAATTGTCACAATGTGCTTAGTTTTTCTGCTGTAAAAATTATCTGTAGGCTTTGTATATTTTTTGTGTACAAAAATGAATACCTAATATTGCTTTGTGATTGCAGTACTATGTTAGTTGTGCACAAACCATAATAAAGGGAAATATCTGTAGTCAGTTTATTTTTGATGATTTTGAAGATGTTGGTTACATAAACATCAAAGTTAACATTTTGTTGTAGTTTTTTTAAGTTGGAAATTTGTTTTGTCTTTGCAGCATAAATCTTGATTTTTTTTTTTTTAGCTATAATGTTCAGAATTCAATTCTTTAGGAATTCAATAAAAAAAACAAGTTTTTCCAACTGAAAGTAAGGAGCAACATTAGAACTTAAAACGAACAGAAATTATTACGTATATGAGGGGGGTTCGCCCCCACGTCACTATCTCGCTCTTTACGCTAAAGTTCGAATTTTTTAAGAATGGCCCCTGAATCATAAAGGCTATTTAATTAGAATAAATTTGAAAGTACTAATAGTACTTTAGTGTAAAAAGCGAGGCATTGACGAGGGGGTGAAACCCTTCATATACGTAATAATTTCTTTTCGTTTTAATGTTGCTCCTTACCTTCAGTTGAAATTTTTTTTATTTATTTAATTTCTGACCTTTTTTAAGTAATGCTGGGAAATCCGGCGTATGGAAAATTATCTTCCCCAATGAAAAATGTCTCCACACACACACACACGAACAAAAAAAACTTGAAAACGTCTGTATACTTCCCAATAACCGATACTATATGTAAACAATGGGCAAAGTTCATAACTTTCAGCCCCAGGGACTTGTGGGATTGAGTCATCCTCAAGGACATAATTATTAGATTTTTCGACTATGCTGAAAAAATAACCGTCTCAAAATTTTGATCTGGTGACTTAGAGAAAAAATGAGTGGGAGGGGGCCTGGTTGCCCTGCAATTTTTTGGTCACTTAAAAAGGGCACTAGAAATTTTAATTTCCGTTCAAATGAGCACTCTCGCAATATTTTAGGACCACTGGGTTGACACAATCACCCCTGGGGAAAAAACAAATAAACACGCATCCCTGATCTCTGGCAAAAAATTTAACATTTTTCCAAATAGGAGCTTGAAACCTCTACAGAAGAGTTCTCTGATACGCTGATTCTGATGGTGTGATTCTCATTAAGATTCTATGACGTTTAGGGGGTGTTCCCCCTTTTTTCGAATATAAGGCATATTTTCCCAGGCTCGTAACTTTTGATGGGCAAGACTAAAGTTGATGAAACTTATATATTTGAAATCAGCATAAAAATCCGACTCTCATGATATATCTATTGGTATCAAAATTCCGTTCTTTAAAGTTTTGGTTACTAATGTGCTGGGTCGCTCCTTACTTAAAGTTTGGTACCACAAAAAATGTTGATAATTTTATAGGTTTCAAAGTTAAAAGTTTTTACATCTAAGCTTTGCCTTTTTCTTTGTTTATAAAAGGGTATAAAATATACTAAACGCGAGTATAAATCAAAACATATGCAAGGGTAGGTTATCAATTTGTAGAAAAATGTATGTAGAACTCTTATGAAAGATAAGTTTAAAACAATTAGAAGCCTTACGGAAAAGAAAAAGTAGCAAATTTGGCTGAGGTGGAGATTTTTTTATGTTTCTTTTATGGTTTATACTCTAGAATGTTTCTTCTGTTCTTAGGTCCTGCGGCATACCAGTCTCCAAAACAAGTTAAGCCATCTAGAGCTACAAACAGTCAAAAAAATTGAAGCTGCTTGAACAAAACAAGGAGTAAATGCGAGCTTTTATAGAATATAAGAAGAGCAGAGACAAAAGAAGAGAAAGAGATTTGGAAAGACGTCATCAAGAAAACTTGGAAATGAAAAGAAAATTCTTAGATGCATATAAAGAGAAATGAAATACAAGAAAACATACATTTGGCTTGACTTTATTAATCTACGTATTTTTATTTTAATAAACTCATTTTTATCTTTACAAGCCTAATCTTCCGAAATTGAACCATCTAAAGTTTTTTTTTTTTCAAATATGGTCAAAATCTCAGGACTAAGTAAACACACTTAACATTATCACAGTTTTACTTATAAGTTGGCCACAAAATCATGATTAAATGTCTACTTCAATTTCCATTCTAAAGAAAAAACAGAGTACATTTTACCAGAAAGTTTTTTTTCAATACTGAGGTCAAAGTGACAAACATATGCAAAGTGTGAAAATAATAGTTGTATATGTGCATAGAAAATAAAAATATATGGGATATTGAATAAGGAAGATTATCATTCCCTAAAACCAGTGTCTATCCTTTCATTATCGAACAGAAATGCATCAAGCTGTCAATAAAGCACAAGTTGATTTAACTGAAACTTAAAAGAGATAAGTTACAAATTAGTTACATCTAACTACAAATGAGGTTTTTCTTTTCAAAGCCATTATTTTTTGTGAGATTATAAAAGGGTTGTGTAGAGTCCTATTCATGCTGGTGTGAATTGTAAGTGTAGAGTCTCTATCACAAATAAAATCACTGTTTCCTTTTTATAGATTAATTAGATTGTGAGTAAAAAACAATCTTCACTGCCTTTGACACGGGAGCATAAATATTTGAGCAACATCTCAACCTGTTAACAGTGTCCCCAAAAGCATGTTCAACTACAATTCTCGTTTGAGAAAGTTTTATATTATAATTTTTTTGTTCTGTTGATATTCTGTTCAGTCTTCTTAAAAGGCACTAGTAGTCAAGGTTGAACAGGAAAATCACTGTCACCTAGAATGTGATAATCTCCTGAGAAAGAAAGTCTACTTTGACGATCTAATGTGGTCTGTCTATACCAATAAAAGTTTTGAAAAACAGCTATCGTGGTTGCTTCTGAAAACCATTGCAAGAAAATAATTTTGATCAAAAGACTATTCCCATTGGTTTATTTGCTCTCCATTTTTTGCATTAAATATGAAATGGAAACGGTGCTTTAAAATCTCAGTTAATCCATTAAAGACTACGTAGTGTAAAACTATAAGTATTAAAAGCTATTTCACGACAAATAGTAAAATAGCAATTCCTTAGGAATCAGCAAATCCCAATCCTTAGTAATTCCCACTAAGATGGATTCTAATTTATTACTAATGGCTCAGGAGCGTGTACTATGGAACCTCGCCTTAGTAACTAAACGTATGTATTTACACAAACTGAAAAGATTGATTGGGGATACAAATCATATTAAAGACTAATAACAATAATTTAAGTCTGTCAGTTTTTAATACAGTATATTTTATCACTTGGAACTACTGCTTGAAGTTATAGTTTCGAACTTATAGTTTGAAACGCTGTGCAAACGTTTTATTTTGCTGCTATCATATTAAATTGATACATTTGATCACTTTCAAGTGGCCCTTCCTATGTAATGACTAACAAGAAGAACAAAATAAATCACTGAATATATTTTTATTAAATAATCATATAAAACCAACAGAAAAAAAACAAAACATGACAGGCTCTGTCCCTTGAATCAAGCTAAAGTACCCTAATACTTTCTAAATGCTGAAAAACATCAATTGCTCAACAAAGATTTAATTTTTTTTTAAACTTAAGCAAAAAGAACAGTCCACCGAATTTGCTAGGATGTCATTTATGGAAAATAGTGGCAGCACGTTTATGGGACGACTGGTTTCTATTTTGGTACAATACCCTTGTCTGTCTCTGGAGGCACATGAGGATCTAAGATAGGTCTTATAAATGTTAGAAATGAGAGCTGAAATAATCGAATTAGCTTGCATCAAATACAATGTGTTCAAAAATATAAGCAGCTAATGACAAATTTTACTCTTTTTCTAAAAATCCCACGAAGTAAAAAATTTGGGGAGTACACAAAGAATTAAATGAATGCATTAATCCAGACACAAAATACTTGCATTTCTAATTGCAATTGTCAAATTGATTTACGATTTAACACTTCCAGGGCAATGGTACAGGGTGGCATGGAACTTTCTAACCCCCTTTGGAGTAAGAGAAAAGTCACTTCCATCTGTAAAAAGGGTATCTTTTTTTTGCTGGAAAAAAAATTAATTTCCCTCGGATCTGTACCAAGGTTAAAGGGATATCTAGTTTCTTTTTTTATTTGTCTTTTACTGTCTATAATCTAGAAGGTTTCGTTTTTTCTTAGGTCCAAAGGCATAGCTGTCCCTACAACAAAGACAAAAGAAGAGAAAGAGATTTGGAAAGCAGACACCAAGGAAACTTGGAAATAAAAACAAAATTCTTAGAAGCATATAGAGAAATGAAAGACCAAAAAACATACATTTGGTTTCACTTTATCAATCTATATATTTTCATTTCGCTTTAATAAACTAATCTTTATCTTTACAAGCTTTACCCTTGAAGATTGTACATACTAAATTTTATTTTCTTCTCAAATATGGTCAAGATCTCATGATTTAGCGTTTAAACCTAACATAGAAATGAAATATATGTGTATATTTCATAGAAATGAACAATATGTACATAGAAATGAAAAATATGTGGGATACTGAATAAGAGACTATTGCTGCTCAAAACCAGTGTCTATCCTTTCAATATCTTATGCAAATTTATTACACTGTAAATAAAACACAAACTGATTTAACTATAACTAAAAAAAGATAAATTAAAAAATAATTCACGTGTAACTACAATTGAGATGAAATTAGGTTTCTCTTTTCAAAACCATTCTGTGATGAACTTCTGGAGGGGTGGTGTAGAGTCCTATTCACCCTGGTGTGAATTTCAAGTGTAGGATCTCTATCACAAATAAAATCCCCATTTTCTATTGACACATTGTGAATTAAACAAGACACTGTAACAATCTTCACTGCCTTTGTTACAGAAGCATAAATATTTGAGCAAAGTCGGAATCGGTTCACAATGTCCCCAAAAGCATGTTCAACTACAATTCTCGTTTGAGAAAGTTTTTTACTATACTTTTTTTGGTTCTGTTGAGATTATGTGCATTTTTTTTAAAAGGCACTAGTAACCAAGGTTGAATAGGAAAAGCATTGTCACCTAGAATGTGATAATCTCCCGAGGGAGAAAATCTAGTTTGAGGATCTAATATGGTCTGCCTATACCAATTAGATCTTTGAAATACATAACTATCATGGTTGCTTCCAGGAAAACCCGCACAAATATAAGAAAAACGTCTATCTGGAAGCACTACTGCTAATAATATTATGGAATGAAATAGCTTGTAATTTAAGTAGTCCTTTTGACACTTAACTGGAGCATTAATTGGTATATGGCATCCATCAATACATCCAATCAATCCAGGGAAGCCAGCTTGTTCTTTAAATTTAGATGCAATATTTGAGAGAGAATCAACTTCTGGCCACTTTATTACTTGTTTGTAGTTTTCAAATATACTGTCACAAATTGAATCAACTGCTGTCCAGACAGCAAATTGAGACCGACCAAACTTTTCAGCAATAATACGGATTGCTCCCTGATTTGCCAAATAAGTCAGGGTAATGAGAAGGGACTCATTCAGATTAAGGGGCTTTTGTCCCCCATGGTACACTTTATCATCTGCAGAACTGAAAAGAATAAAACCTTTAGAAAAAAAAGTCCAAGAACAAAATTTGCAATGCTGTTTTTTCCGAGGGGATTAGTATATACGTTATCTATTTTGTTATATACAACAAATATTTTCTTGTAGGGCCTTATGTGAATCATAGTTTATTTGGAAAGCTATTTTTGTAGCTTCAATATTTCAGCTAAATGGAAAGATTGAAACTTTTCTTCTTAGCAATTGCTTTAGTAGACATATAATTGCAAACTAAACCCTATTTGAATGTTGCTGAAGTTTGTTAAATAAATTGTAATCAATGAAATTTTGCTATTTTCCCCTTATGCAGTCGTGTCTTGTCATTTAGTGTTTTCAAATTTTAACAACATTAAATATAGTTCAACCAGCTACAATGGGAGCAACGAAGCCATAGGCAACATGTGAACTGTTTCTTCATCTACAGTTTTATACTTACTTCACAGAAATTTCTAACTTTGTTTTCAAATTCACTTCATTAAAAAAAAATATGATGTAAACAAATTTAGTTTAGAATTAAAAGGTTCAAAAAAGCTAGTTTTGAATGACAAATGTAAAGCATCTAATCAGAAACTTAGCAAAAACAAGGGGCAGTATGTCTTAATAAGTAGTCAACCAAAAAATCAATTGAGTGGACCAGTATTGGCCTTACATATTTCAGACATTCTTGACAGTCTATTGAGGAGACCTTCATCTAATTTAATATTTTTAAAGGTTTGGAAGTAATGACATTCAACTTCATGGAAAGGTTGTATATTGCACTAAACATTCAACTTCATGGAAAGGTTGTATATTGCACTAAATTTGGGTACCTCTTTCTTAAAAATTTCAGCTGGTGAATCCCCTATAAAGAGTTTAATCCAGATTAAAATAACGTTTTCAAGAGAAGAAAACTAAATTAATTAATGGTGTATTTAATTAACAGTTGACCTTAGGTTTAATTTTCAACAAAAACAGAAAACTTTGGGAGTCACAAATCTTTATTTTTAACTCTGTTCTCTGGTGAAATTGAAAGAAATAACTACAACTGAAATAAATGAATAACAAAATAGCTACTAATTCTCACTAAATTATAATTACCAACAAAAGCTCCTAAGAATTTGAAACGTTGATCTGGTTACACGAAAGTGGCGCCAGAAGTCCCTGTCTGAATATGTAGCCACTGTTTGCATGTACCCAATGTGTACAGGATGGCATTCAGGTTCAATACATTTGAAAACATTTTCAAGTTCCCAAGAAAACTGCAGAAACTGCAAGTCTTCTTCCTCTGAAGAATCACTGTCAACAGATGAAGAGCTATCAAAGATAGTAGGAAAAATATGCAATGACATGTTAGAATCTTCCATTGTTGGACTGAAATAAATTTTAAAAATTATTTTACAATTATAATATGAATTTTTCTGTCAGAATACATGCATACTTTTTAAGACCCTACATTGAAATCAATATAGTTTTATATTGCTATAATCTAAAGACTATGATATTTGGCAAAAACATTAATATAATCTCTGGTAAAAACATCTATATTTTGAAGCATATCTTATTTACTTAACATCAACCAAAACAATAAGAAAAGGAAGTGAAACCAATTCCCAAAAATGCAGGGGAGGGTGAGGAGAGGGGTGGCAAAAACAACAAGTTAGCCATGATTAAATAGAAAATAGCAATGAAATAGAATTAAGAAGGTATTTTTCAAAGTCTAGGATGGAAAACAGCCCCCCCCCAAAAAAAAAATTGACACCCCTGAGAAAAGGGGTATGGCAATGAAAATTAAGAGCTGCAAGAGAGTGTGGATTTTCTCCACATAAAAAACACTAAAATACTACAGTGTCAGAGAATCATGATACTGATCAGTGTATAAGGAGAGAAAAACACTGATCTAGAGTTATCATATTGGTGACTTTTATTTTGTACTATTTAAAAGACCTTATTTTCAACTGTTTTTTTTTTATTTCTACATCCTTGAAGCTGATTAAAAAAAATCTTAATTAGCAGAATGAAAGATAAAAAAATAGAAATATTTAGAAATAATTTCAATAACTAGAAATTTTAACAATAAAATCATACGCAAATATTTTTACTATTGTGTTTTATTCAGAAAGGTACAGACAGTTACATTAACCAAAGTCAGCAAAAAAAAAAAACAACATACACTTAAACTTCAACTTTATCAATTAAAATAGTAGCCATGTGTAATTACTATTTGGCTTATACTATTGACTAATGCAAAATTAAAACAATAAAAAGAAACATTACATTCAATGTTTTTACAATATGTTAATCACAACAGCCAATATCATGTACACTTGCCCTCCTAATGCCTTGATACAGACACAGATTATAAACAAACATTTGATGATTTATAATTACTTCTTACTCTATAAGTAATTTTCATCATTAGGTGACTCATCATGCAATAAAAAAAAACAAAAATCAGCAGGACTTTGGGCGAAGCTGCAAAAATCAGACAGAAAAATATCCCCAAAGTTTGTATTAAATATTCTACACCAGAAGCATGTACTGAATTAGGAAAAACCATAATAAAAGCATCGAGTGATGTATTCACTTTCATCATAGCTAAATTATGTTGAAACCTGTAAATTTACCAAGCTAAGTAAAAGACCTGTCATGCATATAATTATTTAGGCCCTAAAAATAAAGAAAAAGGTAGAAATAGTAGCTTGGGAATGCCTCTAAAGGTTATATTTTTGGTCATGGATTCACTTTTGCAAGTTATATCTGCTTAACTCTTTTACTTCTCAAGATAGTAAGAATCCACTGAGCCATGGGTGCCCATAAGCTGAATTAAAGGGGGGGGGACAAACCTTGTCTAATTGGCACTCTTAATGCTATATAATAGAAATCTCAGAACAAAAATATAAAAATAAGGCAACATCATTCAGCCAGGGGGGGCGCCCCCCTGCCCCCCCCCCTTATGGGAGCCCATGCACTGAGCTGAAATTGAATCTTTATTTATTGCTAATGCTATATTGCCTGAAATATGTTACAAGAAAATATGGTTAATTTGCAGTTTACAACATAATTTAGCTACAATGATTGTCAATATATCACTTGATGTCTTTTTATGCTGTTTCATAATTAAATAACTGCTTCTGGGGCAAATTTGTTTTGCATCTTCAAAACAGCGCATTAGTCACCAAAACTATATCAGCATGTTTCTAAAGGAAAACTGGCTAGTGAGACAAAATTGCTATTTGTAGCTGATTTGGGAATGTTTTTTAGACTGAATAGTAAAATGTTATTTTGAAAACAAATTTATACAAATTATTAAAAAGAGCTAGAAACCCCACAAAAATAATTTCAATTTTGCTGTGATGTCATTTTGAGGGGTTTCAGGCTATCTTTGAAATAAAAACTCAAATTTGTTTTGTTAATAACATTTTATAATTAAGACTAAAGAAATATTCCTGAATCAACTACAAATGGAAATTTTTTCTCATTAGCCAGTTTCATTTTATAAAACAAGCTTATAAGCTTCTGGTGACTATGGGCCTTTTTAGTCCTTTAAGAGCTCAAAAAGGAATTTGCCCCAGAAGTGATTATTGAATTTTGAAAAAGCATAACAAAAGGCAATAAAATTCTAGCTTAATTACTTTTTGCTATCTTGGAAAGGGGTTCGGGTAAGAAAATACAACTTTCAATGATGGATTCTGGGTCAAAAACATACTCTGGGAAGGTATTTCCAAGCTTCCATGTTAACTCTCATCTGATTTCTATGTCTTAGAAATTTGCCTACTTGACAGGTCAATTAGCTATTGAAATTTTAACAAAACAACATTTTACCTTAATTTTCTAAGACCAGTTTCTTTTTCTCTGGCTTTAGTTCTAAAAATGCAATTATTGTTATTTCAGTAAAGTTTTTTAGCCATATCAATGGGTTTTTTTTCTAAATTTCTGAAGAGTATTTGCAGATCTTTGAAACCTTATAAATTGGAATTGAGCAAAGTTGTGAAGCTGAAAAAAGTTCTTGTACTTAATTTAAGCAGAAGAAATGTTTTGTAAGGTTATACTTACATAAAACACAGATTTTTAAAGGACATCAAAGGTCACTTGCCTCTAAAGGGAGGAGTGGAGGTTTTTGGCTAGAGAGCTAACTGGAGAGGAGGAAACATGTTTGGGAAACTATTCTTATTTCAAAATATGCAGAATAATAATAGTTAACACATTTTGCATGCAGCCTTACTATACCTTATCCCCTCCCCCCAATGTGCAACTATAGACCAAATTATAGATATCTTATCAATTTTCCAATGTCTCTCAGTTTTTTTAACCCTTGTTCCTGTAAATTGAATCAACTGTGATAAAACAATATCTGGAAGAAAAGTTACAGGGGGCAGAATGTATTAAGATACAAATTGGTCTATATATTTGCACATAAGGGGAGGCGGAGGATAAAGTACAGCAAGGTTGACTATTTTAAAGAAAGAATTATTCTTAACATGTTTCCTTTTCTCCAGTTAGTTTTCTAGGCAAATGCCAAGGTAGGTACTTCAAAATACCTTCCTGGGACAAACTTAGTCTGTAGACTCATCCCTAAAAGTTTCCTTTTCCTAACCCAACTCTTTTCCAAGATAGGATAAAGTAGCTAAACTACAATTTTACCTAGAATGCATCAAACAAATGTATTCACTTTGATCCTAGCTTAATTATGTTGCAAACTGCAAATTTACCAAAAATATTAACCATAGACACACCCAAGGATCTACAACCTAGACAATTGAATAAATAAAAAGAATCCCAAATTATGTAAAGTGATTAGCCTACAAGTTAACTCTTCTGATCAGCTTCAAACTCTAATTGATTAATGTAATATATGGAGTTCTAAAGATAGCTCAGTAGTGCTCTGATAATTTTATAAACATTATATCCAAAAAAATAGCCTAGCTAAATATTTTTCAACTTTTGGTGAATTTGTTATGCCTACTGGATGTTTAGATTATCAATATATGAACCCTACAAATTTCAATTGTTGCCATCAAACACCATACAGTTTAAAGTATCTGCCGAAAGTTCATGCAAACGGTTACAAACATAGGTTTATAAACAGTGCCAGTTTTGGTTAAACCACAGCTTTAACCAGTCTCTTGTTTCACGCAAAAATAGTTTTCATGACAACTGGGTTTGTCAATGTTTCTCGCAAAAACGTCAGTAGAGCTCAATCTGGTTGACTGGTTGAGCTGAAACAGTCTATCTGGTGCACGCAAAAAAGCGCCTTTACTTTGATCTAGCATCAACACGTGAGTGCCAGACTTTGCTTCGGAGCTCTGTTCACCAATTTCGGCTGCCTAAAAGGGTATCCTCAGCAGCTCAGAGGTCACTAATTTATAGAGCAATTGCTCTTTGGAACTCTATTCCCAGTGAACTTTCTCTTATCAAAAACTCTTCTTCCCTTTGCAGAAAATATTCTCTAAGGCTTGAAGTAATTTTGCTTTTTTTCTTTATTTCTTTATTCATTTTGCTTTATCTATTTTTTCCACTTTACTTTATATGTTTTTTTTTCTTTTCTCCTCTCTTATTATGTTGAATGAGATTCGAACCCCGTTGTTTAATAATATTATTAATGGTTTGGAATTTTAATAAATTACAGGACATTTTCAATTTGGATGAAATTAAGTCAAAGGTTATTGTGTAGCAGTTGTTTATTGTTTTTTTATTTGTTTTTTTTTTGTTGATTTTTCTCGCATTGTGTTTATATTTTTGAGATATTGTTGTATTTTTTTTCCTTCCCTGATTTGTTTTGTGTGGATTTTGTGATTGATGCGAGGTCCTCTACAAGCTATGCTTCTTGGGATCTCTAGCGCTTAAGTGTATTTATGTATTTAGTGTAGTATTTAATAAATTGAATTGAATTGATAATGCTCTTACTACTGCTCTCAACTCACTGGAACACAAAGGCGTCTGAGACCAACAGAACTGTTCGGTCTCCGGAATATATCCAAACCTTCCCTCTTTACACCCTCCCAAGGAGTTACAATTTGCTTTAAACCCTTTCTTACTATCTCTTCCCACCCCATTCACGGAAAACCCAGTATAAATGTCCGGAAAGGACAATCTTTGACATTCTGTCATCCTTCAACCTCAAAATATGTCCTAGCCATCTTAACTTTTCTCTCATTAAAGCCCCTAGAAAGCGGGATAGAGTCATATTTTTTGTACTGTTTACTGTTTAACTAATTAAAAAAACTTTTTTTACAAAATAAGTTTTTCAAAGAAAAAAAAAGAACTCCATTAAACAAAAAATGAGCAAAAATAAGATCAAATAATCTACCAAGCGTGAAACTACCACAAATAAGCATCGATAAATAAATGAAACCCAAAACGAACAGAAATTACAATAAATAACAGAGTTAAGCTCAAAACGAGAAGCAATTAACATAAGTTGGGCTCAAAACCCCTATGTCTTCCCAAGGCCAGAACATAATTTGCACTTTACTGAAAAAATATAAATGTTTTTACTTTTTTAACTTTAATAAATCAAATAATATTAACATTTTGATCAGTATATGTATATTAAACTGACAATGCACATTCATTTGTATTTTTTTTAGTGAAGTGCAAATTATGTTCTGGCCTTGGGAAGGCATGGGGGTTTTAATGCACAAGTACCGAATTGTGCACAATAACTATTTTATAATGCATTTTATAACGAACAAATGTCGTCTGGGTAAAAATGATTCCACATACGCTTTTTAAAGACTCCTCGATCTGATCATATAGTTGATGTTATAAGATAAGATATTCATTTCAAAAAAACCTCTATCACAAGCCCAGAAAGGGCCAAATTTGGACTTCGGAGTCGACAATATCAATGATTGCACTAAAACTGGCAAAAATGAAAAAAAAACAACAACAAAAAAAGAAAAATTATAATGAACAAACCTTTAAAAGTCAATAATTACACTGTAAAAAATCAATTAAAAAAGTTTAAAAGGTAAAAACTGGTCAAACTAAACTTACACAAATACAAATCAGAAAATGAATTAAAAGGGAAACAAAAAAAGGGGGACGAAAATAAGCAAATAAATACAAATAAGAACGAGACATAAATGCATATACATTAAAAGGGGCACTAAAAAAGTGTCAATTTTCAACTACACGAAGTCAATAAAAGAGTTGAAAAGATAAAAACTGGTCAAGAAGTGGGGGAGGGGAGGGAACAAAAATAAATAAATAAGTAACAACAAGAAGAGAACGGAATATAAAATATATACGAATTACAGGGGGAATTAAAACAAAAAAGAGAAGGGACAAGCAAATGAGTGCAACCATCAGCTAATAAAAAAGAAGAGAAATTAGTGGGACATTTTATTCATTTTTCTGTAATGAAGGGGACAGAAGTTCTTTCTTATCTGGAAGTAACGCGGCGAATGGGTGAAAAACAGGGATGGACTCAGAAACAGCTCGAGGCAGCCGTAATCTGGACGGGGAGTGACGTTTGGGGGAAATTCTTGCCGTTGGAGGGTTTGTTGTTAATATTTGTAATTGTATCATTCCAGTTGCGGTAAATTAACACGTTAATTAACATTGTTCTGATTTTGTATAATAATAATACACAATAAATTAAACTGAATATTTACAATTATTAGGTAGACATTGGTGGAAGTTGAAATTCTGGCGAACTATAATTATCATATTATCTATATCTGACAAAATTCATTCAATTTTTATACTGATCATTTTATATATGACACATCAGAAGCGTCAATTCAAGAAAGCCTACGGGGGGGGGGGGGAGGAAAAATGTATTTGTCAAAATCCAAGGGGCAATTTTGTTGTTGTTTTTTTCAGCTGTTTCAAGGAAAATGCCAAATAACACATTTTTTTTCCATTGGAAAAACCAGAAATGTTTTTTTTTTCAAAATCTAGGGTTCCATCCAATTAATACTTCTGTTGTACATTTTGATTTTTATTAGTTTTACAGTTAGTCACAATTTCCTTTAAGCCTGTGCCGGAAAGCCAGTAGCTCCGCCTTAGTAAAACACGAATGGTTCCTCTTTGAAATTTTAAGCCATCCAAGGGGGCACCCACTTTCCGCCACCTGGTGTACGTCCCAGAACGACAAGTTTGCCACAGAGTTACGTCACGCTTGGCACAGTCTCTACCACGTTTGCTACGATTTTCTCGACACTTATCGCACTTCCACTACGCACCACCTGCGTAAATGATATCCGAAAATGGGCGCCCCTCGAAGACAGGAATAAGAATAAAATTGCTTAAGTCACAAGGCTTCTTTGCCTCTTTTGGCTACAGTCCCTTAGAGTTTGTTCCTGAGTATGCTGAACATTCACCTAATGATTATACGAAACGCGGAGAGAAAAATGGCAGTTTTCCCAAGGCCCTGCCCAGGATAGCCACCGTCAGTAGGATTTTACTAGGTCTAGTAAAAAAAAGAAAGAAAATCTAGTAAATTAAGAGGATGTAGTAAATTTCCCGAAATCTAGTAAATCTAGGGCCCTGCCTCATATACCTTCACGTGTGTATTTGCTTCCATATAGCAGTCTCAGTAACGAATGCAACTTGCGCACAACCTCTTTGGTCTCTTTTAGTGTTGGCCGGTTCCATGAAAAACGGAAGATTTTAAATTCAATGTTTTTATAAGTCAGAATTAATCACTTAAGAATGATTGTTGAGATCCTTAAATATATGCTTAGCTATTATCTAACAAAAGGTAGGTAAAGTTTTATAATGAGGGGCTTTTTACTCTCTTTAAGGGTTAGGTGAATGAAACTAAGAGATGAACATACTACAGGCAAAAGGGTACTTATTTAGAATCCGGTAGGCCCGTGGGAAAGACCGCATCGAAATCTCAAAGATGCTATATCAAAAACAGGTTTTCGCTGCCTAGTCACTCACTCCGTGACGAAAATTTAGACTTCAGTTTTTGGGGTTGAAAGGGCAAACCAAGGTACTTAGGTTAGGTTAGGTTACGTATTTAATATATGCTTTGCTTTACCCCTCCCCCCCCTAATGTGAAAATATATAGCCCATATATGTTTCTGAACTATTATATTTTCATCCCATTTTGTTTTGTTTCATTTCCGTTAAAGAAACTTCACTTCCTGTGTGCTTACCGGATTCTAAATAAGTACCTGCAAAAGTCCTTTTCCATCAAAGGTTAGTGACTTTGGCAGGGGAGGAGACCTAAGTATATTCTTAAAAAAAGACCTTACTGAGGCGGTACTTGGTCCTTCCTGGGTAAAGCATACCATACGTTAAATAACATCCCTTTGCATCACAACTGAACTTTACTCCTATATTAGTCATATGGTGGATGTCAACCTTAGGTTACGGGACATCCACCATATGGCTAATATGGGAGTAAAGTTCAGTTCTGATACAAATGGAAGTTATATTTAGATTGACGATTGCAATCCTAGGTATATATTTGCACATTGGGGGGTGGGGTTATATACTGTGAATATATAGGTCCTAAGAAATTCATGCATTTCTTAGAAAAACTGGAAAAACAAGGAAAGAAGTGAAGATAAAGGCTCCCCTACAAAATGTGTTAACTAGGATTGTTTTACATATTATGGAGTAAGAATTGTTTTCTTAATATGCTTCCTTATATCCAGCTGGACTCTTAGGCTTAAAATACTGGTAAACGTGGATGTTGTTTTTTCTGAAAACTAAGAGTCAACTTTATTAGAAAATCAAATATTATCAATAAAATCAGATGTGTTTTAAACTTGGATGTTCTTATTTCAGAAAACTAAAGCCCAACTTTATTCAAAAATCAAATATTAATAAAATCAGATGTATTTTAAACGTGAATGTTCATATTTCTGAAAACTAAAACCCAACTGTATTGGAAAATCAAATATTATTAATAAAATCAGATGTATTTTAAACGTGAATGTTCATATTTCTAAAAACTAAAACCCGACTTAATTAAAAAATCGATTATTGTTCATAAAATCAGATTTATTTTAAACGTGGATGTTCATCTTTCTGAAAACTAAAACCCAACTTTATTCAAAAATCAAATATTAATAAAATCAGATGTATTTTAAACGTGAATGTTCATATTTCTGAAAACTAAAACCCATCTTTATTAGAAACTCAAATATTATTAATAAAATCAGATGTATTTTAAACGTGGATGTTCTTATTTCTGAAAACTAAAGCCCAACTTTATTCAAAAATCAAATATTATTAATAAAAGAAGATGTATTTTAAACGTGGATTTTCATCTTTCTGAAAAGTAAAACCTAACTTTAGTAGAAAATTAAATATTATTAATAAAATCAGATGTATTTTAAACTTGGATGTTCTTATTTCTGATGGGTGTTATTATTTCTGAAAACTAGAACTCAAATTTATTTTTAAATCAAATATTATTAATGAAATCCGATGTATTTTTAACGTGGATGTTCTTATTTCGGAAAAATAAAACCTAACTTTATTAAGAAATCAAATATTATTAATAAGGCTAGATATGCTCAAAACGCAAATGTTCATTTTTCTGAAAACTAAACCCCAACTTCATTAAAAAAAATCAAATATTATTAAGAAAATTAGGTGTATTATAAATGTGAATGTTCTTATTTCTGAAAACTAAAACCCAACTTTATTAAAAAAATCAAATATTATTAATAAAATCACATGTATTTTAAACGTGGATGTTCATATTTCTGAAAACTAAAACCTAAGTTTATTAAAAAACAAATATTATCAATAAAATCACATGTATTTTAAACTTGGATGTTGTTATTTCTGAAAACTAACACCAAACTTTATTAAACAAAATCAAATATTATTAAAACAGTATTTTAAACATCAATGTTCTTATTTCTGAAAACTATAACCCAATTTCATTAAAAAATGAAATATTATTTAAAATGAAAATAATTTCTTAAACCACATTGGCCTGACATCACATAAAGAAAGAAAAACGAGCAAAAATGGGGTTTTTATAGGCCAAATGAAGATACTGAAAAAACAAAGCGAACATTTCGAGAGGACAAACGCCTCTCTTCTTCAGCGCTAAACGAAACGATGTATCAATAAAAGCCAAAAATTAAAAGAATTAAAACCAACTACCTAACAACCATAAAAGCGAGTTATTCGCCAATATCCGCGATTTGCACAAAATCCAAAAAAATATGAACTGCCATCGACGGATACTAGCGAACAACTGACAAAGAGAAGGAACCAATTCATTCACTCGAAAAACAAAACGAACCAGCAATTAAATAAGTTGGAGAACTATGTAATTTGATTTCGGATTTTAATTAATGCATTTCTTGCAGACACCCTTTGAGACCTAAGGGGTTGTTCATGTGTTTGAATAGATGACTGGGAAAGTGGTTAAAGGTTTATTTCAGGGATTACTAAAGTATCTGCTTCTCTTTTGAGAAAACCGAAATATGACTCGTTTATTCTTAAATCACCGGAATCTCTGTTTAAAGCTAGACCTAAATGTTGGTATTTATAAATTTCAACAGCTTCTCTATAGTGCTGGACAATACCTTTGTCATGCGAAATAAGACTAGCTTGATTAAACAAAATAGTATGGTCTGGTTTTTCAAAAATGTGCTCTGCAAGGGCAGAGTCAAAATTTTCTGGTTTTTTTTCGCTTTTTAAGTGTATTATTAATTGAAATGGAGTGCTGAGTTAATCTGTCCGTTAGTCGCTGATCAGTTCTTCCGATATACCAAAGACCACACGAACAAGGAATGCTGTAGACACCGGAGTTTTCACCTATTGGGATAGGGTCTTTACCTTGATAAATTTGGGACCTTATAGTTTTTCTGGGTCTATAATAAGTGTAAATGTTATTTTTCCTTAGATTTTTTGAAATGTGGTCTGAAATCCCTTTAACATATGGGAGACCAAGATAAACTGAATTTTCCCTTTGATTTATGTTTTCTGTGGAACTATCTGATAATCTTTTAATGCGTTTTGCAATTACAGAATTTATTAAACTAATTGGATAACCATTCCCAAATAAAATATCTCTAAGGTGGTTGAGCTCTAAATCCAAGAAACGTGTTGAACAAACTTTCTCACAAGAGATATGAATGTAGTGACAACATTGGTTGAATGCTCCCCATAAGCATGACTAAGATAATTTCTTAAACCACATTGGCCTGACATCAAATAAAGAAAGAAAAACGAGCAAGTTTTTGAAGTTTCAAGTTTTGAAGTTTGAAGTGTTGAAGTTTGTTCAACACGTTTCTTGGATTCAGAGCTCAACCACCTTAGAGATATTTTATTTGGGAATGGTTATCCAATTAGTTTAATAAATTCTGTAATTGCAAAACGCATTAAAAGATTATCAGATAGTTCCACAGAAAACACAAATCAAAGGGAAAATTCAGTTTATCTTGGTCTCCCATATGTTAAAGGGATTTCAGACCACATTTCAAAAAATCTAAGGAAAAATAACATTTACACTTATTATAGACCCAGAAAAACTATAAGGTCCCAAATTTATCAAGGTAAAGACCCTATCCCGATAGGTGAAAACTCCGGTGTCTACAGAATTCCTTGTTCGTGTGGTCTTTGGTATATCGGAAGAACTGATCAGCGACTAACGGATAGATTAACTCAGCACTCTATTTCAATTAATAATACACTTAAAAAGCGGAAAAAACAGAAAATTTTGACTCTGCCCTTGCAGAGCACATTTTTGAAAAACCAGACCATACTATTTTGTTTAATCAAGCTAGTCTTATTTCGCATGACAAAGGTATTGTCCAGCATTACAGAGAAGCTGTTGAAATTTATAAATACCAACATTAAGGTCTAGCTTTAAACAGAGATTCCGGTGATTTAAGAATAAACGAGTCATATTTCGGTTTTCTCAAAAGAGAAGCCGATACTTTAGTAATCCCTGAAATAAACCTTGAACCACTTTCCCAGTCATCTATTCAAACACGTGAACAACCCCTTAGGTCTCAAAGGGGGTCTGCAAGAAATGCATTAATTAAAATCCGAAATCAAATTACATAGTTCTCCAACTTATTTAATTGCTGGTTCGTTTTGTTTTTCGAGTGAATGAATTGGTTCCTTCTCTTTGTCAGTTGTTCGCTAGTATCCGTCGATGGCAATTCATATTTTTTTGGATTTTGTGCAAATCGCGGATATTGGCGAATAGCTCGCTTTTATGGTTGTTAGGTAGTTGGTTTTAATTCTTTTAATTTTTGGCTTTTATTGATACATCGTTCCGTTTCGCGCTGAAGAAGAGAGGCGTTTGTCCTCTCGAAATATTCGCTTTGTTTTTTCAGTATCTTCATTTGGCCTATAAAAACCCCATTTTTGCTCGTTTTTCTTTCTTTATATTATTTAAAATCTCAGATGTATTTTAAACGTGGATGTTGTTATTTCTGAAAAAAGTAAAAATAAATGGGGGGGGGTAGGCCCTAAAAGTTGGAGGGAGCCCCTTGGAGGATGGGAAGAGGGGGCCCTTGGCGGTAGAGGTCCTTGGTGGTCGAGGTCCTTGGTGGTTGCGGTCTTTGATGGTTCAAATCCATAACGATCTCACTAGTTGATCTCTAAGGGTTGTTCTGAATTTCTATATTAAAATTGTTTTCTTGGCATCTACATCTTTATTAGTTTCAACTTTTTAGTATACTACAATGCTAAAGAATATTATACATTACCCCCATCCTTCAATATTTACTTGTGTATTATAGCGACAACGTCTGAGAAGTGAAAGCTAGGTCAATTCAAAAGCTAGGTAAATTGGTATTTGTGTATTATACAGAAGACGGCCAAGAAGTAAAGCCAAGTTAAGTCACAAAATCTTCCTGTCATCGGTAGCCGGTTTCAATAGACTGATACCAATGATATTATTCCGAAATTATATTAAATTGGATTAGACTTACCATCCTCTCAATCTTACCTTAACAGGTAAGCAATTTTTAACTTTTTTACCCTTTTTATGCAATCCAATTAAAAATAAGAATATTTTCGAGCTTTGTTTCACCCCTATTATTCAATTACCAGTTAAGACCATTCAACGCAGAGTTACGCAAATGGATTACCTTTTCCCAAATTGTGTTAGCTTCATGCTTATAATATAACTTTTTGATATCTCTATTAGTTACTGCTAATAGTGTGGTCAATTCTGGACGAGATGCAAAATACATTTAAGCTACAGGTTATAAGACTGTTTGACAAGTTTTGACCCAGAAACATGTCCAGCTTGGCTGTATCTTTAGTAGAAACATTATTTTTTAGTAAAAAACATGATTATACGCAGGGTGTTCTTATTTCTGAAAACTAAAACTCAACTTTATTATAAAATCAAATATTATTAATAAAATCAGATGTATTTTAAACGTGGATGTTCTTATTATGGAAAAATAAACATACTTTATTAATAAATCAAATATTATCAATAAAACCAGATATGCTTTAAACGTGAATGTTCATTTTTCTGAAAACTAAACCCCAACTTTATTTTTAAAAAAATCAAATATTATTAATAAAATTAGGTGTATTTAAAACGTTAATGTTCTTGTTTCTTAAAACTAAAACCCAACTTTATTAAAAAATCAAATATTATTAATAAAATCACATATATTTTAAACTTGGATGTTCTTATTTCTGAAAACTAAAACCTAAGTTTATTAAAAGATCAAATATTATTAATACAATCAGATGTATTTTAATTAAAAATTTATTAAAAAATAAATATTAGTAATAAAATAACATGACATAAAGAAAGAAAAATGAGCCAAAATGGGGTTTTTATAGGCCAAATGAAAATACTGAAAAAACAAAACAAAGCGAATATTTCGAGAGGACAAACGCCTCGCTTCTTCAGCGCGAAACGAAATAATGTAACCAAGGAATGTGCCGAAGAAAAAAACAACAAAAAAAACACGGAAAGTCAATGTAAAAAGAACCAAAAAACCAAAAACTTAAAAGATGAATAAAATTCAATAAAAGCCAAAAATTCTAAGAGTTATTAACAAAATTTTCATAAGAAGGTAGAACGCAATGGAATAAAAGAAAGTACTTCCGAAGCCTAACCATACACTGACTAAACAAATATTACAGCTACAAAGGGTGGAGATAGGAATGGCGACAGAAGTCATTACACGATTTGGGAATTTTGGAAAGAATCCACTTGGAATCCGGAGGGTTGATTCACCTTTATACCAAAGGTGCAAGATGACCGTAGAAACAAGGAGATATTTGATAGAAGAAAGTTCAGTTGTTTTTTTTTTGGGGGGGGAGGGGCATATAAAATGGGCCTTTGAGGACTCGTTCTCGACCCAGAGTGTATGGGTTTCTATCTCAATAAGAATATATTAATAACAATTTTAGTTCACTCATCGCATTTATTCATTGCTGCGTATACAAAAAAAAATCTTCCTATATAATTGACTACATCTGTAACTCCAAGCTAATCACAATAACTTGGAAAAAAATACAATGTTACTTTAAAATGCCTTTGAAAAAGATATTTTAAAAAATATTGTTGGATGTGTGTTTGGGCAAGTCGGGTTTCTCGAAGTAAAATCAGTCAATCACTTCGCTATTCTTGTCAACGGGACAAAAGACTTTTCTAGTCTTGTCGTTGCTCAACTAGTCGTAGTCTTTGCTCAACGTTGTTTTTTCCGTTGTGTACTTTTGTTACAAAAAAAGAGCCCCCCCCCCTTTATATTTCCGAGATATGACACCACTGCCGAAGGGAATAGCAACTGAAAAGACAGCATTTTAATATGTGTTTAACAAGAAGTACCAGGGAATCGAGATTCGCCCGGTTAAAAGAAAAAATAGCTTTTTTTTATCTCTTTCGCAAAGCAACTAAACTTAATTTTATTTAATTATCTGTAGAAAGCAAAAAAAAAAAAAAAAAAAAAAAAAAAAAAAAAAAAAAAAAAGCGTATTGGACGTCTTAGCGCCGCCTAAGTAAAGATTCTAAATAAAAGTAGGAATCCTTTTACTATGAAGAAAAAACAAGTGAGAAAACGAAATAAAAGTCAAATTATATGTTCGTTGAATTTTTGACATTTGGAACTTTGGCTTTATCCCTTCCCCAGAACCGAAGATTGACTCTCTGTAGGTAATATTATGCTGTTACTGTTTTTGTTACAAAAAAAAAACAGTAAAAAATGTGTAAAAATGATTAAATTTTGATACAGATCAAATATTTTTTTGTATAATTTAAACAATAACTTAAACAATTAAGTTTAATTGAGAGTTACTCTAAATTAAAATAGGAATGCAACCTTAGATATTGAAAATCATTGATCTAAATATTAGTAGCAATCCTTCTACTAAGAAGAAAAACAAGTGAGAAAAGAAAAAATAGTCAAATTGTATGCTCGTACAATTTTGACATAAGTCCCAGAAAAAGTTAAATAAAATAGAAAAGCTAAATGAGGTTATATGGACCAAACTACAAAGGGGTTATAAATTACCACCACCATTACCAGAATTTTATTTATTGATGCCATCTGCCGCCTTGAGCACTTTTTCCAAGTCCCAAACCATGCACGTTCTATCCTTGGAAGCAGACACAAATCGACCACCATCTGGGGATAAGGCCAAATGATTAACTGAATCGAGATGACCAGTAAATGTATATATTAATCGACTGCTCTTAGTATCAATTAGCTAGAAAAAAAAATTGAAAATAGATTTAGTAAGACATAAAAAGCATAGTTAAACAAAAGTTTACACGCAGCTGAAAATTAGGCATCACAAAGAGGGCTGCTTTTTCTCTCTAAACATACATTTAATAAAAGCGTAGACTAAATTTACTATTTATGGAACACTTTTCCAAAAATTCAGCAAAGTTTTCGTGCTCGTAACTTTTAGCAGGTAACTTTAAGCTGAACAAATTTTACATAATTAGAATCAACACAAATATACTGGCGCAAATATACTATTTTTGTCAAAACTACTTTTTTAGAGTTTCGATTACTATTAGCAGGAGTCGCTCCGTGCTAACACTTTGTTAAGAAACATAGCTTAAAAACAAATTCTGGAGTTAGCAAAAAGTCGTTAAACTATGAGATTACTGCATGTTAGTACTACTACTACTAGCAGCTCAATGCAGCACCAAGCCACCTGAGGCCAACACCTACACACACTCCTCCATCCCAATCTATTTAAAGCCTCCCTCTTGACACCCTCCAAGTAGTTCCTAAATCCCTTAAATCTTTCCTTACGACATCCTCCCAACCTCGGAGGCGACCTGCTTTTCGTTTAGCCCTACACGGTTGCCCGACAAGGATAATCTTGGGCAATCTGTCATCATTCATCCGCAGAACGCCTCCTAACTATCACTAATTAGACATTAGTGATTCTTTAAATATAAAACACAATTAAAAACAATAAAAATATAACTCATGATCGAAAAATCTCTTCGATAAAAATAGAGACGAACTTTTTAAACTTAAATTTAATTTAAAACTTAAACCTTAAATTTAAACCAAAAATTAAGACTACAATTAACTGAGCCTTAGCTAAAAAAAAAAAAACTAGTTTTTTGTTCGAGTTTGATCCTCCTATTCGACTGAAGGCGACTACTGGTCACCTTAGCGAAACATCCACTTACGTTACATTTTCGTCACTATCTTCAGAAAAGCTCTCCCTCCATTGCAACCCTGGTTTTTCACTTCTGTTTTTCATTTGAAGATGCTCATATTTTACGTATTTTTCATTTAATCCGAGAAGCAGGTTGACAAAGCATAGAATATAAGCATTTTACTTCAAACTTGATCGATACAAACTGGGTTCTTTTTATGCAAGTTGACATTCACCTCACTCATTTTTAATTACCATAAAAATGGCTTTTTATCATAAAACTGGCAAACACGTCTTTGCATGTTCACAACAATAATACCGGCTTAATATGTTGGTTTGAGTAATATTGACTCTGAGTAATATCAATATTGATGTATTTTCTATTTTGAAATATCCTGACTTACTAGAATCAAAACTTTAAAGAAATGACAATTTGCTTCTTTAGAAAAAAGGGTAAGGTGAGTCACAGAATTTTATTTTGTCATTGCATTGCAAGATAAAAACCGTTTGAAATATTGTGACCGCACGATTGTAATGGTATCTGATATACGATTATACGGTGGATATTTTAGGACACAAAATTAAATATTTATATACTCGACTCCACAAAATCATATTTTACACTAACAAACTCGATTGCAAAATTTCGTACAGGGATCAAACTCAGCATTATCAGTATGTGATGAATATGAGTGCCATAGCATTACCTGCAAATGGGGACTTAATATTACTTGAAGATTCAGCCTTTAAATATTTGAAATTCTAAAACAAACGACCAAAGACAATTGCAAGGAAACGCCAAATGCTAGGTGACGTTGATGTTGTTTTTTGTCGACATAAGCGTTAGTTTCCATTCTTATAAGTTACCAATAATCTTTGTAAATTAAATAAAAAAAACGAAAGAAATTATGTACATTTTCAGGTCGAAAGATTAACTAAGTGAAAAGCAAAAGATAAACGACAACTATAAATCGTAACGTCCTTTTCGTCAAGTAGCGTCGAGCTGGCCAGGCTCAACTTAATTAAGGGCATAAAAGGTACTCCAAACACAAGTAAATTTCGTCTACATAAGTAACACATCTTTTTCTACTCCCAAATACATGACATAGTTCAAATAGTCTTTTGACCCCTCCCCCGCATCCCATATATATAAGATAAAAATATGCCACATAGTTTCAGATCCATCATAATGAATGATAAATTGAACAACACATATACTTTATTAGGAGGGCCTCAGTTTTTCATTATTGTTGACTAAGACTTGATCTTTCATTTTCTTGTTTTAAGTTGTATTTTCATTGAAATGGATTAGTTTATAAGTAAGAAGCTTTTCTTTTTATTTATTTTTTTTACGACCAATCCAATACTTTACGATCCAACCAACACTCCTCCCCCCTCACCCCCGCTACCCCTCCCGATGCTTTAAGCTGACATACCTTTTGCTAGCATGTTACGTTTTCGGATACATTCTTATTGAAGTCCTACCAAAACGCAAGAACGCACCAAAACACTAAGTTTTTCACATCGTTCCTTAGCGAAACGCTTAAATTTGAGCAGTCTTTCTTGGTAGTGCTTGCAGGGGCTCACAGATGACCACTACTTTGGGGCAATTAAAAGTTAGATAGCGATATTATTTGCATGAAACTTGGAACTTATTGTTTGTATGCAGGTTGGAAAATCTAGGGGTGTTACGCATTGTTTGAATTGAAATCACAAAAGGATTCTGAAATACTACTTTTGGAGGTAAAAAAGTTGGCTCATGGCCTTCTTAATATACACTCACCCTCCCATTGCCAATATCCTAGCAGATAAGTAGATTTCGGCCCCTTATTTGAACCGGAATCATAAAAGAATACTCCATCACCATTTTTATAGCAGAAAGGTAGGAGTGTCCCACTTTTTTAGACCGAGGATTATTAACCAGCATGATCCACGGAAAAAACCGGTCCATGCAAAAATTGCCCATTCACAGCCTCAATTCACCAGCGGCCCTGCCCCTCCAGCGCTTTGGGAGGAAGATACGCATGTTGCACCTTGATTAAATAAAAAAAAGTTTCCAATTTAAATTATCCGAGACTCAAAAAGGCCCGTGGCGCCTTCAAAACCTCTCCTTCTCGAAGGAGAAGACCTCACCTCTACTAATCTTTTTTAGCATAAAAATAGAAATCTTGAACTTTTTTTTAGCAAAACTATGCAAGGATTTTTAATGTCTATTATTGCAGCATCAAAATGGGTCCTCGGCCCCTCTAATACCCCTCTATGCTTCCCGTTCCTTCCAACACTAGCTTTTTCGCACAATGGTAGGTATTTTGTACCTTGTTTGAAATGGGATCATAAAATAATTTTTGGTCCTTATCTGTTATAGCCAAGACCCTCAAGTTCTTGGTATGACAGAACCGGTTTATTTCTGTAGTTTTTTTTCTTAGCTTAGCGTGAGTGTATATACACTACAGTATAGGTATACTTTAATTAAATATTTTAGTTGGTATTTTGGTTAGTTTAAGTTAGAAACCATTTAATATAATGCGTTCTGGGGGGGGGGCTGATTTCCATAATTCTCTATTGTAGTTTCCATAATTTTGTTACTAAAGTATTTATTTTCGTCATACCTAGTATGAGTATATATTTCATTAGCATTAACCTAACTTCACTTCTTGAGAGTGGTGGCTATAACAGATAAGTACCGAATTTTTAATATGTATGATTGGAAAGTCAAAATGGGCTAAAGGACTCTCCAATACCAAAACCAGCTTTTTAACATTAAGGTAGACAGGGTGTACCTTCTTTAAACTGGAAGCCTTCAGTGATTCCAGTATATATTATTGAAGACATTAAGCTGGCCCATGACCTCTCTAAGAACTCTCAGCCCTTCCACCGCCATTTTTCTAGCAAAAAGCTACGAGTTTCCCACTCATATTTGGACTGGAGTTATTTGAACCTCATCTTACTAGTGTCCGATCTTTTTTGGACCAGGGATTATTAATAATTGGTTTTTAATCTGTATGATCCAGGGACAACATCGACTTATCCAAAACCTTAACTCTCCTGCGCCCTCGCCTCTTTTACCTACAACACTTTAGCAGGAAGCTAGGCATGTTGCACTATACTCCTAACCAGAACGTATAATAATTTCAAATTTGCATGATCCGAGACGCAAATATACCCATGGCCCCTCCAATACCTATTGTTCTCTCCATTAGCTTTTTGACAGAAAAATAGGAATATTGCAGTTGTTTGAAGCGGAATCATGCAAGTACTTTTTATCCGTATTATTGTAGGATCAAAATGAGTCATCAACCCCTTTAATACCCCTCTATACTCCTCGTCCCTCCCAATATCAACTTTTTAGCAGGATGGTAGGAATATTACACCTAGCTAAAACCGGAATCGTGCATTACCCTCTCAGCCAACTTTTTAGCAGAAAAGAAGACATGTTGTACCTAGTTTGAAGTAAAACCACACCATAATTCTCAATCTATTTCAATGAAGAGAACCCTTGAGCCCCTAGAATCTTGACATAGAGTGAACCCCTTCAAAATCCTTTTCTAGTCCCCATCCCTCCCAATACAAAATTTTGAGAAGAATTATAGGCATGTTGCATTTTGTTTGAAAGAGAATCACACCAAAGATTTTGAATTTCTATGATAACACAGCCAAGGTCTACCAGTTGCACTTCCACTTTCCCCACCCCATCCAACACAGAGTTTTCAGTAGGAACACATCTACCACCTTGTTTGAAAAGAGACCATGTAAGAATTTGCCATCTATATGACTGGAGCCACAAATATGACGCTTGACCCCTTTTAAACAGAAGAGTCTGGATAATTTTTTCTTGCTGGCCTCATTTGATCATAAATGAAAATACATGGCTCCTTTTTAAGGAACAAAAGGGATCACGGTACAGCAAAGTGCCATTTTTACCTTTTTTCTTGCCACAAAACATCTATGTTTCGATGTTCTATTCGAAAGCTGAGGCATTACAGCCATCCTCTTCTTGTCTCACGCCAACCTTCATGAATCTATATGTTTGAAAAGCGTAGTCTGTTTTTACTTTCTTGCATTAGTCAAACATTTCTTTTATCAAACACACTCCTGTTCAAGAAACAAAAGAAGATCGCGTTTCAATTTATTACTGAGCGTTGATGATAACCTTACTCCTTACATAATAATTGTATAAAAAATATTGCTCCATTCCACTCAATAACTCTTAACAACAAAAAGTTGTTGATGGTTTCGTTATATTTTAAGGAAGGAAAATTATCTATTGTCAAAACTGGACTATTTGGCAATCAAGCTAGGGCCAAACTAAAAACAGTATGTCCTCAAAAATGGTTATTTTATATTTATTTTTTTTTTCTTCAAAGAAGCGAAAGTTTATGGGACGGAATAAAGATTGAGGCTTGGTATAGATAGAAGCGGAGTAGGTGTTGTATTTGGGTCCTACAGCTTAGTGCTAAGAGGAGCTGTTAGCAGTAGCAGCATTAGTAACTCACATGATTATTGCTTTCTCTCAATTTTCTTTCTTTCCATCCTTTTAAATGCAGATTTAATAATTCGTCATCTAAGTCCACTAAACATAAATTTTAATAATATCAGCCCAGTCAAGTCCACTTGAACAAATAACAAGAAAATAAGTTGTTAAAAAAGATTGAGAAAAAATTGAAACATGATACCTTAATGGGACCACCACTAATAGCAACTAAAACATGACGTTCATCCCCGGTTAATAGAACAGCAGTGACATTTCCAGCAGCCATTGTACTGACAAGGTACTTGCAATGGCTGTCATTACCATCTTCTCTGTTGCTGAAAAATAAAACATTTTCTATATATTTTCTCATTATTTGCAATGTTAAACTGAAACAAAATACAAGAATAGAAACCGAGCCAAATGTTCAGCCAGTTACCAAACAACGAGGAAGTCAGAAACTTTGTCAAAGACCTCTCCAAAGAAAACAGAAAGAAAAACTGTTTCGCATATTGACCAATGGTCTGCGCTGCGCAGGTACCGATCTTCTGATTCGATGCCTTCGGCCGGGAGTGCAATACGTGGTTGGGGGCAAATCATGCGACGCTTCCCGTATTTTCCCACCAGATTTCTCAAGGTACCCATTCAGAGCTGGGTCGACTCTGGCTGATCTTGCAGGGTCAAACTATTGACCTCTGTTCCAAACCAAATAACCAGCGACACGAAGACTCAAACCCCTGGTGTCGAGGTCCTTTCTCCAAAGAGAAAAGAAAAGGAATACAAAAAAGAAAAAAGGACACAAAGAAAATACAGTGAAAAAAGAAGTACTCAACAGTTATGAACAACAGAATAAGCAAAAAATCCATAGAAAAGATGAATTAAGAAGCCAAAAACGGAAAAAAAATGAAAAGAAAGCACAAAGTTAAAAGGAATTTTTCGTGTGCATCTATTTTGTTTCCCATCGATCCATTTTTATGTTTATACTATTGTACTATTTTTCTATTGGTTTCCTACAGTTTCGACTTAAAGCTTTCTCAGTTATTTGACATTTCATATTTTTCCTTGGACTAGTGGCAACAAATCAGAGTTCTTTGCCCGCAGCTCTTTTTCTCCTCTGCTGGATAAAATCTTCACTATTTCTTTTCATTACCATTAATAGCCAGCGTAGTTTCTAGCGTTACATTTTGGTTGACTCTGACACTTTATTCCCTTTAAATTACACAAGCTTCTGCTATACTTGCCAGATGTAAATCATCTTGATAGTCCTTCTCAGAAAAGCCCAAGGGGCTTTCCATCAAAATTGGCTTATAACTGAAAAACAACTTCTTCTTTTTCTCTTCGTATTCCTCTTCTAAACCATTCCTCCTAAGCATGGGCGTAATTAAAAATAGATTGTCACTAATTTCCCAAAGATCTCATGATCATAATCATCTACTTATATAAAAAATTAAAAACAAAAGAGAAGAAAAGCAAGAATGAGATTTTGCAATTATCTTCTAGTTATGTACTTGGGAAGAATCCGCAACTCCCAGAAAATTTTTAATGTTCAGCTTTTAGAAAAATCACAGGACGTCATGCAACAGGTACCTGAAGGCTGAAGTCAAGCGAGTATTTATCATTATGCATAAAGTCTCGGTTTAATGAGACTTTGGAATTCACGTTGGGAGGAAGCGTGCAAATATATTTTCTCCAGTACTCAAAAAGAGCATACATTACGTTTTTTTTCTTTTGGGTGGCCGTCACCCGACAGGCCCCGTCGCTACTTTTTGGCATAATTTGATACACAAAGAGATTAGAAGCTTAACTCTGTGGTAGCAGAGGGGGATTGACCTCTGTTTGGTAATACTGACTTCGATCTTGACTGCCGCAGGACCTAGAATAATTAAAAAGATTTTGCAATAGCGTCTTCAGACAATCAAACAAGAGAAGAAAAAGAAGAATCAAAACTTCATCCGACCCACATCTTTTGACTAAATTACAGCTAAAAAAAAGAAGAAAAAAAAGCGTGCTTCCTGGGAAAATATATCTACACTCTTTGAGCGACAATAATTATTTCTCGTATTTTCAGAAACTGCTCCGTAGTTTTTTTTGAAAATTGGAACACCAGCACTTTCTATCCTGAAAAACGATCTGGATAGTTCATGTTTTGGGGCAATTTGATTAGGGCAGTGATTCCCAAAGTAGTCCTGGTGGACCCGCAGAAGCCAAGGGGGACTCGACAGGGGGTCTACGGTGGTCTAACAAAAAATAGGGGGCTCACAATTCGTAAACGGGAGTCCACGAAAATTTCTTTGGTTTAGATTGTAAAGAACTAAAATGATGGTTTGACCCTCACCTATCAATTTAGGCACTGTAGATTTGAAGACATTCTGAGGATGGAAATACCACCATGGATCATAAATCCATGTGATGAAATGGACTACAAGAGGAGCTACTCGAGCTTAGTATAACGGAGAAGCCAAAGGTGAAATTAAAAAAAAGATATCAAAGATTTTATGTGCAGCCAAAAAATACCCAAAGTTGATTCAAAGGAAAAAAAATAAACGAATCTATGTTTCCCGTAATTGGCTCCATAATATCTAAATACGGGGTGGTTTAGAAGGAAATTAATGCAATTCTGGCATTTCATGCCCTGTACAGCTGCATTGAATGTAACATAGAACAGGTCAATTACTCGTACATTACGGCTGATGAAATGTTGATATTATAAAAATTGCAAAAATATAAGAAAGACTAATAATTTGTATTATTATTTAAATGTAGGAAAATGCATAATGTATAAATCTTAAAAAGTGCGCATGCATTTAGTTTTCTATAAGGTAAATACTCTGTTTAAAAGCTGCAGAGGTGCTTCGTTTGTAATAAGTTTTCATCGAGATTAACAATTTACAGGTTTCTCTTATTTTGAATTTGAAATCACCCGCGCAAAGCAAAGAGGTGTATAAGAAAATATTTATAAAATGAGATATCATGCTTGAAAGAGCCCCCTGATACAATGGTTATAAACCGGTGGTACTACCAACACCCTAAAACTCATTTCTTACAAAAAAGATCATTATAAAACAGTTCGTGGTAACGAACTGTAAGTAAGGAGCGACCCGGCTCAATAGTAATCGAAACTCTAAAAAACGGAATTTTGATACCAATAGATACATTAAAAAAATCAAATTTTAATGCTGATATCAAATATAAAAATTACATCAAGTTTCGTCTTACCTATCAAAAGTTAAGCGCCTGAGAAAATTTGGCTGATTTTAGAAAAAGGGGAGAGACCCCCTAATTTTTTTTTCTGGTTGGTGGGGGGGTGGGGGATGTTTGGGGGCTATATGGGAGGATCTTTCCATGAAGAAAGTTTTCATGGGGAAAGGGACATTGCTATGAAGAGGGCGCCGAATTTCCCATCATTATTGAAGAAAAAGATCAGAGATTGAATTAAAAAAAAACAAGTTTTTCAACTGAAAGTAAGGAGCAACATCAAAACTTAAAACGAACAGAAAATATTACGTATATGATTGGGTTCACCCCCCTAGTCAATACTTTGCTCTTTAAGCCAAAGATTTTTTAGTACTTTCATAAGAGCTATTTATTCTAATTAACGGCCTATGTGATTAAAGGGTCATTTTTAAAGAATTGGGACAAAGTTCGAACTTTAGCTTAAAGAGCAAGGTATTGACTAGGGCTGAACCCCCCTAATATACGCATTAAAAATCTATGAATATAGAAGTTCGTTACGTAAGTTAATTCGTAAGTTACGTATATTTATTACTAATAAGAACGTTTGTAAATAAAGTTAAACAAGTTTCAACAAAGCCATTTAACCAAATACAAGTTAAATTAACATGCAATTTTGTTTTTAATTATTCGTGTACGGTGAGCCAAAATCAAAACCTGCATTCAAAAACGCTCAAAAAATTAAATAAAAAAAACAAGTTTTTAAACTGAAAGTAAGGAACGACGTTAAAACTTAAAACGAACAGAAATTATCTCGTATATGAAAGGGGCTGTCCTCTCCTCAACGCCTCGCTCTTTACGCTAAAGTTTGACTTTCTCACAACTCTATTTTGTTTAAGCAATAAAAAACTTTAGCGTAAAGTGCGAGGCGTTGAGGAGAAGACAAGCAAGATAGGATAGCCCGAAACTACTTATATACTCAATTCTAGTGTATTATTCACTCCGCTTTGCATGTCTGTACACCTTTACCGTATTAATGGTTGAAAATTACTTTCATTCAGGCACCTGAATGATATGTAAAATATTTGGTCTTGGAAGCACGTTAATAACTAGTTTGAGTTTTCGCGAGTTCCGCAGTAGCCTATCCAGCCATCTGTCTTTAGAAGTAGAGAGCAAGCATCTGTCCTTTTTCCCGTACGGTGACATTACTTAGAATAAATTCAGTAATAAAAGTCATTTTGCAGTATAAATACGCTGATCAAAGTCATTTCGAGGTATAATTGAATCAGAAAAAAGTGCGGCATTTCTTTCCAAATTGTGGTATTGTACCGCAAAATGCAGTATAAGTGGCAACACAGTCGTACGTGTTGGATAACATGCTGTTGTATTCAAAAGAGTCTATCCAAAGGACTGGCCCAAGCTACGCGAGTCTCTTCTTCATGACAAATAGCGTTCTGAGAGGGATAACTTCAGCCCCCCCCCATCTCCGGTAATCTTAATTTGACCGTTCAATCAAATAGATATAAAAGAAATATACTAAAGAAATTTTGATAGTCAGATTTCTCACCTGCTTCTAGTTTGACTAAGCTGTCTCAAGTTTTCAGAGGTAAATCAAAGTATGCCTTTAAAAATGAAAAGACACGGGGAAGTTTTCCGAGATAATTTTCCTATGTGTTTCTACTCTTATAATAAATAGTATAACTTTGGATGAAGTATAATTTAAATCAGAAAGATAAAAAACAAAGTAAAACCCTAAATATCAAAACAGCAAAATAAAAATCAATCAACAGCAGCAATATTACAAACAGAAAACACATAAATTTTGAGCAAGACAACAACTAATTTTGGACAGATAATTAGTTTGAAGAAACGACGAATAGTTGCTTCCCCCCACCTTTCTCCTTCATTTAAGTATGTTTTCCATGGTGTTTACTTGTTCCAAGCAAGCTCATTTAGCTAGTTCAAAAGTAACTTGTCGAAATACTCGGCTACTACTCGTCCAACATTAACACTCCAGGAATCAGGAAAGTCAAGTCCTGCTTTCTCTAATTTCCAAGCATCAGCCAAGATAGTAGCCTTTATTACAACACGTAAACCAGTCATCACGTAAAGTGTTTCGTAAACAATATTATCATCATAATCATTATAAACAAGGCATTTACATTTCCTTTTTAACGGTCCAAAGGAAGACGAGGCTATTCGGTCAAGCATAACTCCATTTTCTAGCATAATGGGATCTTTTTTATCTATACAAATTTGATATACATCCCTTGGAAAACTCGTATCAGATTTACATCCTGAAAGTCTCATAATTCCGCCCTTCAATTCATTCAAAAAAATGTCAGATATCTCTTCTACATCGACATCCTGGGAGCAGACATGGATTCCGTCATATCCTGTTTCATATCCATAAATAGTTTTTATATCCTGTTCAAAGACATCGTCTGCTCCTGCCACATTCACTGGAATGTTCCCCACATCAACTCCTTGAACAAAAGGACATGTTTCAAAGCGTATATATATATATATATATATATATATATATATATATATATATATATATATATATATATATATATATATATATATATATATATATATATATATATATATATATATATATATATATATATATATATATATATATATATATATATATATATGTATATATGTATATATATATATATATATTTATATATATGTATATATATATATATATATATATATATATATATATATATATATATATATATATATATATATATATATATATATATATATATATATATATATATACATATATATATATATATATATATATATATATATATATATATATATATATATATATATATATATATATATATATATATATATATATATATATATATATATGTATATATATATATATATATATATATATATATATATATATATATATATATATATATTATATATATATATATATATATATATATATATATATATATATATATATATATATATATATATATATATATATATATATATATATATATTATATATATATATATATATATATATATATATATATATTATATATATATATATATATATATATATATATATATATATATATATATATATATATATATATATATTGATGATTTGGAAAGACATATTTTTGTCTTTCCAAATCATCAGCCAAGATAATAGCCTTTATTACAACGCGTAAACCAGTCATCGTGTAAAGTTGTGAAAAAGTTGTAAAATGGCTTTTACAAGCCATTTATATTTGTGACTTCATTTTTTTTTTTGGGGACTGAGGAACAGGCACGATATCACATATGCCTCCTAAACTCTGGTGGTTCTCTCATTATTAAGGAAACTGTGGGTTTTGCATGGTTTCTTACTGAATATCAGTAATATAGGAGAGTCGTTGCAAGGCAAAAAAAAAATTTAACTAGGAGATATAATTTTGTTTTTAAGGCTGATCGATACTCGATGCCTGAAAAAGACCCACGATCCCTCTAATAACCCCCCCCCTCTCTCTCTCTCTCTCTCTTCGCCAGGCTTCAAGCGGAAAGGTCTGCAATCTGCATTGACGGAGGTGCCAACTGGGCTATTTACCGTTCATCGCCTCTCTTGAATTTCTTGAACATGAATCATACAAGGATTTTCAAACTACCTGACTAGAGAATTAAAGTGGAACAGCGGCTCCTTCAATATTACAAGCCGTCAAATCTCCTAATTTAGAGGGGAAAGGTAGGTATGTTGCACCTTGCAGGGATCGAAAATGTCCAATGATTTCAAATCTATATGGTTTCACGCACAAAATTGTTCCTTGGCATCTCAAAGATGCCTCTCCTTTACTGCAAGAATTTCAAATGGACCCCTGAACCCTCCAAGACCAATTTCCATAGCCAACTTTTTAGCAGAGTTAAGCAGTCTTCTTTTTCTTTCGTTTTTATTGGTTGGCTTTTCATTTTCCGACCTCCAATTTGCGTAAAACTTGGTCCAACCTCGAGCAAGTTATTCCGGCCCTAGAGGACACAGCGGATGGATATTTAGTGGAGTATACCACTCCTGAGCATTACCTACCTTCCACACTAACATTTCTACATTCACTAAAAGTTTGGTAGGAGGGTACTGACATCTAAGGAGATGTTAACAAAGAATCATGCTGTTGAGCTTTACAACCCAGGCACTAGCTAGCCTTTAATTTGCGCTGTATGATAATTTCTCCTCTATCATAAAGAGCTGCTTATAGCAAGAATTGCAAGAATTGTGAAGCCTGCGAAGGTCCTGTTGAGGGATTACATAGTTGCAGTAATTGTTCAAACTTTTTATTCGTTTCCGACATATCTTCAAAGTGTTGCCCCGTTAGAAATTTCATCGGCAAGCCAGAATAAATGTTGCTGAAAGACTTAACGTTATCCTAGAAACATAAAGTAGTTCCTGTTCGTTTAAAGTTTTGATGTTGCTCCTTACTTTCAGTTGAAAAAACTTGTTTTTTTTTAATTTAATTTCTGATCGTTTTTTTAAATAATGCTGGGAAATCCGGCACCCCCTTCATACCAATGTCCCTTCCCACATGAAAACTTCATCCAAGGAAAGATCCTCCCACATAACCCCGACCCCCCCCCCTGCTACCAGAAAAAATCTCCCCTGAAAACGTCTATATACTTCCCAATAACCAATACTACATGTAAACATTGGACAAAGTTCGTAACTTGCGGCCCTTTCCTCGGGGACTGTGGGGGATTAAGTCATCCTCAAAGACATAGCTATTATATTTTTGACCCTGCTGAACAAAATGACTATCTCAAAATTTTGATCGGGTGACTTTTGGAAAAAATTGAGCGTGGGAGAGGGCTTAGTTCCCCTCCATTTTTTGGTCACTTAAAGAGGGCTCTAAAAGTTTTAAATTCCGTTCGAATGAGCCCTCCCGCGATAATCTAGGACCACTGGGTTGATACGAACTTTTTCGAAAATCAGGCGAACTTTCTCAGGCACGTAGCTTTTGATGGGTATATATATTTTTGATGGGTAAGTCAAAGCACGTAGCTTTGACTTATATATTCTAAATCAGCATAAAAATCTGATTCTTTTGATGTATCTATTGTATCAAAATTCTGTTTTTTAGAGTTTCGTTTACCATTGACCCGGGTCGCTCCTTACTTACAGTTCGATACCACGAACTATTTGACAAGAAGGAAAATTCCGTGGATTGAACAATAAGGAAAATCACTTTTACATGGGAAGGACTAATGTGTCCTTTCTTTCCTTAGTTACTAGCGGGGCACTGGAACATCATAAAAATTTGTTTAGTGGCTCACTTTAAAGGAAATTATTGCGTCTAGTGCCTTTTATAATTAACAAAACACAATATTTAAAATGAAATCACTTTTTGAAAAAATTGTATCTTCGTATACAAGATGATTTGGCCCAAGCTCAAGATATGTGTGCAGCCACTTGCAAAGACCCATGCTACCATTCCTGCACACAAATAAACCCTGATGTGTTCAGTTTGGAGTAAAAATCAAGGTTTTGTAATTCAGGACCAGGACCAGTCAACATTAAAATAAGTTTTGGAGTAATTTATAGATTTCTTATTTACTTGTGTTTGAGATGAGATGCAGGGTGTTCAAACGCAACTCAATTCCAAGGAGTTACTGGATCTTAGTGAACATGTTATCAAAAAAATTAAAACAAAATATTAGCATAGAAAAAAATTTATTTAAATCGATTTGAATTCTTTATTTGTAAATGCAGGATGTACGGCGTAGCCAGTGTTAGCAGGTATGCCTGAAGTACTTATTGCGCTTGATTTTAATTCTAATTTTTTATATATATAATTAATAAAATATTGTTTTATAAACTGAAAAATTTCAGGTTACTACAAGTCACAAATCAACCGTCAAAAAGCGGGAGAAATAAATAAACATTGCGAGGATTTTTTTTACAATTCAAGTGAAGAGTAAATAATTTGTCGACCATTTTCTCGGCATGCCCATCTAGCTCACTGTTTACCACCAAGGGTGTTGGTAGTACCTCCGGTTTATAACCATTGTACCAGGAGGCTCTTTCAAGCATGATATCTCATTTTATAAATATTTTCTGATACACCTCTTTGCTTTGCGCGGGTGATTTCAAATTCAAAATAAGAGAAACCTGTAAATTGTTAATCTTGATGAAAACTTATTACAAACGAAGCACCTCTGCAGCTTTTAAACAAACTAAATGCAAGCGCACTTTTTAAGGTTTATACATTATACATTTTCCTACATTTAAATAACAAAACAAATTATTAGTCTTTCTTATATTTTTGCAATTTTTATAATATCAACATTTCATCAGCCGTAATGTAATTGACTTGTTCTATGTTACATTCAATGCAGTTCTACAGGGCATGAAATGCCAGAATTGCATTAATTTCCTTCTAAACCACCCCGTATTTAGATACTATGGAGCCAATTACGGGGAACATAGATTCGTTTATTTTTTATTCCTTTGAATTAAATTGCGATGTCTAATATTATCTCCTAGAACTGCTCAATTAACGGCGATACAAAGAATACAAATCACAGTTTCGTTCTCTGGTAAGATCTAAAGAAAACAACACGAGAACTCATAAAAACGCAGGTTTTTCCAGGGAATTCCCCTAAGACTAAACTCAGACAAATGTCATGAACCAAAATAAGGAGATATTCAAATGTAAATACAGAATGGAGAATTTTGCTGCTTGCCTGTTTATGCTTTTTCTTTTCCTTTTTTTACGAGTCATGTAATTCCAGGAGCCGACCTTGGAGCCTCAAAGAAAACAACGAAAGATAAACGTTTCTGTTTGAAAATAGATGTAAAAAAAAACAACAACTATTGTATTTCCATTTTTTTAAATTGTGGACCCCTCCCCAGATTTTGATTTTTTTTTGTATCTTTATTTGAAAAAGTCATTGTTACTCTTAAAATATTCTTTATGCTTAATTTTTATCCAAAGCTACTTTTTTGTCAATTAATAGTCTGATAACGCAATTGTAGTTTAAAAATGTATTTCTAATTAGATTAATTAATAATCACACGTGTTTTATTATCGTATTTTTGTTCCCGCAAGAAAACAAATCTGAATGAGTAGCTTTTGTTCAAATTTAATAAAAAAAACAAGTTTTTTCTTCTGAAAATAAGGAGTAGCATTACAGCTTAGAACGACCAGAAATTATTCAGTATATGAGCGGGACTGCCCCTTCTCAATACCCTCCTTGACGCTAAAGTTTTTTAAGAACTTTTAAAAAAGGTTCTGATTCTAATTACACGGCCTTTGTGTTACAGTAATCGTTCTTAAGGAATTGAGACAAAAGGTCGAACCTTAGCGTAAATAGTGGAGTATTGACGAGGGGGCAGCCCCCTCATATACGGAATAATTTCTGTTCGTTATAAGTTTTAACATTGCTCCTTACTTTCAATAGAAAATTTTTTTATTTTATTTAATTTGATAGTTTTTCATATAATCTCAGGAAATCCACCCCCCTTCTTGAAAAACATCCCTCATGAAAAATTAATCCATAGAAAGTTTCTACCACGTAAAATTCTACCAGAAGGAAATTATCCTCCTCCCAGAATTTCTTGCCTGAAAAATACTCCTCAGCATACTTTCATTTAAAGAAATACTTTAGTTTATTTAATCTCTGATCCTTTTTAAGGTCATCGGGGAATCCTTCCTATGTGGAAAATATTTCCCGGATATCCCTCCTTCCAATGGAAAGTTTCTACCACAGAAAATTTCCCCATGGAGAACTTCTCCCGATGATAATTCCCCCTTGGAGAATTTCTCCCGTAGGAAATCTCCCCCCACGTAAAAATATCCCAGAGAATTCTAACTCCGCTGAAAATTTCTCCCGGACAATTTCCCCAAAGTATCTCCACGCGTAAAACGGGGTCGCCAACTTGAATGTGGTCGCCAACGACAAATAAAACGAATTGAGTATGCGAATTCTGGATTCTTCCCGTGTAAAATTTTCCCTGGAAAGCTTACCCCTGGAAACTTCCATCCCAGTGGGAAATTCTCCTGGTGGAAAATCCATCCCAATAAAATCACCCCCACCCCCTGAAAAATGTCGGTATACTTCCGTGTAACAAATAATATGTGTAAACAACGGACAAATTTTATAACTTGCGGCCCTTCTTTCGGTGGTTCTGGGGATAAAGTCATCTCAAAAGACACACTGTAGCTATTGTACCTTTCAACTGTACTGAACGAAATGGCTGTCTCAAAATTTTGATCAGACGACTTTAGGGATAAAAGGGCATGGGACCTTGAAGTTTTAATTTCCGTTCGAACAAGCTCTCTTGAGATATTCTAGGACCATTGGTTCGGTACGATCACCCCTAAAAAAACAAAAAAAAAAACAAAGAAATAAATAAACACGGATCCGCAATCTTTCTTCTGGCAAAAAATACCAAATTCCACATTTCCGCAGATAGGAGCTTGGACCATCCACATTAGGTTTTCTGATATGCTGTATCTGATGGTGTGATTTTCATTCAGATTCTTTTACTTTTAGGGGTTGTTTCCCCAATTTTCGAAAATCTTGCAAATTTTCTCAGGCTCGTAGCCTTTGATGGGTAACACTAAACTTAATAAATATTACATGTTTGGAATCAGCATAATAAGCCGATTTTTTTTATATCTGCTGATATCAAAATCCCCTTTTTAGAGTTTCGGTACTTATTGAGCCGCGTCTCTCCTTACTTACAGTTCGTTATCACGAACTGTTTGAAAGTTGCTTAAAACTAAATTTTGCTGGTTGCTACCGGGTTGACCTTTTTTTTTTTTTTTATCTAAACTCAAGGCTCAGCCTGCTAATCTCCGTACCAAAGACATCTAAAGGTAACTACAAACCAGGATCCTTAATTAGGCTGGGTAAAAAGAAGTCAATAGTTTGTATAAGATAAAATAAAGGACATATCCTGGTTAATGTCATGTCATCATCCCGCCTCCAAAGACGAAAAATTTGAAGTTCTAATAATTCATTATTTTTGCTAGAAAGTATCGGTGATTGCCTTATGTGTAGCAATTAGATCCTACAACGTCATCTATTTTTTATTGCTTGGTCTTCAAAAGGTGCTGGAATCAACAAGCTGCTGTCCTAACTAGCGTTGTCAACTCTTCGAAATAAAGTGTACCAATTGTCTGACTAAAACTGTGCCACAAGAGATTTATTTTTACCATCTGAACAGTAGACTAGAAATTTGCCGATACAGAAACAACATGTTCGATAAACTAAAATTGAACAGATGTCCAAGTCAGAAATGAGCAAATAAAACCGAAATGTTCCTCAAATTTTGTGCTGTACCATAAAATTTGCAAACGTACCAACTTGTACCAGGACCTCTAAATTGCACCAAAACGACACAGTTGTACAGCATTGACAACGCTGATCCTGATTTTAGATGCTTTTGGGACCCAAAATTAGTAAGCTGCTTTCTTGAGTTTAGATCCAGAGGAGCATCGACCCGGGCGTCGAAGGCCCAATTTTTGGCGAGAACCATAATTGCTAAAGTCAATCAATCTACAATGAAGAACTCATCTTATTTTCTTTTTATTAGATTCGAGGTACCGCCAGTTAAAACAAATGCAGATGCAAAAGTATGAAAATCAGTCAAAAATACGAAATCATTCAGTTTAGAACTATAGAAACAAGTTTAGAATTTTAGATTTATCTACTTTTTTTTGTAAAATTTGTAACACTAATGATTTAAAAATAGTCAAAGATGGTCAAGAATGACATAAAATCAGTCAAAAATGGTAAAATCAGTCAGTTTGGAATTATAGATTCATGTACTTTTTTGTGTAAGATTTGTAACATTACTAATACTACTACTACTACTAACAACTCACCGCAGCACCAAGCCGCCTGAGGCCAACACAGCTACGCACGATCCTCCTCCACCCCAATCTATTCAAAGATTGGATACAAGAATTTGATATTTTTGCTTGTTATAGCAGGTGTCAGTGAAAATGTATCTTACTAGCCTTTTAAGGGGTTGACCCGCACTGTAGAAACGAATTCTCCAGCTAAAAAATTGCCTCATAAGTAGTAGTAAGGGCGGATTATAAGATGGTGTAGTCTAAATTATTCGCAGACGCATAAAAACCAGGTGTTTTGTTTTTGGCTCAGTGTAAATCTAAAGTAAGAAACTAAAAAAAGAAAAAAACACAGAGAAAAGGGAAAGTGGTTCTTTTATTTTGATTTTCATTTTTTATTATGATTTTTCTGAGGAATGCTAGATGCTGCTAGTTGATAATTAGAAGACTTGAATGTGCCCAGGGTCTTTTTTTAGTCTCACAACGCGTGTCGTTTCCAGAGTATATCCTTTGGAAACTTTGCCTAACAATCGATCTTTAAGAGCGTCTAGCTAATTGGACAATCAACCCAAACGTTGCATGACCTACCGTGCAAAAATCTAGTTTATATTTATCTTATTTAGATCACACTGATCATCAGGAAAGATGGTGGTACCCTTCAAAAGGGTCTAAAGCCGGTACCTTGTTTCGGATTTTGATTCTTTGATTTGGAACTTTTCATGGATTTGTATTTTAAAAAAATTCAGACGCAGAAATTCAAATGTTTGTTAGTTAAAATACCAATTTTTCAAAATACACGAACTGAAGTAAATATGGAGAAGAATAGGGAACAAAATTTTTATGGGTTACCTTGTATTACTTCTTGTGCTTCAGTTTTACTAGCTTATAGCTCGTTTAAACCCTAATTAAGATCTCAGATCCGAATTTGGACATAGGCTTGACCAAGTAAATTGATTGGAATCGATCTAACTAACATTTTTTTTTTTTCAGGAAGGAAGATTGACTTGTGGGCTTGGATTTATCTGGAGTCGGCAAGGGAATGCAAATGGTGAAGATCAAAGAAATGATCGACCCGTTTCAGCTTTGAATACAGTATTTCATATACGATGTTTCTCGTAGCTAGCTGCTTACAGTACATGGGTGGGTGATTGAAAAAAAATAATATTCTTCAAAAATTTGAAGCTTAAACTACCATGGACATCGAAACAAAACAACTTTTTGCTTCTTGGACCCATTTAAGACCTATTCATGCTTAAAAACCACGGGCGTAATATGCTAAGGGGTAGGAAGGGGGGAGGGGGGGGGGGGGTAAATGGCCCTCCCAGATCTCAATTTGCCCTTCCAGACCTGAATTTGCCTCCCCAGCTGAAATTTAAGTTCTTCAAAAATCTTGTCAGTACTATTGTAAGCCTGCATAATTCAAGGTTCAACAGAAATGGTTCAGTTTTCTTTAGTATATATTTAGTGTTTTAGTACTGAAAAGTATTTTATAGTACTTTCATGGTACCAAATGGCTCATTTTTCAGTTTTTACTGTCATTTTCACTTGATTTGGGAAAATTGGCTCCAACTTTGCCCACCCCCTTGAATAATGACGAAATTACGCCAGTGTAGGGCAGTACCATGTTTTCGTCAATGTTATCACTTTGAAGCGTAAAAATAAATAAGCGGCATTGATTAGTTATTTGGCAACGCTTTTCGCCCTTAGAAATTCAAACATTAACAATCTGTTGAATCCCAAGGACATCTTCACCTTCAAATGGAAATGCATACCCCTCATCTGGTGGTGCCGTATGTTTTTAGCTTCTTAAGTGCTCAATTTTCACCCTTTTCTTTTTTTAACATTTAACTCCCGCTACTACAAAAACTACCGAAAATGTAGGTGGAGTTTCAACTGCAAACAGTACAACAACTGCACGTGGAGTTTTTTTTTTTGTTAAAATTGAATGCAAAAACTGCACGTGGAGGTTTTTTTTTGTCCATAAAATCCAAAAAAACTGATCCATAAAATCGCATTTTATATTCAATGTCCTTGGTATTCTTTGTAGCTATAGCACAGATTATCTATTAGGTTTCACAAGCTCTGTGATCAGATTTCACACAGCATCAATGATCTGTGGCTATAGAGCGTAAAAAATAAAAAGCTTGTAGCACTATCATTACAGACCGCATTGTGGTTATTAGTGAAAAAAAAAAACATACAGCATTGAGGCCGCAGAAATAGCCAGGGTAGGTGGGTTACTGGATTTGAGCCCCTCTTCCCCCTAAAATATTTCTCCGCTTCATAAGTTGGTCATAAAATGTAGCTGAATAACTCCTAAAAACTAAAGAATATTTCTTTGAATTGCAAATTGGCCTTAATAATGAAAATAAAAAGGCCATTAACCTCCTCTACATGAAAAAAAGTTCCTTTGGTAACCCCCACCCCCAAACAACATTCTTTCAGTAATCCCCATTCCAAAAAGTAAAAATCCTTGACACGGCCCTGGTTGGGACTTGATAGCATTGGTAATTTTCTCTTAGGACCAGCTTTAGTGCCCAATTTTATTAGCTATATTGGATTGGACATTTGCTAAAAAAAAAAACCGTTTTAGTTAAAATTTAACCCAGAGCCTCAAAAAAAATTAGACCCTAATATCAAAGTTAGTCTTGCTTTGCGCACGGTTTTTGACATAATACTCGATTTGGATTAGAAAATATACTTAGTAACCACCAAGGCCGTATCCAGAGAGGGGGGGGGTTACCCGGTTTGAGCCCCCTCCGCCGAAATTTTCGACCGACTCGAAAATAAGTCAAAAATTAGTCAAACCTAGGTAAAAATCAGTAAAATTAGTCGAGAACTGAGTCAAAAATTAGTAAGCCCCCCCCCCAAAAAAAAGTCAAAAATTAGTAAAACCCCCCCTGAACAAAAACCTTGGATACGGCCCTGATGATAGAGTAGATTTTCAAATAGCTTTTCCCATGAATTTTTGCCTGAATTTTACAAGAGAGTTTGGAAAGGGGTTGAACTGGTTTCAATCTGTTTGTTGAACTGAAAAGGGGTGTCACTTTTGAGCCCGCCTGGGTCGCATTCTTGGTAGTTCCGCTACTGACTACACAAATTAAGGCATGGATTCGTAGACATCAAATGTACTAGAACGACCAATATCAAAATAATAAGTAGTATTAGGGGTGTATCATTCTAGTTAAGACAGCAAAGATGGCACTACAGCTGAACTGAGAGTCGCTAGGCAGCACCCCTTACTTGAGTCAATAGGCACATAGGCACATGCTCATTATCAATAGGCACATGCTCATTATATAAACTATTAACTAGTCATTACCAGAATGTTTGTTTTCAGAATATAAACAACTTTAAGGGGGATCTGTGGGTCAATCTCAGGGATTTGAACCAATGTTGGTTGGTTCTCCCTATTTCTCCTTCTTGTATACACACCTAGTAGGCTATAGGATGAGGAAAATAAAAAAAAAGTTTTTCTTAAAATGCCTCTAATACACTGCCTTTCTACTTATAATTAAAATGAATGAAAATACATAGTGATAATAGGTACATCATTTAACTAAGAAAGAACGGAATATTTGGGTTCTACGTCCAGAATCCATTATCAACGAAAATAAAAAATATAAACTAAACATCTAAATACAAGAAAATAAAACAAAGAGATGAAAGAATCTTTGCAACAGAAAACTAAACAGGAAAACACAAAATTATTACATATCTGGTAACTATAGTGGTTACCAGGACCGTATCCAGGATTTTTGTTGAGGGGGGTTTTACTAATTTTTGACTTTTTTTTTGGGGGGGGGTACTAATTTTTTACTCAGTTTTCGACTAATTTTACTGATTTTTACCTAGGTTTTACTAATTTTCGACTTATTTTCAAGTCGGTCAAAAATTTCGGGGGGGGGGGGGTTCAAACCGGGAGACAACCCCCCCCCCCTGGATACGGCCTTGTCTATCATGTTGAGTTTCTTGTCTATCTACTTTACTAAAGAGGATAAATAATAGTAAAATGTCGAATATATATTTCTTGATGATGGAAAAACTGTCAAAACATTTAATGTAAAAGATGTACCTAACAACAATAAAATACTCTTTCTAATTAATAAGCGATAGCAAAGATACAGATTCTAGGAGCGTTCGTTCGCCAGATATACCATACAAACGATATTTATTTAAAAGGAAAGAACTCTGAAAAATGATCTTATTTTTTGTTTATATCACAGAGTAAAAGACCCCTTTATTTGTGGTTTGTAAGCTACATCCATAAAACTGATTAAACTTTTAGGTTTCTCAACTTCATATATTCGTAGGATTGATAACAAGGTTAACACGCTCAGACTCAGGGAGTTCTGAACAGGGGGAGGGGTAAAAAGTATTTTTGGAGGAGTCGGAAGCAACTCTGTCATTTTTTTCCGTCCGTGACTTAAGGTAAATACCAAAAGAGGATAAAATAAATTTTGGCCAATCAATAGTTTTTTTTTAAAGACAACTGAAATAGACCACTAAAATAGAAAATAAAATTCGGGGGTCAACACGGAAAATGAAGTGGGTTTTTAACTAAAACATTTAATTTGGACCTATCAAGTTCTAAACCTTCAAATTTAAGACCTTCAAAATTCTATTTTTGAATTATATATTTTGAAACTTTACATTGTTTTATCAAAAGGATGAAAACGTATAAAATGTTTAGTTTCGTTGAAAATATTCACAGCGAGTCCACAGCGATTAAATCAAACACTAATCAGGTCGACGGACACTCAAATAAAAGAGCTAGAGTCCTTGCTGTGTCGATCGACCCCATACTGGACAAAGCTCAAGTCAGCACCAAACGACTACTACTACTAAGAACTCATATTAGCACCAAGTTCCCTGAAGCAAACAAAGTTGCGCATTCATCTCTAACACCCCAATCTATTCAAAGCTTCACTTTTTACTCCCTCTCACAAGTTCATTATAGGGATCTGTAAGGCATGTCAACTTAAATTCTAAAAATCGAAAACTTTAATCGGTTACTGAAATCGATAAACGGTTTTTCACTGAGCACCGGAGATTATTGCTTGATCCCGACAGGTAAGAATCTGTAACTTTGTCTTTGACATGTTTTACAAATGAACGAAAAAAAGAATGAAAATACTGACTACTTAAATGACTAATAACAATTTCAGTTCTCGAGGCTTTTCATATAAAGAAATCAAATATACATTCAATGAAAGACTTTCAAATTAAAGACAGCACAGAATTAGCTTAAAATTTTCGAGAAGTGAGGTATAAATGTTTAAGTGCGTAGATAGAGCCTAAGTCAGTCATAGCCACCAGAGTGCTGAGATCAGCGTGGCCGCAAATTTTGATCGTTGTACCGGTACAGGAGCTGCTCAACAGTTTGAACAGGAATAATAGAGCTGTTGAACTCGAAAGTTTTCACTTCTGGCATAGGGGACCAGCCTAGAACACGTTTAGAGCATATTATATAGACATCTCCAGAAAACTAGAGCCAATTTAAACATATGCATGCGTGCTTAGCAGTGTTGTTGTTTTCTAAAAAAATAAACAAAATGTGTACATGGTTCAAGACGGTAATAAAATGAAATAAAATTAAGAGTTTTAGCTATTGTATTCTGGACCCAATGATGAAAATGATGATGCACATTTAGAATTTGGAGGTTACACAAAAGGTCAGATTCTATTGGAAGTTTACCCTTTTCTCATCTTTTCTTTTTTTCATCTATCATGTTATTTTCAACTCCGAAGGGCTAATTTTACTTATCAAAGCCTAAACTAAACTTTGTATTGACAAATACTTAAGCACAAAAAAAAAGAATTAGAATTATGTGCCAAAAATTGTAAAAATAGATGATAGATATTAAATAAAATTTATTTTTAATTAAAATAGTGAGGACGAGATCTCTAAGGAAATATCGCCATTATGCCCAGAACCGACGGCCGTATTTGCCATTTACCTTCTGTTGTGTCTTACGCAAAACATGGACAGAGGGAGAGTGTCATCGAGTATGAAGTAGCCATAGAAGATTTGAAAAAAACAAGTTGATATTTTTCTCAATAACCAAAAAATTGGTAACGATATACTCCATGAACGCGATCTTGAAATTAAAAAATTAGGTGAAAATATCAACTCCCATAATTCCCAATGCCTCCTTATGGAAGATGAACTCTGTAGTCTAGAAAACAATAAAGTGACCCTTAAATCGAAAATCACCAAACTACAAGAGGACTTAAAAAACAACGAAGCAATTATTACTACACTAGGGAATCAATTATCAGATTTCAGCAAATCCAGCATTAATTGCAGAGTATCCCATGAGAGTATACAAATACCTACGTGTAGTATGACTACTGATGACGCCCTTGAGTTCGTGAATAGTCCAGTGACTTCCGGTTTTTCGCATAAATTATCAGGTGAAAACAAACTAAACAAAAAGGTTATGGAGAAGTCATTACCAGACCATGACATTTTTATTATTTTTGAAAAAATTACGAAAGTGAAGGATAAAAGTGAAATAAATATAAAAATAAGCAGAAAGGAGAATGTGATCTGCAAGCATTTTGATAGTGGTTTCTGCAAGTTTCGCAAACAATGCAAGTTTCTACATATTTGTAGTCAGTTTATTTCGGGAGTTTGTGTGTCTTATAAGTGTATTTTTGACCATGTTGATCTTTGTTCTGTTTTATCTTGTATTGATAAGTCGTGTACTTTTGTTCATGCATCTTCAGGATTGGAGCGCAGGTTTAAAACCCAACGTTGTTTAGAGCGACGCCGAAAGTATTCACGACCCCCCTCCCCTTGTTCGTGATCCATTCGACTTTCAGTCTTATCCCCCTGCATACCCGATACAGAGCAGTATACCACAGGAATCCATCCCTCGAAACAATCCTACACCCCAACTACTTACGCGTGCCCAGTCAGTCCAATCCCCACAATCACTTCACTCAATTCGGACCATCCCCAAAACCCCCCTCACTCATATGCCTCCCAAAAATCCACTTCCTTTCGATTCCTTTCTTCTCCGTGCGTCCAAGAAGTTACCGGCCGGTTCTGGACTCCACCCGTTATTTGCCGAAACAAACCCAACCCTCCCCTCTCAGACATCCCCCACCGTACTTCCCTCCCTCAGCATCATCTTGCCCCCCCCCATTTAAAGAACACTCCCAACTTGACTTATTGCCAGATCACCAGGAAACCTTTCTGCCTTCCCTTGCACTTTATCCTCCCTGGCTACCCTACCAGTATGACTCTGGTTTAAGAGTAAGCAGGCAGAATGATCCACTTGTAACACCTCCATGCAGAGTTTCTAAAACTTCAAATAGTTACCGCTGTTTAGAGTCTCCGCTAGTACCTGCTCAATTAAATGCAATTGTATTTGAAAAAGATGGATTTGATCCCCCTGTTCTTGTTCTCACTATCCAAGTTCAGCCCCCGTCAAGAATTCCACTAGAACCCCTGACCCCATCTGTGATATAAAAAAAGTAAAGCGTAAAAACGGTACCTTCACAAGTCGCTTTCGATTCCCCAAACTTTTGTTGAGCAACGCTGAAAGCCTTAACTTTGAAAAACTCAATGAATTAGACACCCTTTCTAAAATATATAGATTAGATGTAATCGCTATTACTGAAGTTCAAGCTCAAAATTTGCACACGTTAAAGATTAATAATTTTTCTCAATTTATTAAACTCAGACCAGAAAACCATCCTCTGGATAAGAAAGGTGGCGGAGTTCTGTTCTTTGTCCGTAATGATTTATACCCAAGTGAAATCCCAATTCCGTGCCTTACTCCCTTTGATGAAGTTATGTGGGTGTGTGTTCGACCTAAAGACTTGCCGCGTCCTTTTAATTTAATTGTCCTTTGCTGTTTTTATTACTCCCCTAATCAGAGATCCGCTGACAAAATAAATTTTACCGAAAAATTACATGCAAGTGCTGACTTTGTACTATCAAAATACCCAAATGCAGGAATTTTCCTGATGGGTGACACAAACGATACAAGACTTGATTCTACATGTAACTCTTTTAATTTAAAACAGGTCGTTAATGTCCCTACTACAAAAGGCAATACTACTCTTGATTTAATTTGCACTAATCTTTCGAAGTTTTACAAACCCGTCTCCACTCTGCCCCTTCTAGGGGGTAGTTACCACTTTAGCCTTTTCCTATCTCCGCTGGTTAAAGTTAAACAGTCATTTTCTATAACTGAAACCACTTATAGACCTCTCACTGACTCAGGACTTTTCAATTTTGGCTCCTGGATTACTACTAAAAATTGGTCCACTGTGTATCAAACAAATGACGTAGACTACATGGCTCTGTCCCTCTAAAATCTATTGAGGAGTAATTATGAATTCCACTTCCCTGAGAAAAAATTTAAAACGTGTTCTACAGATAAGCCTTATGTTACTGAGTCTTTTAAAAAACTTATAAGAAAAAAATCAATTTTTTCAAAGCAGGTCGAATTACTGAGGCTAGTAGTCTAAGGAAGTTCCTAAAGAAAAAATTAAGAAAAGCAGCTTCTAATTATTATAATAATAAAGTCAAAGATCTATGATCTAACAAGCCCAAGCAATGGTACAGAAAAATTAAAGAAATATGCGGAAAAAGTCCTTCCGAAACTGATTTTCATCTCCCTGAACCCCTTAATAAGACTGCCAACGATCTGAACTTGTACCTTGCTTCCATCGTGCAAAGTCTCCCCCCTTTCACTGGCTCTTGTCCAACTATTCCTCCCAATGCTTCCTTCCCCTTTATTTCTCCCTCTGATGTTATGAATAAAATTCTTAAGCTTAGAAACTCAAGTATTTGTCCCTTGGATATCCCAGTTGACTTAATTAAAGCCTTTTCGGACAAAATTGCTGAGCCTTTATCAAATATTTTCAACACATCACAAAATTCGGTAAACTCCCAAGTTGCTGGAAACAAGGTTTTATAAGACCTGTCCCTAAAAAATGCACCAGTTTGACTTTCGCCAACATTCGCCCCGTTACACTCACTTCTGTTTTTTCCAAACTTTATGAAGGTTTCCTCTGTGACTGGCTTAAGGATAAAATTTGTCCGCGTATTGACACCCGGCTGTTTGGTAACTTAAAGAAAACTTCCACCACACATTAGCTTGTGCACTTAATGTATACCATCGTAAGTAACCTTGATAAACCGAATGTCTGGCTGAACCTTGTCTTAGTTGATTTCCAAAAAGCTTTTGACCTGGTTGACCACACCACCCTAATTCGTTCACTACTTGTTAACTTTAAACTTGATCCTCTGTTAGTAGATATTGTTATATCGTTTCTTTCAAATAGATCCCAAGTTGTTAAATACAAAAATATTTTCTCTAACCCCCTCCCTATATATTGTGGAATTCTTCATGGAACCTTATTGGGACCACTATTATTTCTAGATTTGATTAACGATATTGGTAAGGAGTTCCCCCAAAGGTGGAAATACGTGGATGACTTGTCGATCCTCGAAGTATGTCACAGGAATATTAAAAGTGACCCCCTTGAAATTCTAACCAACATTTCGGATGAAGCTAAGAACCTAAATAAGAAAGTAAATTCCACTAAATCAAATATAATGACGATAAATTTCTTGAAATCTATTCCCGCCTTCCTTGACCCTATCCCCCCAGATATTTCTGTGTCTTCCTTTAAATTACTTGGGGTTACAATTTCCTCTAATTTAAAGTGGGACATCGACGTGAAAGATATTGTCCGTAGAGCTAATGCGTCCATGTCTCTCCTTAAGCTCTTGAATAAATTTAACATCCCCCCATCCCATTCTTTAAGGATTTATACTTCCTTTGTCCGCCCGCATCTTGAATATACTTGTCCAGTTTGGCATCCTGGCATCTCCCGTGATGAATCAGATAAAATTGAATCTATTCAAAAAAGAGCCCTAAGAATAATTTTTAAAGAAACCTTGGTACCATATTCACTCCTTCTAAAAAAGGCCAAGCTGGAAACTCTTGAGCACAGGAGAGGAACGCTATGCCTCCGTTTTGCAAAAAAATGCAATAATACACGCTCGCACGAAAAAAAAATTCCCCAAAGGACACTCCCCATCCAGACACCGCCTGTCACGTACTGTTTCTGAACCCATCCCTATCTTGTCCCCCATCCGTTATTTAACCTCCAGATATGAAAAAACCTTTGTCCCCTTCATTACTGATCAAATAAACCACTAGTTTTTTTTTTTCTTTTTTTTTTGTACTGGTGATAGCCATGATGGTGTCCGTTTGGTTCTTCCGTTCCCTCCCCTTTTAATATACTCTCTTTTAAACCTTTTTAACACTATTTTTATCTCAATTTTTTTGGGTTTAGTTAGAATTTGTGCCTTTTTAACTTTCTTACATTTGACACTTTTTGTTTTTTAGACTAATGAATGGCTTTGCCTTTCTGATATTGTTGTTTTTGGTATTGTTTAGCCAGTTTTTAGTTGTTGTGCTATTTCTATGTCTTTTTTTATTATATGACCCCGAAATGCGAATTCGGCCCTTCGGGGCTTGTGATAGTTATTTTTTGAAATAAATATCTTATCTTATCTTATCCTATTGTTCAAAGTTAGCGTCCTAGCTAACTTTGTCAATGTAATTTTGTCATTGGTTTAGTATTGGATTTCGGATTTCAGCTAATGGTATTAAACCGTCCGTGGTAACGAACTGCAAGTAAGGAGCGACGCGGCTCAATAGTAACCGAAGCTCTAAGGAGCAGTCTTGATAACAATGGATACATCATAAGAATTGAATTTTGATGCTTATTCAACATATATTATGGTAACATTATATGTTATTAGTGCAACATTGAGCTTTCAAGAGACACGTGCCCCTGGATTCGCCCCTGTTAGTTGTATGTTTGAATTTGTTTTTGTTTTTTCAGGTTCAACAGACAAATAAGGCGCGTTTGAAGTGACCTTTTTTAATATAGTCAGATCCAGTGAGCGAAAAACTGCGTTCACTCGACTGACTGTCTAAAAAGAGCCATAACGAAGAAAAGGCTTGAGTTGACCCAGAATAATCTTGTTATTTGGACATTCTAATAAAGAAAGACTTACCAAATTAGACACTATTAAATAAAAAAAACAGGTTTTTTCAACTGAAAGTAAGGGGCCACACTGAAATTTAAAACGAACAGTTATTGTTACGTATATTAGGGGGTAGCCCACTCCTCAATACTTCGGCATTTACGCTAAAGTTTGACTTTTTGTTGCAATTATTTAAGAATGACTCCTGATACACAAGGACCGTCTAATTAGAATAAGAAGCTTTTTTAAAAGTACTAAGGAAATTAGCGCAATGAGCGAGGTATTGAGAAAGGGGACATCCCCTCATATACGCAATAATTTCTGTTCGTTTTAAATATTAATGTTGATCTTTTCTTTCAGTAGAAAAAAACTTTTTTTAATAAATATAAATTTTTATTTAATTTAATAAATAGTTTTTATTTTATAAATATGTATGGAATAAAGGACCCGCTTAATGTAATAAAGATTAAGTGTGAGCTTTTAGTTCAAAAGGCTCGGAATAATCTTGAATGTAGAAATTTATTCCCGTTTTTTGAAAAATCTAACCGATGTTAACCAATTGACGTAGATGGTTGTAATAATCGGTAGTTCTGGTCTTGTTAATTGTAAGTTGTGGCTTTATATTTTATAAATATTGAATGTACTCTTCATAGTGAATCCTGAGGGAAAATAAAAGTATTATCGTTATTATCTGATCGTTTTTTAAATAATGGCGGGAAATGCAGCTCCCCCTACATGGAAAATTCCCTTCCCCCACAATAAATTATTCCATCGAAAGATCCTACCACGTAATATCTTCCCCCCCCCCCAAAAAAAAACACGCCCATATACTTCCCAATAACCTTCCCAATATGGGAGCTTAAAACCTCTACAGTAGGGTTTTCTGATATGCTGAATCTGATGGTGTGATTTTCATTTAGATCACTTGATATTTTGGGAGTGTTTTCCCCTTTTTCAAAAATTTTACAAATTTTCTAAGCCTCGTGGCTTATGGTGAACTTTGACTTTAACTTTTGAACTTTGACTTTATTCAATATAAATACACAAATAAAACACAACTCCAGGGATTGATCAATGATCCCTAGGGCCTAAATTTTGTCCCTGGAGAACTCGAATATTCATACAAATACTATTACTAATTATTGAAAAACAACAAATTGACAAACAAACAAACTTTGAAAAAAAAAAGACTGATCAATGATCTCTAGGGCCTAAGTGTAATCCTTGAAGAACTCGAATATTCATACAAATACTATCACTAATTATTGAAAAACAACAAATTGACAAACAAACAAACTTTGAAAAAAAAAAGACTGATCAATGATCTCTAGGGCCTAAGTGTAATCCTTGAAGAACTCGAATATTCATACAAATACTATCACTAATTATTGACAAGCAACAAATTGACAAACAAACAAACTTTGAAGAAGAAGAAGAAAAGAAGAAAAAAAGGCGCTGTACACTGCATAAAAATAAGAGACTCCTAAAAACTGTTTATTTGTGCTAGTAGAAAGAAGATGTTTCTTATAATTATATTTAAATGACGGAACTGAAACAGAATCTTTTATTTCCAGCGGAATACTGTTCCATAATTTTACTCCAACGTATTTGCTAGAAAAAGCTGCTCTTTGCGTGTGACAAATATCCGGGATAAGAGAAAAATGTGTAGATGACGACGTTGGATAAGCATGATAATATGACGATAAATGAAAAAGGAAAAGTTGTGTTAGTCCTGGGGATGCTAGATTATTCAAGTATTTATCCATGAAAACAGCAGTTTGGAGCTGACAAATTTGTCTCACTGTTAGCAACTGAGATTTAAGAAAAACTTCTTTAGTATTAAGTCTATTAAAATAAATTGACTTTACAGCTCTATTTTGTATATTTGAATTCTCTTTAAATTATAACAAAAAGAATTAGCCCAAAAGTAACAACAATAATGCATATAAGGATAAACAAGAGTAAAATAAAGGGTTCGCAAAACTTTTTGCGGAAGGAAATTTTTAAGTCTATACAAAATCCCAGCTCCTCTTGCAATTTTTATAGATAATGAATTTATATGTTCCTTCCATGACAATAATTCATCAATGATTACCCCTAAATATTTAAATTTTGAAACCCTATATATTAAATGTCCATCAGATGTTAAAGATAGTTCAGTGTTTACCTTTTTAATAGTAGAAAAAATCATGTAATTTGTTTTTTTTTAATATTTAATCAATAAACGGTTACTCCTCGTATATTTTATTAGATCAGTCAACGCTCTCTCCATGGTTTTAAAAAGGGTTTCAACACTTAAAGCTCGGAATAATAAAACTGTATCATCTGCGAATGATTGTCAAACAATCTTTCATAAAATTTCCTATATCCGCGGTATAAATGAGGTAAAGGAGTGGCCCTAAAATCGACCCTAAAATTGGCCCTAAAACAAATTTTCAAATGCAACTAACAGGGGGAGATGCAGGGGCACGTGCCTCTCAAAAGCTCAATGTTCACCAATAACATTAGTATTATGCCCCCCTGTTATCTCGGTTATATTAATGACCCAAGTGGATGTCTCAAACAGCTGTCGACACTATGGTGCAATGAAACCCAGGTAGGAAACAATATTTCCAAGTTTTGCAGATGATACTCAGTTTACAATGGATGCGAAAACAGAAGCTGATATGAAAAATGGTATAAAACAAGGAATGGTCAGAAGATGGATGCGAGTGAACAAACTACTTGTTAATCAGAAGAAAACAAAGTTCATGTTGTATGGCAGAAGGGCAAATTACTATCCCTGGGTTGAAGAAATTGAGATAGAAAGTGGACGTATAAAATGGACAAGTATTGTTAAGTACCTTTGTCTCATAGCAAATCAGTGCCGAAGTTTCAAAGATCGTATAACATTTATTATTATAAAATAGCCAAAAATGTAGGAATTCAGCCAAAGTTGAAGAATCTTTGGCCAAAAAGGTTATTGAATGTTGGATTGCTCTTTCATCAATCCATATTTGCTGTATTATGTTAGTTTGGTCGTCGTCATTCACTACTTCTTCATCATATTTCTCTAAGTGTAAAGTTACTGTATCATCTGTAAAATGCGTAAGACACAGGATTGACAAGGCAATAGCCTTGTGGGTCATAGCCTTGTGGTACCCCTGCTTTTAAAAAATAAGACACTTACTTTTTTTGTATGTTTTAGGTTTTTTCCTTCCACTTTCGGCCAGGTTCCACATGGCAATTCTGTCACTAATACTAACAAAAGCTTTTGGATTGGAATTAGAAAACAAAATATCCTTCACAGGAGATGAATGAAAATTGAGTATGTGTAAAAGCTTGCCATTAGTAAAATTCCACAACTGCAAGAAAGAAAAACAAAAAATAGAAACTTCGCTCAATAAATTTAACTAAGTCAAGTCAGTATCTTAATCTATATTATAGATGGGAAAAAATTGATGTTTACTATTTTTATCATTGCCTGACCATTGTGATAGTCATATATCTTTTCGTTACTTACCGTACGATAAAGGTTTTATACCTAAAATTTTCAAACCAATTCGCGAACCGAGGAAGTATTTCTTAGTTTTTTTTTAAGATAAATATCTTTTAGCGGCATTTTTAAGACCAATGTAAGAGTGGAAAGAATATTTGTAAGGAGGGGGGGGTTCAAACCCATTATCACCTCCCCTGGATACGCCCCTGTACCGAACAAGGTTCTATGGGAGAAAACTATTACTTAAAAAACAAACATATAAAGCAGATGAATTTTTGACAAATATGGAAACTAATGAAAAAATTAAAGAAACGAGATTTTGAGGGGAAGGAAAACGAGAGATTTTAGCAAAATTTTGAGGGGACAGGCCCGAAAATTCTCTCCCCATATAAACATCTGGATCGTACCACTCAAAAACATAGCAGCTCTTCACAATTTCTGGATGAGCCTCATAAGGTGCATAAATTCTTATGACTCTTATTATACCAAACAAGATGCAAGTCTTTTCTAGACAAGGACGACAATCCGGGCATCGAGAAATCGTTTTTGCTTGTAGAACTTTCAATCTGTTTTGTTTTAATGTCTATATTAGAACCTGATATAAATACGGCTTTCAGCATTAATTCTTAGCTAAAATCCCCTTAAGGCGCATTTACAATGACATTTTAATAATACAGATATTTAAATAGCACTAATTTGAGCAAATCAGATTTTTCATGGAATTTTCTGATTGGCTGAAAAATTCTTGTTGGATTAATATAGCGCTAGCTAAATCCCGGCATTAGAAAAACTAATTGTGAATGGGGTACTAACTATTCAAACTAATCTGCAACGGAAGTTAATCTAATTTAAGATGAAATATTGAATTTAATCTTTAAGTGTTGGCTACAAACGACAGATTTTCCTGCCTTTCTTTGCAAATAAAATGATACAATAATACAATGAATATCAATTTATGATTATCCTCTACCGTAAACTACCGAATATCCGCCGTCCACAGAAAAACCAAATCCTTTTAAGGTTTAGGTTCCCTATGAAATAGGTGACAAAAAACTTTGTACAAAAAACTTTCTCTTGAAAATTATCGTTTTTTTTGGTATTCCGAAAACAATTTTTGCGATTCCGGGCAAATGCTACCAGGATCTTTGTTTTCAGTGAGTTTAAAAGGTAACATTTCTCATTTCTTGTTTATATACAATACTAATGTCTCCTTGTTCATCAAGGGGTGTTGCCCACTTACTGGCATCCATGGGGAACCGCTGTACAGCAGGTTGGTTCATCCTTATGGATCTGCACAAATTATTGAACAAATTTCTTGAGCAAATTATGCAAGATATAAACTGTTCTTCTGATGAATAAATATTTGACAACAGAAACTATTCTTAGAAAAATAGTATATGGGCACATAAAATTAAAAATATATAATTTAGGACCTTTAGCTATTAACGGGTAGTTGATATCTTGTTATTTTAACTTTGATTGTTATTCAATATTTGATTTTTATTGTTATGCGATTTTGCAACAAAGTTACACTAGGTCTTTTACCAAAAGGACAAGATAGATTTATTAGTTGCAGATCTATTCATTCACCGAGCCAGAATGATGGAACTACCTCTAATATATCTAACAGAATGATCTAAATTTGCCTAAAAGCACAAAAATGTTCCTTTTTTTTAACAATTTTTAACGAATTTTGGGTCTATTTTTCAATCTAAAAACAATGCAAAGCGAATTTAAAAATGGCTGAGATAGATCAACTAAATGTAAGATATCAAATGATAGCAACATTGTCGTCCTGTACAACTGCAGGACTGCAGAACCATAAAATACCAAAACTTGTAGAAGGAATATAAATTTTAAGAAATACAAACTATGTACGATATGTACAAACTACAAACTATGTACGATAAATACGAATTATGTACTAAGCAGAGCAACAAGGTTTTGATAATCTCACAACAAGGTTCGAAAAAGGATATATTAAGAAAACAAAAATATTAATGATAAAAATACAACAAAAATATCAGCAGTTGATATAGATGAAATATACCAAAGGAATTGTCGTGATGATTTTCGGCCCAACTAGCAATACCCATAGAATACGCTTGTCTGCTGACATTACACTAGATAGGGTGGCAGCCCTAAGCTGTACGGGAGTTTTGCTTTAATTAAAAATGAAAGAATTAAACTAATTTTGGGATTAGGTGGCTCTGTAATGCCATGAGTTTTATCAGTTGCAGCAGGAGCAGTTTAATTATATTTGACATCTCACAAATGACGAAGAGGGTAACAAAAAAGATAAAGATATTTTGGGCCCCTTTAATGTAGATTTTGGAACACTTTACTCGTTGTTTGTGCTGGCATTTGGGACAGTAAAGAAGATTAGGTGGCAGCCCTAAACTGTGCAAGAGTCATAGTAGTATTATCATATTTAGGCCTTAATAAATCAAGAAGAAACTACAAACAAGATGGACAAATTTTGGAATCTTTTCAGGTTGGTTTTGGAACATTTTTACTCTTCTTTTGCCGACTTTTGTGACACTATAGTAGATTGGAGGAAGTTCCCGAAGGTATGTGGGCTATGTTTAAATTTATTTATCTGTAAAGAAAAAATATGAAATTTAAACCTAGCACGATAGATTTTTCGACAAAAATAATACAATGAATTTGAACACTAAAATAAAGAACAAACACAAAAATATGAATAATCACCTCAAAGGCACCAGAGTTATACCCAACAGCTAGGTAGGGACAATTTACGTCAGGAGAATATCGACACGCACTTACAACTATATCTTTGTTAGCGTGTGTTGCAAGAGGAATACTTTTCTTGGGTTCCTGAAAGAATATAACAATGTATAGATTAACAGTCTTGATTGATAGTTCATACTGCAAACACCTCTTTTTGGAAGCAATCTCTTTGATACAGTAAGACTGTTAATACAGTAGACAATTGTGATTCCCTGTAGTCTTTTATTGAAACAATTTCATAATCGGACTTATATTTGAAAATAGTTCACCTTGAACTTGGATTGTCTTATTTGACCTACTACATATATATTTTGATTGGGATACTGGACTGTCCCTGGCTATGATAAATAGATTGCGCAATTACCGATCAAAACATGAAGATTATTTTAAATCCTCTGCTGAACTTTATCACCAGATCCATGCCTGATTGTGCAAAAATTGATCTGATAATCGGAAAAGCTGTGAATTTTTTGATCATGGTACTATTATCAGTGCTAAAGAGTTTTTGTATAAGAAGCTGAAGATTCAGAGCCGATGTTTGAAACACGCGAAGGACGAAGATAATGTATTTGACATATGTAAATAGTTAAATCAGGCGGCAAAGGATAATCTGCCTATTCTCACTTTTGTGATATTTTCGCTTCCTGAAACCCTAACAATGGGGGAGGCAGTTTCGGCTATTTTAGTCTCGAAAGTTATTGAACTCTATCGAAAAATTGACGGTTTTTAGAGAATGCGGCGCATTCGGGTCCTGTCTGGCCAGCTAGAATTGATACCAACGTAAAAACTAACCCTGTCCCAGCTCCTATGTTTGCCGTTGTACAAAAGAACTGTTCTGCAAATCTGCTCACCTAGTGCTCGTAAGGACTTTGTCGATAAACTTCGCCCTGAAGCCTCAGGTGAAATAACTGAACTTAAAAAATCGGCTTCGGAATGAAAACTTGTTGTTAAGTCGAGCAGCGAACAAAATTACCGAGAATGCTAAGATCGGTACCTCAGATATCTCGGTGAGTGTGAAATTCCCACTGTTTATAGGAGTCCTGAATGGCGTTCCGACCGAATACGATGAGAATCAAGTCAAATCTCTTGTACCAAACTGCGTGAAAGTTTCACAGTGCAGAAAGTCCCAAGTGTTCAAGGTCTACTTTGAGTTGAAACAAAACCTGGATCAGTTTTTGAAAGTGTCTGTGAAAGTTGGCTACAAAAAGCTTTCTGCTCAAGCATTTGTATATCTCCCAAAGCGCTGTTTCTCGTGTCTTAAACCTGGGCATCTGGCCTCGCAGCGCTCCAATCGGGCCCTCTGCTCTCGCTGTGGATCATGTGATCACACCTCTAACAGTGCCTCTCCGTGTTCGGAAAACATGTTCTGTCTGGAGTGTAAGGTTGCTGGTCATACTTGTTACAGTGTAAAGTGTCCAAATAACAACAATCCACCAGCAAAGCCCACGGTATGATATGGATCCGCCTGCTACTGCGCAAGCTGTACTTTCGTGGAATATTAATGGTGGACTTTTAGTCAAAATTCCTGTGATAAAAGATTTGCTTTCGAACTCTGACATATTGTGCTTGCAAGAACATTTTTTGACGAGTCACAGTTTAGGCTTTCTGATAATTGACAGCAATTTTCCTAGCTACTCGGTGCCAGCTAAACGATCCACTTCCAGTGGCCATCCCTCGGGTGGTATTGTGATGCTTATTAGGATATCGTGCCAGTCGAGTATTTTTGATTTATCTGATTTTTTTCTTGCTGTCCGTGTAGAAGAGTATGTTATTGTAAACGTCCATCTCCCGACAGATTACCGCAATGACCAATCAGGAACTTTTATTTACTTCTGCGTGTGAGAAATTAGAGACTTGCGTTTCGAAGATTCGCCACTTAGATAAGTGTTGTATTATTATTGAAGTTTTTAACTTTAATTTAACTGACACCTCGTTATTGCGTACTTCTATTTTGTCTAGTATTTTTGACGATTGGCTTAGGATCTTGCCGAAAGATCTCCATTACACTTATACACACCATTCAAGTCACGTGTCGAACCTTGACCATGCAGTTTCTACTGTAAATCTTCAAGTGTCACCTGTATACGTCGTTACTGACTTCCAACTATCAGACCACATTCCAATATCTGCATCTATTTCTTGTCTTTCTGTTCAGTCTACTCCCACCCCACAACCACATCAGCCTCAGGCCCAATTTTACAAGGATTGGAAAAACATCCAAGGAGATCTTTTCGCAACAGTTACTAACTATGTCCTACACAAAATTCATCTTCCGTTCCAGCTGCTCAAGAGAAATCCGCAAGCTGATGCAAATGAAATACGGGTGTTGCTAGAAATCTTTCTTGCACAAAATTACCATGCCTACGATGCGCAGAAAAGACAGCTTTTCCTCTTAAACGTATACGTCTGCGTGTCACGAAGCATTGGTCCAGTAAGCCGAGTCTAGTTGTAGCTTGGAGAAAATTCAAATTTTGGTACCATTTGTGGCTTCAGTGTGTCCGTCTTCGCTCTGGCTGGGCTTCTGACATTCGTCTTTCTACCAAAAGAAAGTTTGCAAGAGAACGATCTATCCACATGCACCAGATAGTTAAAGAGACGATACCAGCAAGCTTCTCTATCCCAACCTTCCTTCTGCAGAAATTTATCAAGAGATCCTCTTAGCACCCGCCTATCTGCTCAAGATATACCTGATTACGATTGGAATTCGAACTTCTCTGCTGATTTCTCCCCGCCAGAAGCCGCCATACAGTCCAAATATGAAGATAAGCTTATTAAATTACTGTCAAGTTTTCTTACCGACAGTTTTGTTTTTTCGGTTGATTCTGTACTGCGAGCGATCCACCGTCTAAAATGTAAAAAACCTTCTAGCCTCGATAAAGTTAGGGCTCTTCACATTCTGCATGGAAGTGAGCTGTTGGTAAAACATATTGCTCTTTTGATGCAGATGATTGTCACCCAAGGAGTTGTACCTTCTTCTTTCTCGATCGGAGATCTCACTCCAATTCCAAAGAAAGGTAAACTCGCCACCCAGTGCTTCTCTTTCCACCTTATAACGGTGGTTAATACCTTCTGTAAGGTATTTGAACTTCTGTTCATTGACCATATGAACGCGAAATGCTATGTTCCACCTTACCAATTTGTATTTCAGCAACGTCTCGCGGTTGTGCCCACGCTTTGTCCGTTGTCGTGAACGTATTCATCGATGCTGATGCATCAGGTGAAACTCTCGTGTTAGCCGGGCACGATGTTTGCAAAGCGTTCGATTCTCTCATTCACGCCGCTATGCTACTCCATGCAGCAAAACGTGGAGTGATCCCTTCATATATCAGAGCCCTTCAAGACAAGTCTTCTCGTCTTAAAGTTTGCCTAATACTTCACCCATTATCTAAAGCTGACGGCTCTCAAGTCTATGCACCAACCCTTGATATTTTTGTCAACGTAAAAAACGGTACCCATCAAGCTGCTGTTTCTTCCCCGTCACTATTCAATAACGGAGTTCTTGATGCACAGTCAGCTCTTTCCACATGTTTCATATTTGCCGGTCTTGATGTATCTCTCGTATCTTATGCAGACGACATTCTGAATTTGAGCCGCACTATCCAGCGCATTAGCGAGATTTTCGCAACGCTACAATCTGAGTATGCAAAACTAGGTCTTCAGTTCAATGCTGAGAAGTCCAAAATTGCATTCTTCAACTGCAAGCAACAGTCAGCTGTAGATATTCTTCTCGGAAATAGTAGGATTATGCCAGTAGAACATAACATGTCTTTCCACTGGTTCGTCAATAATGCACACGCGACAACTATTATTGCTCGCATTGAACGTAGAGTTGGGTTATCATATGCTCCTTTTGTAAAGAATAAGTTCTGCTTAAATCGCCGTCTTCTTTCGAAACTTTTCAACTCCGTCACTCTACCACATTATCTGCACATATCACCGTTTTGGAAAAATGCTCACAAAATCTGACAAGTCAAACATTCGTTCAGTTTCTTTTTCCGATTCGCAAGATATCTTCTACGTTTTCCCACTTGGACCCGCAAAATTGCAAAATTCGTGCTTATAATTCTTGTTTGACGAAGTTGAACCATCTTTTGTCGTCGGTACTAGCCCAGTAGTTAAGATGTATTTGTTGTGTGTTTTTTAAGTGTTTGCGTTCGCCCTTAGTGTGTATTTCTTCTTTTTTTCGTTTATTCCTCCGTCTTTTCCTTTCTTTGTAAGACGGGTTTCCCAATAAATAGTTATATTAATAATTTAAAGGAAAATCATGTAAAATATACTCAAAATTTGGGAATTTATAATAAAAGTGACATGACACTGAAATTAGTGCTGGAAGTAGAGCGAAACTACATTGTGAATATATATTGATCCATAGAAAGTTCAAGTAAATGATCCACCATAAAGGTTCACATAAAAAATAGTAGATTGTCATTTCTTTTTCTTTCAATATCGGGACAGTAGACCTCTTGTCACGCGTCTTCGGCAATGACAATTTCAATGGTGTACTTTTATCGACTGTATATCATATCATTTATGAGCGAATGATGTTGAGCCCAGATGGTGGTAAACCCCAAACGGATCTCCAGAAAGTAAGTTGTTGCATCTATTTGGCCTTGACAAACAAAAGATTACCTATCCCCATCCACCAGATCAAAGTCAACCACAACAGTACCCAAAGATTGAATAGAATACAAACCATATATATCTATGCATTAGTTTATAAATGTAATTCCTAAAAAAAGAAGTGATAGATTACCAGAAGTCGAAAGTGTCTGAGCCCAGTAGTTTCATCACCCATAGCAAGATACATATTACAAAAAGATATATCACAGGCTGTTATGCTAAGACCAAGATTTGGGCATTTTGTATCAACCAATTTCCCGCTAGAACACGACCAAACCTGAAAGATAAAGGATTGAAATAAAAAATCAATGAAACTAAAGTCTCAACTTCTCTTGAACCAAAATATTTTATCTAGAGACTCAACCAGAAATAATGGATGAGTTGAGGGGATCAGAGGCATTTGTTCATGGAGGAGTGCCTGGATTGCAACTTACCAAACTGGGATTTCTATACAAAAAAAAACTTATAGTCGCGGGGCTGGGTGTTGGCACAGAGGCTTCTTTAGTCCCTTTGACATCACGTTTCTTTAACGCCTCCTATAAAAACCTCATATGCCCCCAGGGCATAACTTAAAACCCTTTCCCTGAGGGTTGTGGGGGAGTATCCTCCTCAAAAACATATATTCTATCTGGAAATCAACTACGCTGAACGAAATGGCTATCTAAAAAATTTGATTGGATGTGTTTGGGGGAATGATGAGCGTGGGGGGGCGGCTAGTTACCCTCCAATCACTTTCGACTATTAAAAACGGTACTAGCCCTTTGAATTTCCAATCAAATGAGCCTGTTCTGAAGTTTCTACGACACCGCCTTCTATAAAAACCTCATATGCCCCCAGGGCATAACTTAAAACCCTTTCCCTGAGGGTTGTGGGGGAGTATCCTCCTCAAAAACACACTTTCTATCTGGAAATCAACTACGCTGGACAAAATGACTATCTCAAAATTTTTATTGGATGTTTTTGGGGGAATGATGAGGGCGGGGGGATAATTGCCCTCCAATCACTCTACTATTAAAAACTGCACTAGCTCTTTGAATTTCCAATCGAATGAGCCTTATTTGAAGTTACTATGACAACGCCTTCTTTAAAAACTTTATATGCCCCCAAGGTATAACTTAAAACCCTTGCCCCGAAGGTTGTGAGGGAGTGTCCTCCTCAAAAAGAAATTTTCTATGTGGAAATCAACTACGCTGAACAAAATGGCTATATCAAAATTTTGATTGGATGTGTTTGAGGGAATGATGGGCGTGAGGGAAGGGGCTATTTGCCCTCCAATCACTTTCGACTATTAAAAAGGGTACTAGCGCTTTGAATTTCCAATCGAATGAGCATGTTTTGAAGTTTCTACGACAACGCCTTCTATAAAAACCTTATACGCCCCCAGGGTATGACTTAAAACCCTTGCCCTGAGGGTTGTGGGGAGTGTCCTCCTCGAAAACATATTTTCTATCTGGAAATCAAGTACGCTGAAAAAAATAGCTATCTGAAAAGTTTCTACGACAACACCTTCTATAAAAACCTTATATGTCCCCAGGGCATAACTTAAAACCCTTGCCCTGAGGGTTGTGGGGGAATCTCCGCTTCAAAAACAAATTTTCTATGTGGAAATCAACTACGCTGAACAAAATGGCTATCTCAAAATTTTTATTGGATGTATTTGGGGGAATGATAGGCGTGGGGGGGGGCTAGTTGCCCTCCAATCACTTTCGACTATTAAAAAGGGCACTAGCCTTTTGAATTTCCAATCGAATGAGCCTTTTTTGAAGTTTCTACGACAACGCCATCTATAAAACCTTATATGCCCTTAGGCCATAACTTAAAACCCTTGCCCCGAGGGTTGTGGGGGAGTGTCCTTCTCAAAAAAATATTTTCTATTTGTAAATCAACTACGTTGAACAAAATGGTTATCTCAAAATTTTGATTGGACGTATTTGGGGAATGATGGGCGTGGGGGGGGGGTAGTTGCCGTCCAATCACTTTCGACTATTAAAAAGGGTACTAGCCCTTTGAATTTCCAATCGAATGAGCCTGTTTTGAAGTTTCTACGACAATGCCTTCTTTAAAAACCTTATATGCCCCCAGGGCATAACTTACAACCCTTGCCCCAAGGGTTGTGGGGGAATGTCCTCCTCAAAATGATATTTTCTATTACGAAAGCAACTACGCTGAACAAAGTGGCTATATCAAAATTTTGATTAGATGTGATTGGGGGAATGATGGGCATGGGGGGCCTAGTTGCCCTCCAATCACTTTCGACTATTAAAAAGGGTACTAGTCCTTTGAATTTCCAATCAAATGAGCCTGTTTTTAAGTTTCTACGACAACGCCTTCTATAAAAACCTTATATGCCCCCAGGGCATAACTTAAAACCCTTGCCCTGGGGGTTGTGGGGGAGTGTCCTCTTCAAAAACAAATTTTCTATCCAGAAATCAACTACGGTGAACAAAATGGCTGTCTCAAAATTTTTATTGGATGTATTTGGGGGAATGATGGGCGTGGAGGGGGGACTAGTTGTCCTCCAATCACTTTCGACTATTAAAAAGGGCACTAGCCCTTTGAATTTCCAATCGAATGAGCCTTTTTTTGAATTAAACTATTTTTGAAGTAAACTATATGAAATACACCTATTTCAAAAAGACATTTTTATAACATAAAGCCAATGAAAAACCGCCAAAAAGGAGCAAAGCCTTCAATTACCATGAAGGCAAATATGAAAAATAGGAAGAAGTGACAGAAATATGAGAACTAGTGATACCTAGCAAAACGAAAAAATGACCTGTCCGTTGACTAAGAATTTGCTCCATAAGTTTGATTTGACTTTTATTTATATTTGTGTTCTTTTTCTCTTGTTGTTATTCTGTGCACTTGCTGAATTTATATGTTAATCTTGGATATTATTTATCTTCTCTTTATTTTTTCCTCTTTATTTTTTTCTAATTATTTAATGCAAACTGAAATTAAAAATTTTATCAGTTGTTGAACGGAGCATGACACAAGCAGCTTTTCTCGGGTGCAGTGAATAAATAAAGAGTAACTGTTGATACGTTGTGATGTTTAGGTGATATATAAACAAAAATAAACTAAACATGGGAATTCTTGCTAAACAAATTAAGGAGACAAATATTTTCAGTTCTGTGCCAGTGTACGCATAATCAAACTTGTATTATTGAAGACATAATCAACGTATTTTTCACGTATTTTTTCTTAGCTAAGGCAAACAATGCCTTTCCTCTGGACAACATGGTTATCCCTAAATAAAAGTTGAAAACATCACAAGACAAAACCATGAATCCATGAATACGTCATATTTAAAGGCTTCCTGATTAGTGGAAATACATTCAAGGTTTTGACATGGATTCTATGGCCACATTCACGGTTTTGCCAGGATTTACATGACTGACTTATAGAAAGAGTCAAGATAGACGAATTTAGACTGCACCAATGGAAAGAGCGTGGTTGAAATAGAATGGGGCGATGTATAAATCAAAATGTTAAAAATCGCATTCACAGTTATGTCTTTGGACAGCCGAAAACTTTTTGAAAACTGCTGAGGCTCAAAGCATGCTAGAAGCAACACTAAGAGCTCTTTTCAAAAAAATGAAAAGGCAGTCAATGTTGAATCTGTGTAAGTACTCGTTTTGAAGAGAAAATCAGAGCTGATCGATCGCTTTAAAAAAAAAATTATGTTTTTTTTTTAAAACACAACTTAAACGCCTTTAAATTATGTTTGTTATCTCTGTTTGTAAAGTCAGAAGTTTGGCTTTACTCAGGTTTTTGTTTTGTTACCATGCACGATTTTGTGCTTTCATTTAAGTTCTCCGTTTCTTATGAGCCAATGAATTAATCAAATAAAAATAAGACTTCCAGCCTCATTTTCTGTAATCACAATTTTTTAAGGGCAATAATGATCGCAACAACGATTTTTTGCTCTCATTGTGCTCTCAAGTTCCCCGTTTTGTATGAGCCAATAAATTAATCAAAGAAAAATAAGACTTCCAGCCTCATTTTCTGTAATCCCACCTTTTTTTAAGGGCAATAATGATCATAAGGCAGTAACTAGGATCTGTGTTGTTCATCTGCCTGTGTTCTGAACGTCACTTTTTACTAATTCTAAAAAACTAGTCACTTTTTTGTAAGCCTCATTGCAACCGACCTCTGGAATGTTTAAAAGCTGCATTATTGTCATTCTAATTTAAAAATGTATCCAAAACAAATTACAAGACACTGTCTAGGAATACTTTAGAGAATTTGGACATTTTTTCTCGAAAAATTTTCTGTATTCTGTCAGTACATAGATTAATCTTTGTTGATTTCTAACGTCAATATAAACTAGCTAGACGTTAAACAATATTCTATATGCTTCTAATAAAATTAGTTTTTTCAGGTCTCAGCAAATCCCCAAATGATAAGCCAGAAAGAATGATGAGCCAGTATGCAGCTGAGACTTTGGACATGTCTGACATGGGTCGTGTCATTTTCTATGCGCTTACAGGAGAACCCTATCCTCTTGACCTGACTACAACAATAAATAACCGTCAGTTTGTTGTAGATGTGTAAGTCCTCATAACCGTCTGTTGTAGATGTGTAACCGTCTGTTGTAGATGTGTAACCGTCTGTTGTAGATGTGTAAGTGAATCGGAAAATGGTTTTTCTTTCTCTGTTTATCATTGTATTAGGATTTTTGAAATAATTTGTGAAGGGTATGAACAAAGAACGTTTAGGACTTACATATCAAAAAACCCTTAATATAGTAAAGCTAAGCTTAAAGAAGGTATTTTATTTGACGTCAAATAAGGAAAATTTACTTGCGACTCTGCGTATGAGATTTCAAGGACCACACCACCTTTCCATGACGGTAAATAAAAGTTAGAATCAGGATAAATCGTTTTATTAGACAATGACAATAACAATCACAATATATACTGGATATTTCATTCACATGTACTGTGATTGCCAGGCACGGAAATGCAAAAAAAATTTTTAAGGAAAGTGAGAAAATGGTATTTCGCCAATCTAGCTTTGGGATAGAGCGCACACTGCCATGCAAGTTACATGGCTCTCTTCATTCACCAACGAGCTAGCAAAAGTAGGCCACCAGTAGGATAGAACAGTAAAAGATCAAAACAGACAGAGAATCCTAATAACTGCAAAGGCTTCTTATTTCTTCAAAAAAACCTTGTAACTAAATGACATCTACGAAAAAAATTTGATCGTATTTCTGTGCCAGCATTTCTTTACATTTGACCATATGGTCAATTATTTTGAACATGTTATATATATGCTAAAGCAGAGATGTTCAACCTTTATTACAGTGGGCAGCATTGTCAGTTGGAATAATTCATTGGCCTGCAGAACCTATTAAATTTCAAAAAAAGATTGAATATTTTAAGCAAAAATTTTTAGCGGGTCACACAAAACCTTAGGTGGGCCGTAGTGCAGCCCTCGGGAAATAGGTTGAACATTCCAGCTAGAACATAAATATTTGCCCATGTTACTGCACTAGCACTTCGATGCAACATTTGACGATAGGTCAATTATGTCTGCCCATTTCATAAATACCCAACCATGTTATATATTCTAGAGTATGCATATTCGACCAATTCATTTTACCAACAAAAAAAAAAATTTTAAACAAGAAAAACGGGTTTTAATTTTCTATAAAGCAGTGAAATACAAAACAATTAATTATGCACAAAAGCTCCGAATATTTCGGCCCCACATCCGGGAGCCTTTCTCAACGGAAAAAAAAATATAAAATAAAATAAAATAAATAAATAAAAAAAACAAAAAACTTAACTTACATCACAATACTAAACACATAAAGAGAAAGAAAAAAAAAAGAAAAAATATAAATAAATAAGAAACAAAACTCACATATTAAATAAACACTTCCATGCACTGAATGTCTATAATGATTCAACTCGCCTCCTCCCAGTGTATAAATGGAAATATATTAAATAAACACTTCCATGCACTGAATGTCTATAATGATTCAACTCGCCTCCTCCCAGTATATAAATGGAAATCTATCAAAAATGAAGAATATATTTATACTTAGACCAAAACAATAAAAGGTCAACTAACCCCTCGGCCCATAACCCCTAATTAAATTTCACAAGTTCATCAACCAATTTATGAATTATAAATTGAATGGATTCGTTTGGTTGCAAGCTTAGCTGCAGTTCGTTTACTTTTCTCATCATTTAACCCATTCTGACCTTTGTTCGCAAGGTCATCTTTCGTTTCAGAAATATTATTAAAATCAGTACTGGTTGAATATCTTGCCTGCATTTTAATTAAACTATTATAAATTGAATTGATCCCAAATTCCCCTTCATCTCTATTTATACTAGTACCCCCATATATTATCTTTTTTATTTCTATAATTTCCCTGAAGCTTTGTAAAAGTCCTACAGACGTATCTACTATTAAAAAAGATAATATATGGGGGTACTAGTATAAATAGAGATGAAGGGGAATTTGGGATCAATTCAATTTATAATAGTTTAATTAAAATGCAGGCAAGATATTCAACCAGTACTGATTTTAATAATATTTCTGAAACGAAAGATGACCTTGCGAACAAAGGTCAGAATGGGTTAAATGATGAGAAAAGTAAACGAACTGCAGCTAAGCTTGCAACCAAACGAATCCATTCAATTTATAATTCATAAATTGGTTGATGAACTTGTGAAATTTAATTAGGGGTTATGGGCCGGGGGTTAGTTGACCTTTTATTGTTTTGGTCTAAGTATAAATATATTCTTCATTTTTGATAGATTTCCATTTATATACTGGGAGGAGGCGAGTTGAATCATTATAGACATTCAGTGCATGGAAGTGTTTATTTAATATATTTCCATTTATACACTGGGAGGAGGCGAGTTGAATCATTATAGACATTCAGTGCATGGAAGTGTTTATTTAATATGTGAGTTTTGTTTCTTATTTATTTATATTTTTTCTTTTGTTTTTTTTTCTTTCTCTTTATGTGTTTAGTATTGTGATGTAAGTTAAGTTTTTTGTTTTTTTTATTTATTTATTTTATTTTATTTTATATTTTTTTTTTCCGTTGAGAAAGGCTCCCGGATGTGGGGCCGAAATATTCGGAGCTTTTGTGCATAATTAATTGTTTTGTATTTCACTGCTTTATAGAAAATTAAAACCCGTTTTTCTTGTTTAAAATTTTCTTTTTTGTTTTTAATGGAAAAGCAGTGTGGTCTAAGAAATTATTTAATTCATTTTACCCGTAGCTGTATACATTTGACCATGTGTTCAATTATATTAAATCATTTTATGCATGCTAGAATGCTAGGCATATCCCCCTCCCCGAAATAATCCACCAGAAAATTCTCCACACAGAAAATCCTTCCTCCGGAAAATTCCTGCTCGGAGAATCCCCCCTCGGGAAACTTCTTTCGGATAATTTTCCCCTACATTCAATATAGAACAGCCAGAAATAAAGTATGACAGATAAAAATAATGAGCTAAAGAAGAAATTTTGGATATTATAACTATATTCCGGAATATAGGTAGAATCAATGGTTAGTTTCTCTTATAGTATCTATTTTTACTTATTAAACAAAAATTATCGTGTTTTTAAAGGTTGAGTTTCATAACTGGGTAAGATAAAGGTTAATGGCAACTCCAGAAATGTTCCCTTGTGATGGAAGTGCACATAGGTAACAGGGGGCGCTCCCCTTCTGTTCTATGACACCCCTGTCAACAATTATAACACAAGATACCATTTTACCCATCACGCTCGAAAACACGTCGACTTTGCGTACATCAGATGGTTTTCTTTTAAGTGGAAAACCTTTAATAAAGGACCTTTAAGGGGAATTTCTAATTTAAATATCAAGGGGTAAAACTATATTTCAGAACCATGCAAATTTAAAATTGACAAAGCCTTTGTCAGTAGTTTAAGCAAAGAAATTTTTCAAAAATTCATCAAGCCGTGTTCACAAAAAAAAGTCCACTAGGCGTGCTTCAGAAGGTTTTCGTGTATGAAGTAATCTGGTAAGTACATGCGCAATCTTGCAGCTTTAGTTCTTCTGCAACCAGTAAGCTCGATATATAGTTTTTTTTATACTTTTTATTTGATTCTCAGAATTTTTAATCAATAGCGCCTTGGTTCTGCAGGGGGGGGGGAAATTGAATGTAAATGCCACAAAATGACATAAACCACCACTTTCCCATAGGACAGTTTTTTATTCAGTTTAAAAGGGTTATAGAACCTTTAATTTCAGTGAACCCTCTCCCGATCTTCTAGAGCCATCGGTTCGATAGAAAAAATACAAAACTAAATTTTTGTCGATAGGAGAATGAACAATCAGCATTAAGGTTCTCTAATATGCCGAATCTGACGTCGATATTTTCATCAAGATTACTTGTCTTTTTGGTATTTTTCTCTTTTTTAGAAAATAAAGCATATTTTCGGCGCTTATTATTTAATTTACTTTTTGTTTGTTTGTCTTAAATATTAATTTTGTTTTGCTTTCAGTTTGTTCTTCTTTTAAGTTTGTCACAAAAGAAGTTGGATGGCACGGCCCAATGCCTTCTTAGATCAATGTTGATTGGGGGAGAAAACCTAACTGCCCAAGAAATCTTGAAACACCCCATGTTCTGGACATTACAACAAACCTTGGACTTCTTTCAGGTATGATGTATTGAATTTTTTTTTGTTCTAGTTTTTGCTGACATGAGATTGGTTCAATAAGTTTCCTCTTTTTTGACCAAAAAATATCATTAAAAGGCAATATGAAAAAAATACATTAATGAAAAAAAAATGCAATATTATCGTCCTGAAAAAAATGCAAATAAAAATAATGAGGAAAAAGACGTTGAACATGTTTTGCAATCATTGAATATTGAATCAAATAAATATTAAATCAAATAGCGAATCATTGAATCAAATAAAGAACAGAATTGAAAGAGGAAAGAAAAGATCAAGTGGAAAGATGTAAAATATTTGAAACATACTTTTCGTTGATGATTTACCAGTGTAAGAAAACGGGCTAGGCAGTAGGCTATTAAATGCACGCAGAGCTTTATTTTGTTGCCTCTGAAGGGGAAGCATTTGAGTTTTACGAGTATTCCAAAAATTAGTAGGACAATAATTTATGTATGAACATAATGGAGAATAATAACGAGATTCAGGGCTAAAAACGGCAGGATAAATTTTAGATGATTCATCATTCCAATATTTCTTGACAGTTTAATTCGGAGATAAGTTGGCTTTTTAAAGATAAATTTGGATCCATAACTATCTCAAGATATTTAATATTGTCAACTCTTACAATTTCTACGGGTAGGCCCCGAATATTAATTGCTATAACTTCCACTGCTTATCTCCCAATACGAGAGAAAACAATGAATTGTGTCTTGGCATAATTAATAGACAATTTATTCCTCTAAAACCATAAGACAAGCCTTTTTAGTGCTAATTCCATCCAGAGAGTCACAGATCTAGAGTCGGGGTTGCTGATATTGCATGCCGTATCATCAGCGAATCAAACAGTTCGTGGTAACGAAATGTAACCAAGAAGCGACCAGGCTCGATTCCGAAACTCTAAAAAATAGAATTTTGATACCAGTAGATACGTCAAAAGAATCGTACTTTTATGCTGATTTCAAATACATAAGTTTCATCAAGTTTAATTTTACCTATCAAAAGTTAAGAGCCTGAAAAAATTTGTCTTATTTAAAAAAAAATAACGCCCCCTAAAAGTGACCAAATCTTAATGAAAATTAAACCATCAGATTCAGCGTACCAGAAAACCCTACTGTAGTGGTTTCAATGTCCTATCCGCTAAAATAGGGAATTTTGTATTTTCTTGCAAGAAGAAAGATCACGGATGCGCGTTTTTTTTTTAAGTTTTTTTTCCCAGGGTTGATCATATCGATCAAATGGTCTTAGAATATCGCAAGAGGGCCTATTCAAATAAAAATTGAAAGTTCTAGTGCCCTTTTTAAGTGACAAAATTGATGGGCAACTAGGCTCCTTCCACGCTCATTCTTTCCCAAAAGCACCCGATCGAAACTTTGAGATAGCCATTTTGGTCAAAATAGTCAAAAATCTAATAAATATGTCTGAGGATGACTTAATCCCCCACAGTCCTCGGGAAAGGTCTGTAACTTATGAACTTTGCCCATTTTTTGCATATAGTATTGGTTATTGGGAAGTATCCAGACGTTTTCAGGAGGGATTTTTTCTGGTGGGGTGGTGGTTAGAGGAGGAGGCTAGGTGGGAGGATGTTTTCATAGGGGAAGGAACATTTCTATGAAGAAGGCGCTAGATTTCCCAGCATTATTTAAAAATCGATCATAAATTAAATAAAAAGAACAAGTTTTTTCCACTGTTAGTAAGGAGCAAAATTAAAACTTAAAACGTACAGAAATTATCACATACATATGGAGCTTCGTCCCCTAGTCAATACCTAGCTCTTTACGCTAAGATTTTTTTTAGTGCTGCCAAAATAGCTATTTATTCAAATTAAAAGGCCTTTGTCATTCAGGGGTCATTATTAAAGAATTGGAACAAAATCTGAACTTTAGCGTAAAGAGCGAGGCATTGACTAGGGGCCGATAAAATTATCATAAATTTTGAGGCAGATGAACTTGGTGGCTAGTAACATACACAAAACAATATTTGTATATCCTTCACATCTATTTTAACCAACCCCTCCCTTTTTTTTATTCATCCGATTCTTATAAAAAAAATTATAATCCTGTCATTCAATTTGAGTTTGAAGCCTTTTGCAAGTTGCTATCCGATCACTTTAAAAATTGCTATTAAAATAGAATGTAGTGGTTTCACCCCTACTGTAGTGGTTTCAATGTCCTATCCGCTAAAATAGGGAATTTTGTATTTTCTTGCAAGAAGAAAGATCACGGATGCGCGTTTTTTTTAAGTTTTTTTTTCCCAGGGTTGATCATATCGATCAAATGGTCTTAGAATATCGCAAGAGGGCCTATTCAAACATAAATTGAAAGTTCTAGTGCCCTTTTTAAGTGACAAAATTGATGGGCAACTAGGCTCCTTCCACGCTCATCCTTTCCCAAAAGCACCCGATCGAAACTTTGAGATAGCCATTTTGGTCAAAATAGTCAAAAATCTAACAAATATGTCTGAGGATGACTTAATCCCCCACAGTCCTCGGGAAAGGTCTGTAACTTATGAACTTTGCCCATTTTTGTGCATATAGTATTGGTTAATGGGAAGTATCCAGACGTTTTCAGGAGGGATTGTTTCTGATGGGGTGGTGGTTAGAGGAGGAGGCTAGGTGGGAGGATGTTTTCATTGGGGAAGGAACATTTCTATGAAGAGGGCGCCAGATTTCCCAGCATTATTTAAAAATCGATCATAAATTAAATAAAAAGAACAAGTTTTTTCCACTGTTAGTAAGGAACAAAATTAAAACTTAAAACGAACAGAAATTATCACATACATATGGAGCTTCGTCCCCTAGTCAATACCTTGCTCTTTACGCTAAGATTTTTTTTAGTACTGCCAAAATAGCTATTTATTCAAATTAAACGGCCTTTGTGATTCAGGGGTCATTATTAAAGAATTGGAACAAAATTTGAACTTTAGCGTAAAGAGCGAGGCATTAACTAGGGGCCGATAAAATTATCATAAATTTTGAGGCAGATGAACTTGGTGGCTAGTAACATACACAACACAATATTTGTATATCCTTCACATCTATTTTAACAAACCCCTCCCTTTTTTTATTAATCCGATTCTTATAAAAAAAATTATAATCCTGTCATTCAACTTCAGTTTGAAGCCTTTTGCTAGTTGCTATCCGATCACTTTAAAAATTGCTATTAAAATAGAATGTTAAAAACATCAAGTTCTACCTACATTACATGTAAACTTTGTTTTGGCAGCTGTTTGGTAGTTTTATCTTCTTCCACGTAGCTTAAAGCCTGTGAAACAACACTTCTTTGTTGTTTCTGTGTTCAAATCAAAATTGTTTTTTTATTTTTTTTAAACTATTACCTAATCTTGTTTTCAGGCAGCTTCGGATCGACTGCAACGTAAGAGCAACAAGGTAGGTCGTAAACTGAATCTTGTTGCCAAGTGCCTGCTAGAAAGTCAGAAACCTGCTGCGCTAGGTGGAAATTGGATGGAAAATCTAGATAGAGATCTTCATTATCATATAAAAAATGATAAAAATAGAAGATATGACTCTGAAAAGGTAAATTATACTTAACTAGTTTATAATTAATAAACAGATGGAGGTATCAAAATCTTGGTTTTAGGAAGAGTTGAGGATATGTCGACCAAATTTTTCACTCTTAGTTCAACATTTGAGAAGGGCCTGAGTCATCAAACACCTTTATTCCAAAATTTTACAGATCATGAACAAGGGTTTGATCCTACTGATAGAAGAGCCTTAGCGAAGGTCTTATCTTTGTGTGGTTTACCAGACAATAATTAAATTTATTTGTGCAATATGTGAGAATAATATTGCTGTGATTAAAATAGGAAATGATGTTAGTAGCTGGTTTCGTATTAAATCAGGAGTTAAGCAGGGTTGTGTTCTATCTCCATGTATAGGGATCATTTTAAAGGGCTTTGTCTTTAGGAGCAAAGGAAATGCAATGGGAGAGCATGGAATAAAATGGGGATTTAAAAGTTTCCTGGACTTATATTATGCTAAAGATTTAAGGAGCCTAGATGAAAATGTTAGCACAATGTATGAACTTTTTAAGGCTTTTGTGAGCTCAGGGTGCTAGAATAGAGGTTTGAAAAATAACGTCAAGAAGACTAAGTTGTTAAGGATATGAATAAATGAAAGAGAACAGGTCATTTTGGTTAACGAGCACATTGATCATGTGGGCGTCTTCACTGGACTTGGTAGTATCATTAGTCTAGACGATGGGTGCAGTGCTGATTTTAAAAGTAGAATAGCCAAGGCTGAGGGTATTTTTTCATAGCCAGAAAAATTCGGAAGAGTTGGAAGATAAGTCTGCAAGCAGAGACTAGGATTGGAAAATACAGTGATGACAGTGGTCAATTATGGTTCTGAAGTATGGGCACTCCAAAAAACGGAGGAAGATTCGATAGATGTTTTCCTCAGAAATTGGCTAGGTTCTACAAAAGCATGGTTCAATCCTACTTTCTAGGGCTATAATGATAGAAAGATTGAGATGGCTAGGGTACGTTCTATGAATGAAGAATGATGTCCTTGGTTCCCGGTTTTGGTGGTAGAATGTCGAATGGAAAGATTTAAGGGAAACTGGAACTTCCTGGGATGGTGTAAACACGGAGACTTTGAATAGACTGCGATTGAGGAGGACTGTGCGTATCTGTGTTGACCTTAGTCGACATGGTGCTGCGGTGAGTTAGTAGTAGTAGTAGTAGTATGCTATCATATGGTATTTGCTGTCGATTAATTTACCCACACGAATCACAGAACGCCTCACTTATTGATAACATATTAATCAGGGAAGGTATTTGTGACCAGCTTAAATCAACAAATTGAATAAATTAGAAATACTGTAAGATTATTTAGGTAAACTAGATTGGAATGATGCTTTGAGTCAGAATGATTTTGAATTAAGTTATGCTGATTTTCCTAGAAGATTCGTGAAACTACAAGTTGAATGAGTGTTACAAGTTCCTAAGACCGCATGCGAAAGGTCGGAAAAAAAATATTTGAATATCCTTTAAATTTTTCAAATTAAATTTAAAATTTTTGATAGATTAAATTGAAAAATATGAATCTAATAAACCACGAAACATGATAAAATTCATGTTTTGAATTCCCCCCTCCTCCCCCTGGAAACAAGAAAACATTAAAAATAGATAAAAAGAAGAAAACGATAAATTATTTCATATAAACCCTGGTAAAAATAAAGTTACTAGTGGCAGTTATCAATATTATTAATATATATTACTGTTACTACTATTATTGATAACATAGAAAAAGTTACTGATTAATTATTTTTCGATAATTAACTAGAAAATCTTTATAATTGTTTGTGTAGATGGCTCTTCTGATCCCAGTAGGTATTTTTACACCCTACTGACGATATGCCTGACAGACGGAAGAACAAAGAACTGTAAATACAACGTTGAGCCTTTTCCGGAAACGAAACCGGAAGAGTTCAGGCAGTTGACAAAATTCAGTTGCAGAACTACGGCACAAAAATAAAACAAACAAATTCCGATTCTTCAGGGTTACACTTGGGATATTTAGAACATGGTTACCCCTTGACGGATGAGATCCTTCTCTTCCGTAGATTCATCACCTTGTATAAACATTTGTAGATCTTTACCTGCCAACTGCATTTTGCCAAGTGATTTTCTTTCGGAAACCGTCTATCTTTCCTCGTAATGTAAACACGTCCTTAAGTGGTCCTTGCAAAGATATGTTTAGCTTCTTTAGCAGAGAAGAAATATCTGCCAAGTATGCCAGCTTGGCTACCCACTCATCATCGGACAAGAGTACTTGAAATTTCTGATTATTTTGCTGCTGAAAAAAAATCTAATATCTTCACGCAAGACGTCAGTCGGTTCAGTATTTTGCCTCTCAATAGCCATCTTACCTCTGCGCGAAGAAAAGGTTAGTGTACTGGGAACCCATTTCTTTACTGAGCATTTTAAACATCCAAGAATTCAGAGGTTTATGTCTAGTTTCATTCACAAGTTTTATAGTACCGGATAATACTTTGTTTATTTCTGGGGATATTACTTTTTTACCGCAAGCTGTTCACGATATTTAGTGCAATGGGTAGACAAATGTGTGGGTGACTAACATTTTTTAATTTTACAACGACTCCTGAGCAATGTCCAGTCATCTCTGTAGCACCGTCTGTACAAATGCCAGTACATTGTTTTGACTTGATTTCGTGTACCAGCCTGAAGTAATAGCCCATCGCCCATCGCCCTGGCCATCGCCCTATGTTCAGTGTTGCCAAATTTTGAAGAAAACATCCCTCTCCGATCGCCCAATCTTTCAAATTGATTACAGTGTTGTCAAATTTTGTCTCCTTTAACCTAAAGTACTATTAAAAATACTTTAACACAATTGACTCACATCAGAGGAGATTCTAAGGGGTCAGACACTACTTTTTGGGAATAAACCTTATCTGCTTGACTATCAGCTCATTTTAAAGCCCATTTATCGCTGATTCATAATATATACGTCTTACCGCGTTTAAAAGTCTTGAATTCAATTTAGTTCCCAAATAAAGTTTTTTTTTAGAAATTCAAAATCCTTGTCTTACAAAAAAGCGGGCGATGGCGTTGCTTTGCCTTGCTTTGGCTTATTATGTCCTATACAGTGTTTTATGAAATGAAAAACAATTTACCATAACATTACCATAAAATTCAATATTTCCTTCCTTGCTACAACTCTTTGTGACTTTTTCATTTAACCAGGGTGATTTTCTTATCGCCCTAGTCTTAAAATTCCAGCCATAAGGTCAAAGAATGAGGAAAAGGTTCCTGTTCTTCTCAAAACGATGGAGTACTATCATCAGACAGATGAAACGTTTCAAATGAGCTGTTACTCGCCACAAATCGGAGCAAAATCACAATTGACTCACAGCAGAGGTGATTCTAAGGGGTCAGACACTACTTTTTGGGACTAAACCTTATCTGCTTGACTAGTAGCTCATTTTAAAGCCCACTTTTTGCCAATTCATAATATATACGTCTTACCACGTTTAAAAGTCTTGAATTCAATTTAGTTCCCAAATAAGTTTTTTTTACGAAATTCAAAATCCTTGTCTTACAAAAAACCGGGCGATGGCGTTGCTTTGCCTTGCTTTGGCTTATTATGACCTATACAGTGTTTTTATGAGATGAAAAACAATTTACCATAACATTACCATAAAATTCAATATTTCCTTCATTGCAACAACTCTTTCTGACTTTTTCATCGCCCAATCTTTCAAATTGATTACAGTGTCACCAAATTTTGTCTCCTTTAACCTAAAGTACTATTAAAAATACTTTAACACAATTGACTCACAGCAGAGGTGATTCTAAGGTGTCAGACACTACTTTTTGGGACTAAACCTTATCTGCTTGACTAGCAGCTCATTTTAAAGCCCTTTTTTCGCTGATTCATAATATATTCGTCTTACCGCGTCTAAAATTCTTGAATTCAATTTAGTTCCCAAATAAAGTTGTTTTAAGAAATTCAAAATCCTTGTCTTACAAAAAAGCGGGCGATGGCGTTGCTTTGCCTTGCTTTGGCTTATTATGTCCTATACAGTGTTTTTATGAGATGAAAAACAATTTATCATAAAATTACCATAACATTCAATATTTCCTTCATTGCTACAACTCTTTGTGACTTTTTCATTTAACCTGGGCGATTTTCTTATCGCCCTAGTCTTAAAATTCCAGCCATAAGGTCAAAGATTGAGAAAAAGGTTCCTATTCTTCTCAAAACGTGGAGTACTATCATCAGACAGATGAGACGTTTCAAATGAGCTGTTACTCGCCACAAATCGGAGCACAATCACAATTGACTCACAGCAGAGGAGATTCTAAGGGGTCAGACACTACTTTTTGGGACTAAACCTTATCTGCTTGACTCGTAACTCATTTTAAAGCCCACTTTTTGCCGATTCAAAATATATATGTCTTACCACGTTTAAAAGTCTTGAAATCAATTTAGTTCCCAAATAAGGTTTTTTTTACGAAATTCAAAATCCTTGTCTTACAAAAAGCGGGCGATGGCGTTGCTTTGCCTTGCTTTGGCTTATTATCTCCTATACAGTGTTTTTATGAGATGAAAAACAATTTACCATAACATTACCATAAAATTCAATATTTCCTTCATTCCTACAACTCTTTGTGACTTTTTCATTTAACCAGGGCAATTTTCTTATCGCCCTAGTCTTAAAATTCCAGCCATAAGGTCAAAGATTGAGAAAAAGGTTCCTATTCTTCTCAAAACGTGGAGTGCTATCTTCAGACAGATGAGACGTTTCAAATGAGCTGTCACTCACCACAAATCGGAGCACAATCACAATTGACTCACAGCAGAGGAGATTCTAAGGGGTCAGACACTACTTTTTGGACTAAACCTTATCTGCTTGACTAGTAGCTCATTTTAAAGCCCATTTTTCGCTGATTCATAATATATACGTCTTACCGTGTTTAAAGGTCTTGAATTCAATTTAGTTCCCAAATAAAGTTTTTTTTTATGAAATTCAAAATCCTTGTCTTACAAAAAAGTGGGCGATGGTGTTGCTTTGTCTTGCTTTGGCTTATTATGTCCTATACAGTGTTTTTATGAAGTGAAAAACAATTTACCACAACATTACCATAACATTTAGTATTTCTTTCATTGCTACAACTCTTTGTGACTTTTTCATTTAACCAGGGCAATTTTCTTATCGCCCTAGTCTTAAAATTCCAGCCATAAGGTCAAAGAATGAGAAAAAGGTTCCTATTCTTCTCAAAATGTGGAGTGCTATCATCAGATGGATAAGACGTTTCAAGTGATATGTCACTCGCCACAAATCGGAGCACAATCACAATTGACTCACAGCAGAGGAGATTCTAAGGGGTCAGACACTACTTTTTGGGACTAAACCTTATCTGCTTGACTAGTAGCTCATTTTAAAGCCCATTTTTTCGCTGATTCATAATATATACGTCTTACCGCATTTAAAATTCTTAAATTCAATTTAGTTCCCAAGTAAAGTTTTTTTTAAGAAATTCAAAATCCTTGTCTTACAAAAGAGCGGGCGATGGCCTTTCTTTGGCCTATTATGTCCTACACAGTGTTTTTATGAAGTGAAAGATAATTCATCATAACATTACCATAACATTTAGTATTTCTTTCATTGCTACAACTCTTTGTGACTTTTTTATTTAACCAGGGCGATTTTCTTATCGCCCTAGTCTTAAAATTCTAACCATAAGGTCAAAGAATGAGGAAAAGGTTCCTATTCTTCTCAAAACGTGGAGTGCTATCATCAGACGGATGAGACGTTTCAAATGAGCTGTTACTCGCCACAAATCGGAGCACAATCACAATTGACTCACAGCAGAGGAGATTCTAAGGGGTCAGACACTACATTTTGGGACTAAACCTTATCTGCTTGACTAGTAGCTCATTTTAAAGCCCACTTTTCGCCGATTCATAATATATACGTCTTACCACGTTTAAAAGTCTTGAATTCAATTTAGTTCCCAAATAAGGTTTTTTTACGAAATTCAAAATCCTTGTCTTACAAAAAAGCGGACGATGGCGTTGCTTTGCCTTGCTTTGGCATATTATGTCCTATACAGTGTTTTTATGAGATAAAAAACAATTTACCATAACATTACCATAAAATTCAATGTTTCCTTCATTGCTACAACTCTTTGTGACTTTTTCATTTAACCAGGGCGATTTTCTTATCGCCCTAGTCTTAAAATTCCAGCCATAAGGTCAAAGATTGAGAAAAAGGTTCCTATTCTTCTCAAAACGTGGAGTGCTATCATCAGACAGATGAGACGTTTCAAATGAGCTGTCACTCACCACAAATTGGAGCACAATCACAATTGACTCACAGCAGAGGAGATTCTAAGGGGTCAGACACTACTTTTTGGACTAAACCTTATCTGCTTTTCTAGTAGCTCATTTTAAAGCCCATTTTTCGCTGATTCATAATATATATGTCTTACCGTGTTTAAAGGTCTTGAATTCAATTTAGTTTCCAAATAAAGTTTTTTTTATGAAATTCAAAATCCTTGTCTTACAAAAAAGCGGGCGATGGTGTTGCTTTGCCTTGCTTTGGCATATTATGTCCTATACAGTGTTTTTATGAGTGAAAAACAATTTACCATAACATTACCATAAAATTCAATATTTCCTTCATTGCTACAACTCTTTGTGACTTTTTCATTTAACCAGGGCGATTTTCTTATCGTCCTAGTCTTAAAATTCCAGCCATAAGGTCAAAGAATGAAAAAAAGGTTCCTATTCTTCTCAAAATGTGGAGTGCTATCATCAGATGGATAAGACGTTTCAAATGAGCTGTCACTCGCCACAAATCGGAGCACAATCACAATTGACTCACAGCAGAGGAGATTCTAAGGGGTCAGACACTACTTTTTGGACTAAACCTTATCTGCTTGACTAGTAGCTCATTTTAAAGCCCATTTTTCGCTGATTCATAATATATACGTCTTACCGCATTTAAAATTCTTAAATTCAATTTAGTTCCCAAGTAAAGTTTTTTTTAAGAAATTCAAAATCCTTGTCTTACAAAAGAGCGGGCGATGGCCTTTCTTTGGCCTATTATGTCCTACACAGTGTTTTTATGAAGTGAAAAACAATTCATCATAACATTACCATAACATTTAGTATTTCTTTCATTGCTACAACTCTTTGTGACTTTTTTATTTAACCAGGGCGATTTTCTTATCGCCCTAGTCTTAAACTTCTAACCATAAGGTCAAAGAATGAGGAAAAGGTTCCTATTCTTCTCAAAACGTTGAGTGCTATCATCAGACGGATGATACGTTTCAAATGAGCTGTCACTCGCCAGAAATTGGAGCACAATCACAATTGACTCACAGCAGAGGAGATTCTAAGGGGTCACTATTCTAAGGGGTCACACTATTTTTTGGGACTAAACCTTATCTGCTTGACTAGTAGCTCAATTTAAAGGCCATTTTTCTCTGATTCATAATATATACGTCTTACCGCGTTTAAAAGTCTTGAATTCAATTTTGTTCCCAAATAAAGTTTTTTTTATGAAATTTAAAATCCTTGTCTTAAAAAAAACGGGCGATGGCTTTGCTTTGGCTTATTACGTCCTATAAAGTGTTTTATGAAGCGAAAAACAATAGGCCTTAGATTTACCATAACATTCAATATTTTCTTCCTTGCTACAACTCCTTGTGACTTTTTCATTTAACCAGGGCGATTTTCTTATCGCCCTAGTCTTAAAATTCCAGCCATAAGGTCAAAGAATGAGAAAAAGGTTCCTATTCTTCTCAAAACGTGTAGTGCTATCATCAGACGGATGAGACGTTTCAAATGAGCTGTCACTCGCCACAAATCGGAGCAAAATCACAATTGACTCACAGCAGAGGAGATTCTAAGGGGTCAGACACTACTTTTTTGGACTAAACCTTATCTGCTTGACTAGTAGCTCATTTTAAAGCCCATTTTTCTCTGATTCATAATATATACGTCTTACTACGTTTAAAAGTCTTGAATTTAATTTATTTCCCAAATAAATTTTTTTTAAGAAATTCAAAATGCTTGTCTTACAAAAAAACGGGCGATGGCCGTGCTTTGGCTTGTTATATCCTATACAGTGTTTTTATGAAGTGAAAAACAATAGGCCTTAGATAATGTGAGATTAATCGTATAGGAGGAAAACTACTCCTTCCTTATCCCCGTCTCCACCTCAAGGTCATAGAAATTTTGGAGGGTACTCATTCGATCCTGAATCAGTGTTACATAGCAATTTTCTTTCACTAAGTTGTTTTTTTTTCAAAACGCGTTTATTAACTTTTGGTTACTTTGGGCTGTGGTTCGCTTTTTACTATGTTGCAGCTACCGCTGCAACCATGAATCCTGTTTTTGTTATTACGATTTTTCAGCCGTAATACTGCGAGCCTTAATGTGAGATTAATCGTATAGGAGGAAAACTGCCCCTTCCTTATCCCCATCTCCGCCTCAAAGTCACAGAAACTTTGGAGGGTGCTCATTCGATCAGAAAATGAGAGTCCTTTTATTATAAGTGGAAAGCGATTGGAGACCAACCAGGCGCAGGGAGTATTTTTGGTGAGGGGAAGAGGGTAAACGCCGGTTCCTACCCATTTTGTACTTTCTTTTTGATTGCTCGATTTTACATCTGCACAATTTTGCGTCTTTTAAGAAATTATCAGTTGACACAATGCCCAAAACCCAAAATCTGCTTGTGTTTCGTACAAGTGTCCAATTTCATAATTGTAAATAGATATGATAGCTGAATTGCGACGCCACAGAGCTATGACAATAATTATCAATTCCACAGGGACGAGGACAAGGAAGCCGCCAAGGTTGAACAAGGAAACGGCCTTTTGATAATAAATTTTGAATAATTCAAATTTTGAACAGTTTAAGAACGGCCTTGTGAAGATTCGCTTGATCCTAAGGCAAGACCTTTTTCAGTTGAAAAAAACAACTTTATGTGAATTTGTCGTTTAGTCGAGATTTGACAATAATTGAAACCAAATCAAATTTTTTACCTATTTCTCATTTATTGGTATTTTTTCCCACCACCAGTTTTCCTCATCTGTCTTCGCTTTGGTAATGTAATTTTTTACTTTTATCTTAGTTCAGCCAAAAAATTCAGGCAAAAGTAGCAAACTCGGGGAAAATTCCTTCAACACCATGTTGTTGGTCATGCAGAAAACTCAATCGAAAGCTCTGTTTAATAATGTTCTCTGTTTCTGTTTATTTAACTTCATTTGCTTTATTGATGACTTTCAGAAATTTTTTCGTTTATTAATGACGACCAAAAGTGAATAATGGAAGATAGTTTAAGCGACCTTAAGCTTAGAAATTTCTAAATTATAACGTCGTTGAGTGGAGGAGGTGCCGTAGCCACTCTCTGCAGCAAAATCTGTAAGAGTATATAATAAAAAAAAAAGATGCTACGCGGGAAAAGTGAAAAACTAAAATGACAGTAGTACCATCATTCGGCTTTTTTTTATTATAATTGAGTTGGGAGGGGACACTGAAATTATCTTTCCCCGGGTACTACCAATACTAGAAATGATTATGCTTGAAACAACGTGGAAGGCTTACACACTTCTCCAGAAACTAGTCAAATAATTCCATAAAATCACAGTTTTTCATAATCAGACTTAAAATTAAATGCTGAAAAAGCATAAAACACTAGTAAGTATTAATTTTCAATACAACTTAATGTCGGCTGAAGTAGAGGTATATGCAAAAGCCTAGCATTCTAGTGAAAGGGTGACAGTAATCATATTTCAGGTTAATTTGACTTATTTCATGTATAATCATTTTCCTGACTTTCATGCCAACAAATTTTTTTTTGACGAATTTTGACTTCCTTTATTTTCCTACTTTCAGGCATCTTTTGCTGCATAAGGCCATTGAAAATCCTCTGTTAAGGAATTCATAAATATCCACTGAAACAAGCAAATAGTGAGGAGCAAAGAGAATCCATCTAAGCCCAACATATTCAAAGCCAAAGTTGAAGAAACAAATGAAGACGAATGCTTTGCTATTGTTCAAGTTTCATGAAGGCTGATAATCGAACTTAAGCCATTTATGTTTTGTGAATAAATCATGACGAAGTTTTTTTCATTTTTCTAGATTTTTTTTCATAATAAACGATTCCTTTAAGAACAACTTGTATTCGCCCCACAGTGAACTAGGGAATATAAGGAAAAAAAATTGTTAAATTAGAAAATCAGAAAGACATTTAACAATGGAGAACAAATTTAATTATATGATAAATTTACAGGGCAATTATTTATTTGAGTTGTTGGTCTTCTTTGCTGGATATCAAGGCCGTACCCAGAGGGGGGGGGGGGGGGGGGGGGTCAGGGGGTTTGACCCCCCCCCCCCAATGTTTGCCTGACTCGTAAAAACGTAACAAAAATGGATATAAACAAATTTTGTATGGGTTTTTTGATGCGATCTTACTTCTTTTTTTTTGTATGCGTCTAAGAAAAAAAGGCTAGTCATAATTACGCAACGACTCTCTCGAAAAATGATGGTTATTTCAACCTGGAGAAAGGGTCGTTGATTTTGAATGCGAAGTAATTTTATAAATCTTCAAGACTTTAGCGTAAAGAGCGAGAGTTGGGCAGGGGTAGACCCCATCCTCACTATTTTAAGGTTTAATTTTGTTCCCAACTTTCACTTCAAAAAATGATTTTTATTTAAGACTTATCTATAATTCTTTGCTAAATTAAAACGGTATATAGAGCATAACCAGTCAAACTTTTAATTGAGCATTGTTGAAAAGTCCAATAATCATGAGCTAATTGTGGTTGTGCTCCGATTTGTGGCGAGTGACAGCTCATTTGAAATGTCTCATCTGTCTGATGATAGCACTCCACATTTTGAGAAGAATAGGAACGTTTTTCTCATTCTTTGACCTTATGGCTGGAATTTTAAGACTAGGGCGATAAGAAAATCGCCCTGGTTAAATGAAACAGTCACAAAGAGTTGTAGCACTGAAGAAAATATTGAATTTTATGGTAATGTTATGGTAAATTGTTTTTCATTTCATAAAAACACTGTATAGGACATTATAAGCCAAAGCAACGCCATCGCCCGCTTTTTTGTAAGACAAGGAATTTGGATTTCATAAAAAAAAACTTTATTTGGGAACTAAATTGAATTCAAGACTTTTAAACACGGTAAGACGTATATATTATGAATAAGCGAAAAATGGGCTTTAAAATGAGCTACTAGTCAAGCAGATAAGGTTTAGTCCCAAAAAGTAGTGTCTGACCCCTTAGAATCTCCTCTGCTGTGAGTCAATTGTGTTAAAGTATTTTTAATAGTACTTTAGGTTAAAGGAGACAAAATTTGGCAACACTGTAATCAATTTGAATGATTGGGCGATCGGCGAGGGATGTTTTCTTCAAAATTTGGCAACACTGAACATAGGGCGATGGCCAGGGCGATGGGCTATTACTTCAGGCTGGTATTTCCTGTTTCAGGAATAAACTATCAAGTGCTTGAAAAATATCGAAACTGGTTACTCTGCCCTGCAAGTTTAGCAGGAAAAACAGTTCTTGTTCCAATTCTTCTTGAAACTCAACCGTTACAACACAAAGGACAAGTGCCTTGTTACTGACGTCCATAGATTCATCAAGTTAAATTGAATAAACTGGTGTATTTTTTCCCGTTATTATAACATTATTTTCAATATCTTCAGCACTTTCTTAAATTCTGCTCCTGAAAGTGTATAATTTTAAGAACTTACGCACTTTACTCAAACAGAGTTATAATCTTAATGAATTATTTTTGTGTTAGGTTTTAGTGCTAGGAGAAAAATAAGAAATGCTTGTCAATGAAAATGAACATGGCATTTGTTTTTGGTCTTAGGTTACAAACTGATGGTCAGTATTTAGTGTACTTAGTCACTGACCATAATAAATGTTATATTAAAGTGAACCTTTAGTTGATTCGATGAACAAAATTTAGTGAAAAAATCTAGATATACAGTTTGTACCTTTAATTCTTACTAAAACTTGAGAACTGTTTTTGTTTAGACTTTTTTCATGCTATATCTTGCCTTTAAAAAATCAGCATTCTTTCTGTAGTAAATATATGACACTTGGACAGAGTCCAAGTGTCACTACCGTCGAATTCTTTTGATTCCGAGAGGGATCCAACGCCATGGAGGCGTGTACTGAGTCAATCCTTACAGCGACCAATAAAGCCAGATGCTTTTAGTTTTATCACCAATAAGTAGTGCCACCAATGCTTCTGGCCAAAGACTCCCATGCATTCTGTGGTGGTTCTGGCCTCTCTTGCGTCCGCGGGAAATCCTGGATAAGCCCCCTCCCCTAAAAAGAAATTTCTGGTTAAATTTTAACAAAATTTTCATTTATTAACAAAAATATTTTTGGTTTATCATTTAATTAATAATTCATTTTTTAATTGTTATCTTAATTTAATAATTATTGCTGAATTTTTCTTTATTAATTAATTAATAAATTATTTTTTAGTCGTCATTATCTTATTTTAACTATTACTATTATTTAATTATTTTCTTTAATTTAATTATGAATAAACAACTTATTAATTGCTTTGATTTATTAATTACGACTAGACCCTGGTGCCGCGCCGGCGGATCGACCGAACGCCGCCGACGAGAGGCCCGGTCGAACGCCGCCGAGGTGTCGTAAAGCCGCAAGCGCGCCAAAGGTACGCCGCCGCTGACAGAGGCGGTGGCGTTCGGTCGACTTTAAATTAATTTTGCGGCAATTCTTTATTGCGTCAACCGCAAAGTCGGAGCTTTCCCTTCTCGTGTGGTTTAGTATTTCGATTTTCCAGATTAGAAATCAAGCAGGGCTTGCACTATCCCCGAATTTTCGGGTATTTCCCCGAAAATCTATGCGTGACCCCGAAAAAAAATTTTGTTCCCCAAATCCCCGAAAATCACGCAATCACGGTGCCACCCCTAGCGATTTATCACCAGTGACTTCCCTGCCAAATATTACTTTGCACATCATAATTCTTCATTACTCTCTTGTTCATTAATTTTCGTCTCTTTTGTTACTTTGCATAAAAACCAGACAGATGCAATATACAATTGCAAATATTGCAATATACACAGTTCTTCATATGTTGACAAAAAACAAATCATTTCGAATGTAGTTTCCCAATCGCTATTTCTAACATCGTTCGTAGTCAAGAATTTTATTTTCAAGTTGAATAGAATTATAGAACGAACTCACTACTATACAGCTTCAGCCTTCAGTTGGATTTTGAAATTGACAGCCGGCAGGTTGTTTCTACAGCTGAATTGTAAGTTTGCAAATTTTTTTTTTCTTTTTTTGCTGTTTTTAGATAAGATTTTCTTAATGTTTAATACTCAATTGTTGAACGCCTGAATGTTTAATACTCAATTGTTCGGAAGCTACCCCAAAAATATGACTCATAAATGAATTGTAAATTATTGCCGATAAGAGGGGGGATAGGGGGCTATGATTTTTAAGTGATAATACCTTATTTTTTTTATTGAAAGCAGGGATGCCAAAAGAATAAATATTTTTTTTCATTTAAAGTGGAGACAGAAGAAAATGATATCAAATTCCCTGGGAAACCATTAAAATATTTTGATAGACCCAGGGCCCCCCCATTAAGATTGTTTATTGTCTTGGGTATTTTGCGATTTCTCATAGGCTACTGGCCTAATTTGGCTTTTGTGTGTGCTCCCTTTTAATCAGATTCTATGGATCTTATTGAATGCCACGGCGAATCTATTACTCAGTTTTCCTATAATTTGAGGTATATCTGAATAATTTCGCATTTTTGTTACCCCTTTACTCATACCCTTAATTTTTTTCAAGGAACACTAAGCTTTTTAACGTTATTTTGCGTGTTTGTTTGAACCATATAGTGACCTAGTTAATTATTAAGTAACTTATTTTTCTAATGAAAGCTGAGACGGTATCCTATCAAGGTGGTATCCAGAGGGGGGGGGGGTAGGGGGGTATTACATTTAAATGATAATATCTCGAATTTTTTTTATTGAAAGCAGGGATCCCAAAAAGTTATTTTTTTTTAATTTAAAGCAGAGCCGGCATTTTATCAAGGTGGTATACAGAGGGGGGGGGGGGTAGTGAGCTATCATATTTAAATGATAATACCTCGATTTTTTTTTGAAAGCAGGGGTGACACTAAGCTATTTTTTTTTTATTTAAAGCAGAGACGGTATCCTATCAAGATAGTATCCATAGGGGGGCATAGGGAGTTATTATATTTAAGGGATAGTACCATGATTTTTTTTTATTGAAAGCATGGATGCCAAAAAGTTGAAAAGTTGACAAAAATTAACAAGATTTTCGTGAGTTTTACTTGATACAGCACTTGCAAGGTTTTATCGTCCAAAGGGAAAGGGACATATGCGTCCAACCCGTTTTTTTTCTTATTGATGAAACGGGTTTAATTTGAAAACATTCATTCATAAGTACCAGGCAGATTCACGCTAAAACGAATGGGTGTGACGAAAGTGATATCGACATCCCCACCTAACGTTGCGCTCGAGTGACAATGGCGCCTTTTGTCCAGTGCCCAAGTTACATTAAAAGGTCAGGTCATAATAAAAGCTTTCAATTTGGGAGGTTCAAGGAGGAGTCTTTAACAGTGTTATGACCTCAGGGTACTAGATGTTGCAACGTTCTTACGTATCTACAGTGGTTTAAAAAATTCGATCACCCCACAAACGATTACCAAAAATGTGCACAAATATAAAAAATGTAACATTTGGAATATTATAACACTTTTTTCAGAGCTTTGAAGAAAAGCAAAAAAGGCGAAATACCCCTAACTATGCTTGAAAGCTATTTTAAAAAGAAACTCTTTGGAGATTTCCATGGAAATGACCATAGCAGAAGCTTTGAGCCTGGGTAGGAATCTAAGAGAAGTCTTTGAGTATTTTGACCACAGGTGACTTATTGTTGCGACTTTCTTAAGTTTGGTAATTTTTGTGAGCATTTGGAAATCAAAGCTTAAACTCAATAATTGATACTAAGTGTCCTAACATTAAAAGTGACGAACTAGGATGAAAATCTCAACATCTTCCTGGAGATACTTCAGTCTGCATATTATTTCATTTAATCAAGGAGGCACACTTGTGCCTCTATAAAGAGGCGACCCACCACAATGTTAAGCGATTTCCGGTCCTAGCGGTCGCAGAGAGACAGCGGTAATCGCATTTTGTAGCCCAAGGTCAAACTAAGAAACGTGCAAAATTTCACCCCCCTCCGACTTTATCTTCATGGGTAAAAGTGGGCCGGAAGTTTCGACCCTCCGACCACAGCCCCCCTTTAACGTTGTCCGATTGGGTTGAAATTTAGAGGTTAAGCTTTCCTAGGGCCTGGGAGCTTATCCTTGAAATTTCAGCTCAATCCGATCACTCCTTCCCTGTTTTCCAAAAACCAAATATAGCCACTTAAAGTTCATTTCTCTTTTTTTTTGTTATAGACGCCTACAGGCCACAGTTGGCAACTGATCCGGGTGAATGAGGACTCATTCGAAGCAGAATTCGACCTGTTAGGGCCTTTTGATATTTTCAGACCGAAAAAATTATCCCCCAAATTTACATTTACGAAAAACCTCGTTTTCCTATAAGAGCCCATGTTAATTTTTCCCACCACAGCCCCCCTTTAACGTTGTATGATTGGGCTGAAATTTAGAGGTTAAGCTTTCCTAGGGCCCGGGAGCTTATCCTCGAAATTTCAGCTCAATCCGATCACTCCTTCCCTGTTTTCCAAAAACCAAATATCAAGTTTTGTGGGTATTTGCTCGCGTCAAAAATAGATTCCACTTACTAAAAAACAATTACAATTGTGTCTCTTTAGTACAGCGGTCGATACTCCTGACTGTCAGGCGGAAGACCCGGGATCGATTCACCGTCAGAGGAAATTTTTTATATACTGAATTTAAAGTTTAAAAAAGAAACTCAGTTTCTTTTTTAAATTATTTGAAAAAAATTACGTTTTCTAAAGAGTTAAAGAGGCTGAGTTACAAGGTCGACCCTTAAAACACCCTGTCGAGAAAGAAAAGAATAATACACAATCATCTAACAGTTAGTCAAGCAATAATAAGTAATAAACTGTACAAAAACGTGCAGAAATTATTTGAAAAAAACTACGTTTCCAAAGAATTAAAGAGGCTGAGTCACAAGTTCGAACCTTAAAACGTACAGGGATTAGAAGGTACAGTTGGGGGGCTTCCGCCCCCCAAACCCCCCGCTTTCGCAGCCTTTAAATAAAAAAAAAATTTAAACTGAAAGTAAGGAGCGACATTAAAACTTAAAACGAACAGAAATTATTCCATATATGAAAGGGGCTGTGCCCTCCTCAACGCCTCGCTCTTTACGCTAAATTTTGACTTTCTCACAATTCTTTTTTTTAAACAATAAAAACTTTAGCGTAAAGAGCGTAAAGAGCCCCTGAAATTTCTCTTCCCGGGGAAAGTTATCCCCCCTCCCTAAACCAACACTGCATGCATTCTGAAATATGATTGTATTTTTAATCAGCCTGTCTTTTGTCATAAATCAACTTACATTTTTTTTTTTTAGCGAACCAAAATCTTCGAAATTTTACTGCGAACGAAAATTTTCTTGTCGGAAATTTAATTTTTACCTCCCAATGACAGTGCAGGTAAACAGAATTGCAATGACAATGCTGTACATAAGTGCAAAATAGTGAAATTTGGTGTATATTCTTAGTTGTATTTTTGTATTTGTATATATTTTTGTATGTTTTATGTATATTTTTTGTATTTGAATGTATTTTTGTGTATATTCTGTGCAAATTTTGGTAATTTGTATATATTTTGTACTTCTGTGTATTTTTGTATTTTTGTTATAAATAAACCGGATTTTAACATAATTATTTTTTTTAGTCTAAGCCGATCACGTCTTATGAGTAGATATTAAATCGAGCAATATGATATATCTGAAAATTTTAATATTTAAAATATAAAGCCAAACTTTTTTTAAATAAAATCAAGTATGCATTGGCCAGATCACTGTTTTTTTTTTTTTTTTATGAAAATAATTCCCACTGAACAAATTATTCTGTAAGAAATTTTCCAAGTGAAAATGTATGAGCAATGGCGAATTAATTGAAGCACTGCCTGTATATCCCTTATTGATTTATTTGAGATAACATAACCTGATTTGAAATTGACACACATTAGCCATGATGACGTTAACTCTGCTGATTGTTTTTCTCGAAATTTCTATTTTATCCCTAAAAGTGCACACTGAGCATAATTTTAATTTCAGAAAAAAAACAAAGTTTTTATTAGGGAAGTAAAAAGCAAAGTTGAAACTCAAAACGGACAAAAATTATTGCTTCACACTCTATGTAACATATATAGACAAAACTAGTGCAAATAAACAAACTGATGATTTTTACTATTTTTTACTATTTTGAACAAGAAGTCTCGATCCGATATCTACGGGATTTTAGGAGTGTGGACAAAAGAAAGAGACAAACAGGAGCTGGTGACTCTTTAATCAATTTTGACTCATAAAATTGGACTACAATTCAAAATTTTCTATTTCAATACCCTATTTCCGTTTTGTGGACTGTCTAGTCAATTTGAACACAAGAGATCGAGCATGCCCTTATTTCTCAGCATCAAACCTAAATCTAAATAAAAGCCAACTTGCATAATTCGCAGTACTTACCCCAGGATTTTGGGGTCATTTCATCCCTGGAGTAAAGTTTGTTGGACCTTCCTACTATTGTGAACGAAACATGCACTTTGAAAATCGACGCTATCATTTAAACATCCAACCCCCTCCCCCTGAAACTCAAACCTATTTTGAGAACTAAATAAATTTCAGGAAACCAGGCTGAACCAGCTGACCGGGTATAATTTAATTTACAAGGTGGGCCATAAGTAACAGTTTGACGAGTAGCTATCAGCTGATAAATCTTTTTTTTTTTTAGGAACTAATAAAAGTGCTAGAAACTTTTTCATTGTAAACAAAGCCCTAAATTAGCTAACACACAGAAGTTTCTTATAAGTTCTGTGAATTCGTTTTGAAATTTCTTTCTTAAAAGTAATGAATTTTCTTTGCCTTTTTTCTTTACTTGAACAAATGAACCGAAACAAATAACTCTGATATTTATATTCCGTTTGGAGCTAATAAAAGTGTTACCAACTTCTTCATTGCAAACAAAGCGATAATTTAAGCCAACCAAGAAATTACGCATAAATTCCGTGTAATTGGTTTTGAAATTCTTTCTTCTAAATAATGAACTTCCTTTGTCTTGTAAATAAAAATTACCCAATTTTTCAAATGAATATACGCTGTGTTTGAGATAGAAATGTGAATATATCACGACTTAGTCAAAACAACTTAGAAATGATATTGCCCGAATGTAATAGAAGAACCCGATGAAAAATCCAAGTCTTAGTTCAAGAAATTTGTATATAGCATATTCCTCATATCAGCTAGAAAGAAATTACCACAATAACTAGTTCCAAAAAGTTCGTGGTTAGTAGGAAGTGACTACAAGTAAGGAGCGACGCGGTTCAATAGTAACCAAAATTCTATGAACCGAGTTTTGATAACAGTAGACACATCAAAAGCATCGAATTTTTATTTTGATACCAAATATAAGCGTTGCCTAAAGTAAAGGCCATACGGCTGCAATGTTCTATCACTTTCTCCCCAGAGGCACTTCACATGGAAGGGGTCGTCGTATAATGTTTAAAAAGGGCTCATTCGATTGGAAATCGAAAGTTCTAGTTCCCTTTGTAAGATAAAAAACATTATCGGTGGGCAACTAGCCCCCCAAGCCAGGGAAGTACGCAGGAGGGGGGGCCTCCGGGTCCGCCCACCCCAAAAAAAAATCTCACGATTTTTTTCATTTTCCCATAATGTTCTGATTTTCCTCACAGAATAATGGGTTTGAAGGATTTGCCCCCCCCCCGAAACAAATTGCCCCCCCCCCCGAAACAAATTCCTGCGTACGTGCCTGCCCCAATCCCTTTTTTCCCCGAGTACATTCGATAAAAATTTTGAGATAGCCATTTTGTTAAAAATAGTTCCAACATCGGATAATGAAACTCCGGGGGTCGACACGACCTCCCAGGGCCCAAGGGCAAGCGTGAATGTTATTCACTGGGGGCATATATGGTTTTTATAGAAGGGATGCTCGTATAAACTTCAGAGAGGACTGATTTGATTGGAAATTGAAAGTTCTTGTTCACTTTAAGAGTCAACAGAAATTGAAGGACAACTAGCCCCCCCCCGCTCTTTCTTCCCCAAACCCATCCAAGTCACTTCATGTTAAAAGAGGATAAACCACAAACAAGAAGAGGGACTATAGATGTCACAGGATTAGACCAATGAAATTAAAGCTCATTTTTAAGCCGTAAAACTATAGGAATATGATTTTTAGCAGCACTGAATTATTTTTTGGATGCGTCACTGAATAGAAAACGATTTAGAGCAGCACCTTTTTTCTTAGAAGAATTTTGCTAGAGAAATTGGAGGGCAACTAGCCCCCCCCCCCACCCCGCTCTTTCTTCACCAAACCTACCCGATGAAAATTTTGAGAAAGCGATTTTGTTAAAAATAGTTTAAACATATGCTAATAAAATCATCGGGGTCGGCACAATCCCCCCTCAGGGCTTGGCGGTAGGCATTTAAAGTTGTGCCCTGGAGGCATATATGGCTCTTATAGAAGGGATGCTCATATCAACTTCAGAAAATGCTCATTTGATTGGAAATTGAAAGTTCTAGCTCACTTTTAAAGAGTCAAAAGAAATCGAAAGACAACTAGCCCTCCCCACCACTGGGGGCGGAATGTACTATGGGGCAGGGTGAGGAGGCAACTACACGTCCTAGACCTAGGCTCCCCCCCTGACCTCAGTTTTGGGAAAATTGGCTCTAACTTTGCCTCCCTCCAGTATTTTGACGAAATTACGCCACTGCCCGCTCCTTTTCCCCCCAAACCTATCTGATACAAATTGTGAAATAACCAGTTTGCTAAGAATAGTTCACGCATCAGATAATAAAAACTTCTGGGTCGACACAATCCCCCAGAGCCTGGGGGCAAGTTTTTTAAGTTTTGCCTTGGAGGCATATCAGATTTTTATGTAATTGGAAGTTCTAGTTACCTTTTTATGATTCAAAAGGGATCACAGGGCATCTACCCCCCCCCCCCCCCCCCAACCCTCTTTTTCAAAAATGTATTCGATCAAAATTTTGAGGTAGTCCAACTATTTCAAACATTCTGTTTGAAATAGTCCAACAATCGGGTGAAAAAACTTCGGGTTCAACATACTCCCCCCCCCCCCAAAAAAAAAATCAAACAGGAGAAGCGTTGTAACTTATGTTCTGGAGGCTTTTAAGGTTTTTACGCAAAAGATAGTTGTGTGAATTTCGGAGGGGACTAAAATGATTAGAAAGTGAAAGTTCTAGTTTCCTATTTAAGAGTCAAAAGTAATTCGATGGCATCTAGCCTCCCCCACCAACCCCAAGGTCATAAGACTCCAGTTCTTTTCTGAAAGGCAGTAAATCTGAAAGGGATGGTCGTATAAACTTTGAAGAGGCTGATTTAATTAGAAATCGGAAGTTATAGTGCCCTTCTTGGGAGTCAAAAGGGTTTGGAAGGCAAATTGCCCCCACGCCCTTTTCTCTCCAATTACATCCGATAAAAATTTTAATCCTAGTTCAAGGATTAGACAACAAAAACTTTAAGGGGGAACATAACAAACATAACACCAACTAAAATAACTGATTTATATGATTCACGAATGTGACCTACCCTAGAAATTTCTTTCTTTGAGAAACCGAAGCTACTTTAACAAAACAAACAGACTTGCGCAGGAAAACCGTGAGACCTTTCCAAAAAATTTGATTTATTTTTGAATTTCTGGATACTAGCCATTCACTTTGTTAAATAAATAATCTTTGATTGTTGGAACTATCCCCGTCAACCTTCAAATTTTTCTTTTACTGCCTCCTCCGAAAAATCCTATGTGTATACCTGGGCTAAGATTAGATTAGCTAGTGGAGTGTACCTCAAATGGGTTAATAAAAATTGAGTCTTAATGTAAACTTCCTAGTTTATTCAAAGTTATTTTATGATCAACGAATAAAAAAATGTAAAAAATAAAATTTAAAGTAAAGTAAAGAACCTGTAAAAGTAAATTAAACCTAAAAAGATACAGAGCCAAACAAATTGCGTCTAGAAAAGAGGCAAAACAAATGACTTTCAGCTTTTAAATCTTTAATTCCGGTTTGGCACCAAATAAGGTGTTAGTGAATTTGTTATTTCAAGCAAAGTTGTAAAATAAGCAAACACAATTTTTTTTTTTGAATTCTGCCAAAACTCATTTTGAAATTGTGTCCTCAAGACCTGAACTCCTTTTCTTTTGTTAAACTGAAAATTAGTATTAAATTAGATGGTTTATAATCTATGTACAGCAGAGTTGCGTCTAGAAATCCACAGGCTAGATGTGTGGTTTGGAGTTATTCTGATTCATAACATACTGCTTGTCCACAGTATGTGGACTGGCTTGTCCACATACAGCCGATGGAACTCAGCGGCTTCTCAAACAAGTTCAATGGGACATTTTTGATCATCCGTCTTATAGTCCTGACTTATAACCAAACCAATTTCATCGTTCTCCTGAATTGAGGACGTGCTTTGGAGGAAAACGCTGTCAATCCAATGAAGACCCTCAAACCGACGTCAAGAATAATTTAAATTCATTGGCAGCACCGTTCTTTGAAAAGGGTATTAAAAAGATTGTCCACAGACATGACAAATGTCTCAATCTTTTTGAAAAGTAACCGTAAATGTACCTTTCTTTTGTTTTTAAAATGATTGTTTTATGTGAACTTGTCTCTTATTTATTGCCTACAAGGGGTTGGAAAAACAACAACCCTTTTATGTTTATGATGGACGATTTGCATAACTTGCAGCCTTGTCTCGGGGTCTATGAGAGTAGTGTCATCCCCAGAGGCATAGTAATTGGACCTTCGGATTATTTTGTACAAAATGGCCATCTAAAATTTGGATTAGATACAAACTGGAGAAACAATAGCGTAGGGAGGAATGGCTTTTTACCGCCAATCACTTTTGACTCTTAAAAAGACCACTAGAGCTTTCAATTTCCAATCGAATAATCCCTTTTCGAAGTTAACGCCACCACCACTACCATATGAAGCGCCTCTAGAAACAATACATTACATATTGAAGTCTTATGGCCCTTTACTATGGGCAATGCTATAGCGTTATCAACTAAATAATAATTTTCATTTCATTAGTTTCTCTGCCTAACTGAGAAATTTTTTTTCTAAGATTTACTGTCAATATTTTTAAAGAATAAAAACTATTCATTTAAAATAAAATTGATTTGAAAATAAAGTCTTCCTGATGAAAGTAAAGAGCGAAATTGAAACATTAAAAGAACAGAAATTAATACCTCACGGTTCATGCGAAACATTTTAAAAATATTTCCCTATATTTCTAGAATTTTGAAAAATAAAGACTTTGCTGAAATTTGAGCATTCTTGAGTTTCTTAGAGAGTTCCAATCGTGTCGTTAAATTCATTGATTTCATGTCTATTATATTACTATTGACAGCCTAATGAACTATTCGATAAATTTCAAAAGGGCCACTTAAAGATTTTCCTGTTTCTATTCCGGTTTTGTTGTCATGCTTTTGTATTTTAAGTAAAGCATTATTTACAAATATATTATTTTCAAATAATATATATTATTTACATTATTACAAAGATAGGAAACGACGAGTATTACGAGCCAGTTTGTTTGAAGTTGAATTTCAACGATATTTTGTCTAAGCCAAGAAGTAATAATTTCAGTTTGTTTGAAGTTTCAACTTTGCTCTTTACTTTCATCAAAAACGTTTTTTCAAAAGTAATTGGTGTTATAAATGAGCAAATGAGGCCAAACTTAAGTTACGCCACTACCAGCTATGAATGTGAATTCCTTATCTCAAAAATTTTGCTTAGTTTTGGAGTATAAAAAGCGATCACTTTTACTGAAATTACTAATCGTTTAATTGATCGAAAACATGAAAGGAACTCTTTTTATTGTGCTGTTTGCTGTTCTTGTAGCGGTCCTAGCTGAGGTAAATATTTTTTTTTTTTTTGTCTTTTAAACAGGATATTAGTTTTGGAAGGATTTAGAAATATAATTGTGGTACCTTAAGTTACAAGGACCATTTTACAATAACATTATAAATATGCCAAAACAATCCACCATTCCTTTTATAATGCTGGTAACCTTTGAATTTGTTCTAGTGCGATTAGAGATAAGATGTCCTGATATAGCTGGGTACAATATAAAGTATAGTCTGAGTGATTAAATGGATATTTAAAGAAAACGATATTTCAAATGAGTTAAAAATGTGAATAACAAGATACCAATTTTCCAAAATATTTTGACCCGTTCTGATTCTCGCTGTCGCTTGTAATTCACGCTACCACTTATCTTGTAACCAAACATTTCCTTGTTCTCGCTGTGGCATATCTTTTAACGGCGTATTTTTTTCTTCACCCTCATTTTTAACTCGTTCTAGGGTCGGTCGAAAACAGGATCAGCCGCTTTGTGGCATGTTTGAAACAGGTTTTATGCGGCCATGCCCCATAGAAACAAAAATGAATTCTTGTCGAAAAGGGGCATGTTTAAGAGCTGACGTCACAAGACTTGTTTTGTTTCTTAAGCTAATACGAAGGTGATGATATGCCGATTCTAAACCAAAAACGACTCTATCGAAATGTGGCATGTATAGGCATCATGTCAAAAAACTGGTTTTTATCACAAAACTTGAATGTCTCTTGTTTTGGCTTTTGCCAAGGATACACAGACATATCGATCGTATATATGGGTCTGCTAATTACGAGTTATAGAGTTTGTACTTTGAATAGAAGATGGCATATGAGACGCAAATATCTTATTCTCTTAACCCAAAAAATATATCAAACAGTTCGTGGTAACGAACTGTAAGTAAGGAGCAACCCGGCTCAATTATAACCGAAACTCTAAAAAACGGATTTTTGATACCAATAGATACATCAAAAGAATCAAATTTTAATTCTGATTTCAAGTATATAAGTTTCATCAAGTTTAGTTTTACCCATCAAAAGTTAAGCGTCTGAGAAAATTTGGCTGATTTTTGAAAAAAGGGAGAAAGACCCCCTAAAAGCTATAGAAGCTTAATAAAAATCACAACATCATATTCAGCGTATCAGAAACCCTACTGTAGAGGTTTCAAGCACCTATCTACAAAAATGTGGAATTTTGCATTTTTTGCCAGAAGAAAGATCACGGGTGCGTGTTTATTTTTTTTTCCCAGGGGTAATCGTATCGACCCATTGGTCCTAGAATGTCATGGGAGGGCTCATTGGAACAGAAGTTAAAAGTTCTAGCAACCTCTTAAGTGACAAAAAAATGGAGGGCAACTAGGCCCCCTCCCAGGCTCATTTTTTCCCAAAGTCACCTGATCAAAATTTTGAGATAGCCATTTTGTTCAGCATGGTCAAAAATATGATAACTATGTCGTTTAGGATGACTTAATCCCCAGGAATCCCTGGGGAGAGGGCTGAAAGTTTTGAAATTTACCAAATGTTAACATATAGTATTGGTTATTGGTAAGTATACAGACGTTTTCAGGGGGATTTTTTCTGGTAGGTGGGAAGGGGGGGGGGTCGGGGGTTATATGGGAGGATCTTTCCATGCAGTAAGTTTTCATTGGGAAGGGACATTGCTATGTGGGGGGCGCCGCATTTCCAAGCATTATTAAAGAAAAAGATCAGAAATTATATTTAAAAAAAAAAACAAGTTTTTCCCCTAGTCAATACCTCGCTCTTCAAGGCAAAGAATTTTAGTACTTTCATAAGAGCTTTTTATTCTAATTAACGGCCTTTGAGATTAAGGAGTCATTTTTAAAGAATTTGAACAAAATTTGAACTTTAGCTTAAAGAGCAAGGTATTGACCAGGGGGCAAACCCCCTAATATACGTATTAAAAATCAATGAATACAGAAGTTCGTTACGTAAGTTAATTCGTAAGTTACATATATTTATTACTAATCAAAACGTTCGTAAATAAAATCAAACAAGTTTTGAAAAAGCCATTTAATAAAAAAAAGTAAAATTAATATGCAAATTTTTTTTAATATTCATGTACGGTGAGCCAAAATCAAAACCTACATTAATTCAAAAACGTTCAAAAATTAAATAAAAAAAACAAGTTTTTTTAACTGAAAGTAAGGAACGATGTTAAACCTTAAAACGAACAGAAATTATTCCGTATATGAGAGGGGCTGTGCCCTCCTCAACGCCTCGCTTTTTACGCTAAAGTTTGACTTTCTCACAACTTTATTTTTTTTAAACAATAACGAACTTTAGCGTAAAGAGCGAGGCGTTGAGGAGGGCACAGCCCCTATCATATACGGAATAATTTCTGTTCGTTTTAAGTTTTAAGGTCGCTCCTTACTTTCAGTTTAAAAAAGTTGTTTTTTTATTTGATTTTTGATCGTTTTTTCGTTAATGCAGCTTTTATTTTGGCTCGCCGGCATTGAATAAGTAAGCAAAATTTGCATAAAAAATTTACTTTTCTTTTGCTAAATGGCTCTCTAAATTTGGTTCTGACGTAATTTAAAAATTAACTTACGTAACGAACTTCTACATTCGTATATTTTTCTTCTGACAAAAAATACACAGTTGCAGATTTTTGCAGATATGAGCTTGAAACCTATGTTATAGGGTTTTCTGATACGCTGAATCTGACGGTGTGATTTTCATTAAATTTTTTTCACTTTTAGGGGATGTTTCCCCCCTCTTTAAAAAATCAGGTAAATTTTCTCAGGCTCGTAGCCTTTGATGAGTAATACTAAACTTAATAAAATTCATATATTTAGAATCAACATTATAAGCCCATTCTTTTGATACGTTTATTGACATCAAAGTTCCGTTTTTAAAAGTTTCGATTACTATTGAGCCGTATCGCTTTTTTTTTATTGTTTTTTTTATTGCGTATATGTTATTACGTATATGATGGGGTTCTCCCCTTAGTCAATACCACGCTCTTTACGTTAAAAGTTAAAAAAATATTAATTCACAAACCCCTGAATCACAAAGACCGTTTAATTAGAATAGATAGCCCCTCCTCCACCCCCCCCCCCACCAGAAAAAAATTCTTCCTGAAAATGTCTGTATACTTCCCAATAACCAATACAATATGTAAGCAATGGGCAAAGTTCATAACTTGCAGCCCTTCCCCTGGGAACTGTGGGGGATTAAGTCATCGTAAAAGACATATTTATTAGATTTTCGACTATGCTGGACAAAATGGCTATCTCAAAATTTTAATTGGGTGACTTTGAGAAAAAATATGAGTGTGGGAGGGGGCCTAGCTGCCCTCCCATTTTCTTTGGTCACTTAAAAAGGGCACTAGAACTTTTAATTTCCATTCCAATGAGCCCTTTTACGATATTCTAGGACCACTGGGTCAATACGATTACCCCTGGGAAAAAAAAAATAAACACGCACCCGTGATCTTTCTTCTGGCAAAAAATGCAAAATTCCACATTTTTGTAGATAGGAGCTTGAAACCTCTACAGTAAGGTTTTCTGATACGCTAAATATGATGGTGTGAATTTCATTAAGGTTCAACAACTTTTAGGGGGTCTTTCCCCCTTTTTTCGAAAATCAGCCAAATTTTCTCAGGCGCGTAACTTTTGATGGGTAAAATTAAACTTGATGAAACTTATATATTTGAAATCAGAATTGAAATCTGATTCTTTTGATGTATCTATTGGTACCAAATTCCGTTTTTTAGAGTTTCGGTTACCATTGAGCCGGGTCGCTCCTTACTTACAGTTCGTTACCACGAACTGTTTGAAAAGCAAGTTTTTTAAAAATACTTCAAATTTAACAGCCCTTGTGTTCTATGACTCATTCCTAAAGGAACGAGTCATAGAACGATAAAGAAAACTGACTAGCTTAAACGATAAATAAAAGTTCAAATAGGGATAAAATCCTTTTAATAGACAGTGATGATAGAAATTCACAAAAATACTAGATATTTCGGTCACATATACAGTGACCGTCATCAGTAGTAAAACTAAAATAAAACAAAAGTTTTTATACTAAATCAAATAACACTACATATTGATTGAATCTCTAATCCTTTTCAAAGCAAAGGCGGAAGCTATTCTCTTTGACCTTCTTGGGATCGGTTCATTAGCGTTCAATGATATAACATTTGGACAAAGGTCAACTACATTGGGTGAATTGAACTTTACTCTGTCAGATTTTAATAAATTATCATAGATAGAGTCCAGCCCATATTCACCTGTATCCCGATTCAAAGCAATATTCTTGAATAAGATTTTCTTTATTTCAAGAATTTCACGAAAATTTTGCTTTAAACCCCGATCCCTAGAAATCAAAGAGACATTCTCGAACAAAATAAAATGGTCTGGAAAATTAAAAATATGTTCAGAAAGGGCTGAAGTGAAATCTTCAGACTTAGAAACTTGCTTTAAAGCCGAAGAAATAGAATCTTTGTGTTGTAATAATCTCATTTCCAAACTCTGGTTAGTACGTCCCACATATGAGCTTCCACAAGTACATGGGATCTGATAAACCCCACTTTGTTGCCCCAATAAAATTAGATCCTTCCCAGAATTTAGAAAACTACCCAAAGTATTATTACTCTTTAAAGCTACCCTTAAACCATTGCTTTGTAAAATTCTTTTAAGTTTTTCACTTAGCCCGGGTACATATGGTAAGGAACAAAAAACATCCTTTTCCCGAGTTGTCTCCAAGACTTCCTTAGAAATCTCTAGAAACCTTTTTCTTCTTTTCGAAAAAATCTGGTTAATTAACCATTCTGGATACATGTTACTTATTAGTATTTTCCTTAGAAAAGACAACTCCTCCTCAACAAATTTTGGAGAGCAAATACTAAAGATCCGATCAGTTAAAGAAATGATCAAGCCAATTTTTACTTGGCGAGCGTGACCGGAACTATAAGACAAAAATCTATTGTTATTTGTAGGTTTTCTGTAAATTTTAAAATCCAGACTATTTTGATTTTTCAAAAGAAGAACATCTAGGAAAGGAAGTTTCCCATTCTCTTCCAATTCAACGGTAAACTTTAAATCCCCTCCCAAACAATTAAGATGTTCCAAAAATCCTTTTAATTCCTCCTCCCCATAATTCCATACTGAAATAATGTCATCCATATACCGGCCCCAGAAAATATGTTTTAAAAAATATGAATCTAACGCAATTGTTTCAATATTCTCCACAAAAATATTAGCTAATAAAGGGGATAAAGGGGCCCCCATAGGTAAACCATTTATTTGTTCGAAATACTCCCCTCTAAATTGAAAAAAATAAGAGAACTTATTGCACAACCTTACTAAATTCATAATTACAGAAACTTCCAAATCTGTTTTGCCACTAATCAAATCCAAATTTCTTAAGAGCTTTCCTTCTAGAAGAGTTTCGGCTACTTTTACATCAATATTTGTGTACATTGATACAATGTCGAAGCTTGAAAGCAAAGAATTCGAAGAAATTTCTACTTTTTTCAGTTTTTCAACCAAATTCGAAGAATTCTTAATATACGAAATTTGTGTAGACAAAAGTGGTTTACAGATTGACACTAACCATTTGCTCAAAACACTTGTAGGTGACCTTGTACTTGACACAATTGGTCGTAATGGTAGGTTAGGCTTATGAATTTTGGGAAGTCCATATAATTTAGGGCACAAGGAACTGCGTGGCAGGCATTTGTAATAGAGTTGAGGTGTAATTTTTCCTTCATCCTTTAAGCACTTCAATTCTTTCTTAAACTTATTTGTAAAAGAGTCTGTTGGATTATACGATAGCTTCTTGTATGTTTTTTCATCCTCTAGTAAACTTCTTAATTTTGAATCGTAGTCCTCAGTATTCATCACAACTAAAGTGTTACTCATATCTGCTTTTGTAATGATAATTGAACTATCCTTTTTCAAGTTTTTAAGAATTCTTATTATTTGATTTAGTATAAAAACTTTTGTTTTATTTTGTTTTATTTTAGTTTTACTACTGATGAAGGTCACTGTATTTGTGACCGAAATATCTAGTGTTTTTGTGAATTTCTATCATCACTGTCTATTAAAAGGATTTTATCCCTATTTGAACATTTTTTTATCGTCATGGAAAGGCAGTGTGGTCTCCAAAATTATCTATGACTAGCTTAAAGAGCAAGGGTTGAGAAAGGAGCCGCTCCACTCATATTTAAAATGGCTCTTGTTTCTCTTAAGCTTAAAACTTGGTTTTATAAATGGAATTTCTGATTGTTTTTCAAATTTTGACAAGAAATCCTTTCCTGCTTTCTGTGTAAAATTTGGCTCAGAAATTTCCCTGAATTTTACCATGAAAAATTATTCCCCCGGAAGGGCTTTATACCACTCAAGGACCCCCTTCCCACCAAAAAATACCACTTCCCATTATAATTTTTTTCCTATTCTGCAATGAGAAATACTATATGTGAACGGTGGGCAAACTGCGTAACTTGTAGTTCCTTCTTCTTGGACTATAAGGGATCATTTCCTCCCCAAAGATAAATTATTGGACCTTTCTACTGTTTAAATCAAATTAATAATGCCAAATTTTGATATGTCATTATATGGGTAAAAAGGGGCGTGGAACAATTGCTAGCTACCCTCCAATCTTTGGTTATTCTCAAAGGTCAGTAATATTTGTGATTCACGATCAAATAAGCCCTCTTCTAATCTTCTAGGTTTGGTTTGTTACAATTGGGCATGGGGAACGAAACATATAAACCCGTATCTCTTCTAGTAAAAAGTACAAAATTCAAGATTTTAGATAGAAAATAGGAGTTAAAAACTTCTACACTTAGGCTCTCTAATCAGAAAATAATAAAATGAAAAATAAAATCAAAACAGGTGAGAAAACAAGGATTTTGTCAGCCAGTGGCAAACCATGATGACGAAGAAACAAGCAAATATTTCTACAAGGACCTCCCTCAAGCTGTCCTCAGTGCTAAACAAAAAAGAAAGAAGAAAAAAAACAACGAAAATTTAACCTTTCGAAGTTTACCCGACAACGACAAAACAGACACTCAAAGTGTCTATGGATTTGACAGTGGAAGAAGACACAACCATGTATTTTATAAAATAATCTCTTATTTAAAATAAAGTATTTATCGATTCAACGTTTCATGTAATTTTTTTTCTATATGAATGAATACTAGATAGGAATGACACAAAAGGCTAAGTAGAAACAGAGTTGAAGGTATAGAGTGAAAGGATATAGGGTAAAACAATAGCTCCAGAGGGAGCTATTTAGAGGGTTAGAATCACCCCTTTCCAGTGAACATGGCCATTTAAATCCGTTTTAACAAGAGTCCCACTTGATATGAAACCAGTGATAAACAAAATTTCTTATTTGAACGAAAACCATCAAAAATTTTAACTAAATGTTTTATACAATCTCCTTCCAAAAAATATAATTTATACATAAAGGAAACAAATATATTTGCAAATAAAATGTCTACTTTTATTTTTGTACATTCTACACCTTAGAAGTAGGTATTTATAAATCCTAAGTTGAAAAGACATCCATTTTTTAAAAAGGGGTTTATCTCTCACTGCCATCTTTATTTCAAAGTACTTACTCTACCACTGAATTCCAGCAAACCCTTAATTATTCAATGCAAATGAACTTTTGCCATTGGTTTCATATTAGCTTACAGAACAAAAACCAGTTTTTTGACATGATGCCTATACGTGCCACATTTCGATAGAGTCGTTTTTGGTTTAGAATTGGCATGTCATCACCTTCGTATTAGCTTAAGAAACAAAACAAGTCTTGTGACGTCAGCTCTTAAACATGCCCCTTTTCGACAAGAATTCATTTTTGTTTCTATAGGGCATGGCCGCATAAAACCTGTTTCAAACATGCCACAAAGCGGCTGATCCTGTTTTCGACCGACCCCTCGTTCTACTCTTTTGTGTTGTATGTTTTGTAACTACATGTTTCTTTGTTCTTCACTTTTGTGTTTGACTCGTTTTAATTCTCGCTGTCACATTTTTGTTTAATATTACACTCAGACATATTTTCAATACTCTTTACCTTAGCTGTCCGGAATGGCTCTGTCACATTTGATTGTTTAGGTTATTCAAAGGTACACTAGGCATAACTAAACTCCTTAAAACGCTTTTTTTTTAAAGACTCATCACATTTGGTATTTTATTTTTAGCTATGTTTATATTGTTCAGTATTTTTTTCCAAAATCAAAGCTCTAAACAAATTTTCTCAGACTCATGATTTAAATATGTCGTTTTTTTAGCCCGGAAAATCCTAGGCTGCCAATTATCTTAATAAAATGTGCAGCCTTTTTCGAAAAATGCATACACAAATGAATAAATAAAAAAAACGATTATTGCTTGTTTAAATAGATAAGAATATTGTATGCGTATGACGTCGTTAGCATGAACAATATAACGTCATTAACATAAAAAGCTTGTGTCCGAAATTAACGCTTTAAGTGAATTCTCTCATATTTGTAACCTATCTAGGTATTAAAAGCTCCAGTGGCTTGCCCAATCCTCAGCTGGCGTTCTTGCTACCTTGATCCTGAGTTTCCAACTCTGCTGTCAAGGACCTGAAATCGATGACCTGCTCAATAGTTGAGGCTCCATACATAGGAGGGTAGTGCCTCCAGGATAGCTTTCACACTTTATAGCCAGGGGGAATTAGTTGTTGCCATATTATTTGTCCCTTTTGTATTACTTCTGAGGCAAAGTCGGCTATTATTTTCCCGGATAAAGTTGAGGGGATCCTACAGTTTCACCTCGTCCCTTACCATCAAGGCAATATTGTCAGCAAAAAATCCAGGTCGGCTAGCTTTTAGGCTCCTCCAATTATGATGCAAAACCTTGTACAATTACAAAGTATGTAGTCGATGACGAGGACGAAGAGGAATACAGCTCATTTTTAACCCAGAAAAGTACAGAAATGTCAAGCATTTGCTAATTGGGTCTGAGCACAGCATTTCGTATTTTCATGTAGGCTAACGCAACAATTAGGGACACTATTTTGTTTGGGACTCCATAATATATCAGGATTTTCTAAATGGTGCTTTGGTACAGCATTTTTCGAAATATTCCAAAATCAGGCCCAATTTTCCTCGCTATTCATTGTGCTCCAGTATCATCTTTTTTTAGTGTGTAGATGAGCTCATTGCAAGAATGAGACGATTGGAAACTGTGCAGTTCATTCTGCAAGTGTTTATCAAGGGCTGTTAGGACAACCGAGAAAACAATCTGTGAAAAGAATTTATCAAGAAAAGAAAGATATCCCTCCAGTTATCCGTTCCTGCTGCTCTGCCACTTTTCAGGGATCAGGCTGCCTTTTAGAATTCTGGTTCACAAAAGAGGTTTCAGGGATATCTAGCAGATCTAAAGGTCCTTACTTTTGAAATATATAACAGATCTGAGATAATTTTGCCACTTGTATCTTTGACCGGTCCGTTTACATTTGGACTTTCGCCCGCAGTTCCACTGGTAATTTTGTACCTGGGTCCTAGAATTACCATGTTTCTATACTTCCTCCTCCAAGGCAACTTTTCTTTCCGAAAACTTCTGTTTATTCCCCTTACTCCTTTTGTCTTGTTTATGCAAGTCTCATTAGAGTTGCTTTGAACATCAATTTTGACATGAAGTTAAAAATATTTTCTTCTGGAATATTGCAATTTTTTACTTGAGATAACATGCAATTTCAAACTTGAAATAACTTTCAGTTTTATCCCCAGCACGATATTTTTAAAATAATATTTTTTACCGGTTCGACTTGGAAATACTGTACAAATTAACTCTTATCTTCCATGTAATAGAAATACTTTTATTTCTCTAAATAGTTACGTCAAAACTTGTAAGCAACTTCACGACCTACTAGACGATATCACTTCTAATGGACTGAGTGGATTATCATTGGCGATACAAATTCTGACTTAACTACACGAAAAGCCCAGATCAAGTTTGTTTCTAGATAGTATCCCCGTTTCATATACACTTTTGGATAAAGACTTGCCCTATACGTTTGTGCATCATATAGGATCGACATCTAACCTTGATCATTGTATTTGTTTGTTGCTTTTCCGGGGAAGGGTGTTGCTTTTCCTCCAATCCCTTTTGACCATTCAAAAGAACACTAGCCCTTCGAAGTTTCTATTTACAACACTCTATAAAAAGCTTATATGCCCCCAAGGCATGACTTACAGCCCCTGCCCTCAGGGGTGGGGGGGCCTGATCATCCTCAAAGATGTAATATCCAGAACTTTCAACTACGTTTAGAAAAATACTATCTGAAAATTTTAATTGGATGTGTTTAGGGAAATGGTGGGCATGAGAGGAAGGTTAGTTGTCCTCCAATTAGTTTCGACTAGCCTATTGAAAAGGGCACCATCCCTTTCAATTTCCAGTTGAATGAGCCTTTTTGAAGTTTCTACGACAACATTTTCTATAAGGAAAACCTTATATGCCCCCAGCGCATAGCTTACTACCTTAACCCTGAGGGCTCTGGGGGGAAGTATCATCCATAAAGACCTAATTTCTAGAACTTACAACTATGTTGACTAAAATGACTATCTCAAAATTTTGGTTGGATATGTTTGGGGAAATGGTGAGCTTGGGAGGGGGGCTATTTGCCCTCCAATCACTTTCGACTATTAAAAAGGGCACTAGCACTTTCAGTATCTAATCTAATGAGCCCTTTTTTAAGTCTTAACGAAAATACTTTCTATAAGAACCTTATATGCCCCCAGGGTATAACTGACAACCCTTGCCCTGAGGGGTTTTGCATCCACAAAATCATAATTTCCAGAACTTTCAACTCAGTTGAAAAAAATGGGTATCTCAAAGTTTTAATTGAATTTGTTTGGGGAAATGGTGGGCGTGAGAGAGGGGTTGGTTGCTATGCCCCCAGCGTATAGCTTAAAACCTTTTCCCTAAGGGCTTTGAGGGGTTGTCATCCTAGAAGACCTAATTCCCAGAACTTTTAACAACGTTGAACAAAATGAATATTTCAAAATTTTGATTGGATGTTTCTGGGGAAATGGTGGGCGTGGAAGGGGTGTTCATTGCCTTCCAATCACTTTTGACCCATAAAAAGGGCAGTAGAACTCTCGATATCCAATCGAATGAGCCACCTTTGGGCAAATAGCCCCCCTCTCAAGCTCACCATTTTCCATGTGCCAACATGGTTCTTTACTTCGGCAGCGCGATTGCACTGCATATGATAGGAGCTTGAAACCTCTACTGTATGGTTTTCTGATATGCTGAATCTGACGGTGTGAATTTCATTAAGATCATTTGATATTTTAAAGGTGTTTCTCTACCTTTTTAAAAAATGAGCAAATTTCCTCAGGCTCGTAACTTTTGATGGTAATATTAAACTTGATGAATATTACATATTTTTAGTAAGAATCAAATTTGATCATTTCAGTGTATCTTTTTGTATCAAGACTCCGTTTCTGTCAAACCCCATCGCTCCTAACAAATGTTTCTTAGCGTTTCGGTTACTATTGAACCGTATTGCTCCTTGCTTACAGTTGCCTACCATGAACTGCTTGATACTTAAGATCACTTGATATTTTAAAGGTGTTTCCCCACTTTTTCAAAAATGGGCAAATTTTCTCAGGCTTGTAACTTTTGATGGTAACACTAAACTTGATGAATTTTATATATTTTTAGTAAGAATCAAAAATTGGTACTTAGGAATAAATCTATTGTTACTAAGACTCTGTCTCTTAGTGTTTCGGTTAATATTGACCCGCATCGCTCCTTATTTATGTTTCTCAGCATTTGGGTTACTATTGAACCGCATCGCTCCTTATTTACAGTTTCCTTCCGCGAAATTCTTGATACTTCTAAGTTGTATAAACGAGTAGCAACAGTATAGGATGCTGAAAAAAATTTTATACGATCTATAGCTCCAGATAAAAATGAACCAATTTCATTTTATAGAAAAATCTATCCTTTGTAAACTTTAAGATATATACTGCGGTTCTGAATTTTTGAAACTGATATGATGTCAGCTTTTGTCAGGAAATATATATTGTATCTAATTTCTTATGATATTTAATTTTACTATCTTCGCATTTGATTTGTAAAATTTTAAATAAAAAATTTGCAGTTAAAATGTGTTTTGTGTTTCTTAAATTTTAAACACCTGAAAAGGTTGTAAAATAAGAAAAATTTCTATTTTTGTCCATGCAAGATTAGACTATTCCCTCAGAAAAGGCTCATTTACTGTCATAATCCTGTTTCCATGAATGATTAAGACTGAGAAATTAAGATACATGATTTGTATTGCCCTCTCTCTGTGCAATTTAATCCTGGAAGCTTTCAAAAAACTCATTCTTACTTTTAGGATGACCCAACTTTGGTGAATGATGGATTAACACATTCTACTGGGAAATGCGCTGGTACCGTATGTTGGATAAGCTCCTCTGGTCATTATGGCTGCTGTCCGCTAGTAAACGTACGAAATTTTCTTTTTATAATAGAAGTATATGTTAGAGAATTATGCATTTAGTTTCATCTTGTGATTCAAGGATTGTTGTGAATTAGTTTATAATTCGTATATCATGTACATTAGCTCACTTGGGTGAGCACTGTACTTCAACCTCATCTTTAGCACATCTGAGAATAATTCAAAAATCATTATTGCCTTGACGTTCAGGATGATAAGAATTCAGAATTAAGTTGAAGGTATTCAGAATTTTACATAGGGAAAAGATTAATTTAGGAACATTAGGCTACCTACCGATACTGGCATTAACGTAAGACATGGTAGGCATCTCTTCGTTATAACTAGTAGGAATTATTTCCAAAATTATATCGTTTGTGTTTTAATAATGGAAGATTGTGATTGTGTGATTGTGTGAGCATGAGAAGACTGTTTTGCTAGTTAGCAGATATGTTGTTTTGCTACTTTGATTATGAAACATATAAGCTTTTGGCAAAAAGAGTGCATTGCGAACGATTGCTTATTACCGTTTTACCAAAACAACTTTTTTTCAGTCTTTCAAAAAACGATTTGGGTTCTTTTAATTTCAGACTTCTTATAGATTTGAATTTTCATCCTTTTGACAAAATTCTTTACTTGGTGAAGAATGATAAAAGAATTATTTTAATAAAAGGAATTTGTAGATGTTTATTATCTTCAGGAACACATGCTCAACTCTCTGGCAGGCACTTTTTTCATCTGGGGATAATAGCAGCCAATTTTTTAGATTCCTTGTCTTTTCTTATTTAAATCCTTCAAAATTTGTAAAATTGTATAGATGAATTACACAAACTCAAATATTTTTCAAACTATTGGAAAGTCTTATGAGTCTCCAGTCTAGATAATCATGTACTGATGTCCTACAAATTCAGAGTCTTGTCTATAAGCCTTTCTGATTTTTCTTCTTTTTCAGGCACAATGCTGCAGCCTGTATGTATGTTGTACGGGATACAATTGTTGTGCAAGAGAGGCAAAAGATGCCCTACCTCATCCATTTGATCTTTTAAAAGAACCCAAAGCTGAAACAGTTTATAAAACAGTAAATAACAGTTTGTATAACAGTTTATATATCTAGATTGCTTCATTCCTGGCACAAAATGACAGAAAATACCACTTTGCTGTGAGACAATCTATTGTTACTTAAAAAGGGTAGTGGATATTATTAAGACAGTTTAATTCTTCAAAATTACATGTGTTGAGACACATTCGTAAATGCATTTCGTAAAATTTAATCCTCCCGAAAAAAACCTTTAGCGTAGAAAATTTATCCCCGTGAAAACCTCTTTTGTGGAAAATCCTTCGCATGTAAGAATATCCTAAGAAGATCCCGTTACAGAAAAACCTTATCCACAAAATGTCTCACGTTGAAAATTACCTACCCTCAGAAATTTCCCATTTTGAAGATCTTCCAGTTGGGAATTCTCCAACTCTATTTCTTCCTGGTAAATTTTCCTCAATTGTAAAATTAGTTAGGCAAATAGATATTAAGACTAAGAAAAAGAATTAAGAAAAAAAGTATAATTGTGCATCATTCATTATGAAGGAAAGCCGGTGGGTCAATGTGTGTGTGAAAGGGGGGGGGGAGTGCAAAATCTTAGAAGAGTAAATTTCAAAACCCAAGATGCTTAAATCTCCATGAACCTTTGGCAAATATAAGAAGGGTTATGATGGGTAGTAATAAGTTCCTGGTAATAGGGGGAGGGAATAAAAATGTTTATCTAATCCGTTATGGTTCTTGGGAACATTTTTAATCGATGCCTTCATTATTAGTGAAGGGTAGGGGACGAAACATCTCGTCCTATTACACAAGTCTTTTCCTGTGTAGCTTAACGCATCACACACGTCTACAGGTACAAAAAATCTGAGGCACGCCAGCAATTTTATTTTGGAGGGCTGGAGGCAAGCTCTACCAGAAACTTTTTTTCGATTTTTATAATTGGTAATGTTTCTCTTTTTTGTTTATATGGCCTTTTACTGTGTTTATGCATAAGTAAAAATAGAATTAAGTGTTAAGGAGGCCCGGTTAAAAGTTTTTTCAGCCCTATAGAAAATCAATGTCACACATAACTTTAATCCAAATGAACAATAATACCCCTATCCGTCAAAACAAAATTGTGTAGCAAAAACACTATTAACAACCAATTCAGCAAAACTACTATTAATGAAGATCTTGACTAAACATAAATATTTGTCCCAAAGTTTTCCCCGACTTTGTACTATAGATGAAGAGGTATTCTCTCTCATATATGGAATTATTCTTGTTTCTCTTAAACTCTTAATACCGCTCTCTACTTTCAGTTAAAAAAGAACTTGTTTCTTTAACAATTTATACCATAGGAGATATTTCTATTTATTTTATTTTTTTGTCATATTTTTGAGGGGGAGGAGGGATCTCAACAAGAAAAACATAAAAGTTAAATAAGTTAATTTGGTTGCATATTTGAAATAAGGATTTTTTTATCTTAGGCCTATATTTTATTATTTTCGGCTTGGAGTTTTACTTCTTGTTATTTTTATTTTAAACCTCTTAAAGGTACTTCAGTCGGGAAATCCTTTTGCTGTACACAATATTGAAGACAGCCAATACTTTGTGTTTGAATAGGAATTGATAACTTATGAAAACTTTCAACTCTTAAAATATTGCGTACTTATATGAAATAAGAAGTTTTTTCAAAGTTTCAACTTGTTCGGTATGGATTATTGTTCAACATCATGTAATTTAGATTGATATTTTTCTGACTCCTACATTTTTCACAGTTTTTCCATTTATATTTTAACGATTTGTTTTTCAGATCGAGGCTTTGCCTAATTCTATTTAAAGTGGAGGCTTTTTTGAAGAATGAAGACAATACTTTCGTCGACTTCTATTGCTACCTTAAAATACGGTGTCCTAGAAATATATTTTTAGCTTCTTGTACTGTCGCTTTTTGTTCTTTGAACTATCACTATAAATAAACATATTGTATGGCACTCTTTTACTTTATTTTAGTTTTAACTTTTATCCAGCCATCAAACCAATACTTGACAAATCTTTAAAGAAAAATGTGAAGTTAAGCAGTGACAAACGAATATGCACGCTACGTAGAGCCTATATGTACCAATTGTAACATCGCCCTTGTCGTTCCAGGGGCAAGGGTCTTCAATATTGCAACAGGTCCAATATCCGATTAAATATTTTTAGAAAATGGGGACATGCTACAGCTTGTTAGCTGTGTTACACACCAAGGACATTGTGTGAAAATGATACTTGAATATGCAAGTTAAATATTATGGGATAAGCATTTTTTTTGTTTGGTCGCCCACATTTAAAGCAATTTGAAGAAAAAAAAGCAAACCTGCCAGATCAATTCTATCCATGTAATTTTGTTTGTTTTTATTTTCCTCGTTAAGGTGTAATGTTTTTTTTTTTTTTTTTTTTTTTTTTTTTTTTTTTTTTTTTTTTTTTTTTTTTTTTTTTTTTTTTTTAACAGAACGTTCAGTAAAACTTAAGTACACATCTGAAAATGTTCACTTTCTTGAGTCAAAGCAGAAAAGTTGGCAACAGAAGAGATTGTAGGTCTATACATGTCTTAATTTAGTGAAGATTCTTAGACAAGAAATTAACCCGCCCTAGTCTATTTAAGAAGCCTAATACGACAAAATTATGTCACCAGAAAGAGAATAAAAATGAAATTACATCAACAAAAACTGAAAAAAAACAAAATTCCTCCAACAAGAAAAGAACAGCGGTGAATACAAAAGCTCGGAAACGCTCATCTCGTTATAAATTCACTTCAAAAATAATTTAAACAAACACACGCGAAGTGCACGTGATGGTCAGGCGACGAGCGCTGAATAATAGTAAATTAAGTTCATTAAAGATAAACTTGCCACACAGGTTTGTTTATAATCCAGGAGAAAGCTATTTTTTCTTCTGCATTGATATAATCCTTTGCAATAGGTTTGAATCCAAAACAGGTCTTTTCACCATGAACTCTGAATGACATGTAACACCTTTTCACCATGAAATGTGACAGCGCAGGGATGCCAAAACAAAAGGAACACGTAGAAATTACTTTTAGGGGATTATTTGGGCGAAACTGTTTGAGACATTTTAGAAAATGATTTACGCGAAACAGTTTGAGACATTTTAGAAGATGATTTGGGGTGAAACTCTGTGGTCGTTATAATACACAAGTTCCATCTGAACAGTGTTGTGAGGTCCCCTACCCCAACCCAAAGGGCCCCATCCCCCCAAAGGGCCCCATCCCCCCAAAGGGCCCCCGGGCCCCCAAAGGCCCCTGGGCCCCCAAAGGCCCCCGGGACCCTAAATACCCCCGGGCCCCATAAGGCCCCCCGAGTCGCCAAAGGCCACCCGGGTCCCCATAGGGCGCCGGACCCCCAAAGGCCCCCGGACTCCTCCCTTCCTCCCTCCCTTTTTTGAATTGTTTTTTTAAGTTTTTTCGGACTGAATTTTTTTTAGACTTAGAAATTATCCAACATTTTTCCGGTTTTTTCTTTAACCCATTGGTATAGAGTTTTTAGCCTAGAGCCTTAGCTTAGTTTTATTTAGAGTTGAAGTTTAATTTGGTTATAGTTAAGAGTTTAAGGTTTTACCTTAGAGTTTTAGTTAGAGTTCTAGTTTAGTTTTATTTAAGAGTTTTAGCTAAGAGTTTTAGCCTAGAGTCTTAGCTTAGAGTTTTAGCCTAGAGTCTTAGCTTAGAGTTTTAGTAAGAGTTGAAGTTTAGTTTAGTTATAGTTAAGAGTTTAGAGTTTTAGCTTAGAGTCATAGCTTAGAGTTTTCGTTAGAGTTCTAGTTTAGTTTTAGTTAAGAGTTTTAGCTTAGAGTCTTAGCTTAGAGTTTTCGTCAGAGTTGAAGTTTACTTTAGTTTTAGTTAAGAGTTTAGTTTTAGCTTAGAGTCTTAGCTTAGAGTTTTAGTTAGAGTTGAATTTTAGTTAAGTTTTAGTTAAGAGTTTGGAGTTTTAGCTTAGAGTCTTAGCTTAGAGTTTTTGTTGGAGTTCTAGTTTAGTTTAGTTTTAGTTAAGAGTTTAGAGTTTTACCTTAGAGTCTTAGCTTAGAGATTTAGTTAAAGTTGAAGTTTAGTTTATCTATAGTTAGCAGTTTAGAGTGTTTAGCTTAGAGTCTTAGCTTAGAGTTTTTGTTAGAGTTCTAGTTTAATTTAGTTATAGTTAAAAGTTTGGAGTTTTACCTTAGAGTCTTAGCTTAGAGTTTTAGTTAGAGTTGAAGTTTACTTTAGTTATAGTTAAGAGTTTAGAGTTTTAGCTTAGAGTCATAGCTTAGAGTTTTTTTTAGAGTTCTAGTTTAGTTTAGTTTTAGTTAAGAGTTTAGAGTTTTAGCTTAGAGTCTTAGCTTAGAGTTTTAGTTACATTTGAAGTTTGGTTTAGTAATAGTTAAGAGTTTAGAGTTTTAGCCTAGAGTCTTAGCTTAGAGTTTTAGCCTAGAGTCTTAGCTTAGAATTTTAGTTAGAGTTGAAGTTTAGTTTAGTTATAGTTAAGAGTTTAGAGTTTTAGCTTAGAGTCTTAGCTTAGAGTTTTTGTTAGAGTTCTAGTTTAGTTTAGTTTTAGTTAAGAGTTTAGAGTTTTACCTTAGAGTCTTAGTTTAGAGTTTTAGTCATAGTTGAAGTTTACTTTAGTTTTAGTTAAGAGTTTAGAGTTTTAGCTTAGAGTCTTAGCTTAGAGTTTTAGTTAGAGTTGAAGTTTAGTTTAGTTATAGTTAATAGTTTGAAGTTTTAGCTTAGAGTCTTAGCTTAGAGTTTTAGTTAGAGTTGAAGTTTACTTTAGTTTTAGTTAAGAGTTTAGAGTTTTAGCTTAGACTTTTGTTGAAGTTCTAGTTTAGTTAGGTTTTAGTTAAGAGTTTAGAGTTTTAGCTTTGAATTTTAGCTAGAGTTGAAGTTTAGTTTAGTTTTAGTTAAGAGTTTGGAGTTTTACCTTAGAGTCTTAACTTATAGTTTATGTTAGAGTTCTAGTTTAGTTTACTTTTAGTTAAGGGTTTAGAGTTTTACCTTAGATTCTTAGCTTAGAGATTTAGTTAGAGTTAAAGTTTAGTTTAGTTATAGTTAAGAGTTTAGAGTTTTTCTTAGAGTTTTTGTTAGAGTTCTAGCTTAGTTTAGTTTTTGTTAAGAGTTTAGAGTTTTACCATAGAGCCTTAGCTTAAAGTTTAGTTAGAGTTCTAGTTTAGTTTAGTTATAGTTAAGAGTTTAGAGTTTTAGCTTAGAGTCTTAGCTTAGAGTTTTAGTTAGAGTTGAAGTTTAGTTCAGTTATATTTAAGACTTTATAGTTTTAGCGTAGAGTCTTAGCTTAGAGTTTTAGTTAGAGTTGAAGTTTCGTTTAGTTATAGTTAAGAGCTTAGAGTTTGAGCCTAGAGTCATAGCTTAGAGTTTTAGTTAGAGTTCTAGTTTAGTTTTAGTTAAGTTTAGAGTTTTAGCCTAGAGTCTTAGCTTAGAGTTTTTGTTAGAGTTCTAGTTTAGTTTAGTTTTAGTTAAGAGTTTAGAGTTTTAGCTTAGAGTCTTAGCTTAGAGTTTTAGCTAGAGTTGAAGTTTAGTTGAGTTATATTTAAGAGTTAAGAGTTTTAGCCTAGAGTCTTAGCATAGAGTTTAGTTAGAGTTGAAGTTTAGTTTAGCTATAGTTAAGAGTTTGGAGTTTTTAGCTTAGAGTCTTAGCTTAGAGTTTTAGTTAGAGTTGAAGTTTAGTTTAGTTATAGTTAAGGGTTTAGAGTTTAGCTTAGAGTATTATCTTAGAGTTTTACTTAGAGTTGAAGTTTGGTTTAGTTATAGCTAAGAGTTTAGAGTTTTAGCCTAGAGTCATAGCTTAGAGTTTTAGTTAGAGTTCTAGTTTAGTTTAGTTTTAGTTAAGAGTTTAGAGTTTTAGCCATAGAGTCTTAGCTTAGAGTTTTAGTTAGAGTTCTAGTTTAGTTTAGTTTTAGTTAAGAGTTTAGAGTTTTATCCATAGAGTCTTAGCTTAGAGTTTTTGTTAGAGTTCTAGTTTAGTTTAGTTTTAGTTTAGAGTTTTAGCCTAGAATCTTAGCTTAGAGTTTTTGTTAGAGTTTTAGTTTAGTTTAGTTTTAGTTAAGAGTTTGGAGTTTTACCTTAGAGTCTTAGCTTAGAGTTTTAGTTAGAGTTGAAGTTTAGTTTAGTTTTAGTTAAGAGCTTAGAGTTTTAGCTTAGAGTTTTAGCTTAGAGTCTTAGCTTAGAGTTTTTGTTAGAGTTCTAGTTTAGTTTAGTTTTAGTTAAGAGTTTAGAGTTTTACCTTAGAGTCTTAGCTTAGAGTTTTAGTTAGAGTGGAAGTTTAGTTTAGTTATAGTTAAGAGTTTAGAGTTTTAGCTTAGAGTCTTAGCTTAGAGTTTTAGTTAGAGTTCTAGTTTAGTTTTAGTTAAGAGTTTTAGCCTAGAGTCTTAGCTTAGAGTTTAGTTAGAGTTGAAGTTTAGTTATAGTTAAGAGTTTAGAGCTTTAATTTAGAGTCTTAGCCTAGAGTTTTTGTTAGAGTTGAAGTTTAGTTTAGTTATAGTTAAGAGTTAGAGTTTTTAGCTTAGAGTCATAGCTTAGAGTTTTTGATAGAGTTGAAGTTTAGTTTAGTTTTAGTTAAGAGTTTAGAGTTTTACCTTAGAGTTTTAGCCTAGAGTTTTAGTTACAGTTGAAGTTTAGTTTAGTTTTAGTTAAGAGTTTAGAGTTTTAGCTTAGAGTCTGAGCTTAGAGTTTTAGTTAGAGTTCTACTTTAGTTTAGTTTTAGTTAAGAGTTTAGAATTTTAGCTTGGAGTCTTAGCTTAGAGTTTTAGTTAGAGTTCTAGTTTAGTTTTAGTGAAGAGTTTAGACTTTTACCTTAGAGTCTTAGCTAGGAGTTTTAGTGAGAGTTCTAGTTTAGTTTAGTTTTAGTTAAGAGTTTAGAGTTTTATCTTGGAGTCTTAGCTTAGAGTTTTAGTTAGAGTTCTAGTTTAGTTTAGTTTTACTTAAGAGTTTAGAGTTTTACCTTAGAGTCTTAGCTTAGAGTTTTAGTTAGAGTTCTAGTTTAGTTTAGTTTTATTTAAGAGTTTAGAGTTTTACATTAGAGTCATGGCTTAGAGTTTTAGTTAGGGTTGAAGTTTAGTTTAGTTATAGTTAAGAGTTTAGAGTTTTACCTTAGAGTCTTAGCTAGGAGTTTTAGTGAGAGTTCTAGTTTAGTTTAGTTTTAGTTAAGAGTTTAGAGTTTTATCTTGGAGTCTTAGCTTAGAGTTTTAGTTAGAGTTCTAGTTTAGTTTAGTTTTAGTTAAGAGCTTAGAGTTTTAGCCTAGAGTCTTAGCCTAGAGTTTCAGTTAGAGTTCTAGTTTAGTTTAGTTTTAGTTAAGAGTTTAGAGTTTTACCTTAGAGTCTTAGCTTAGAGTTTTAGTTAGAGTTGAAGTTTAGTTATAGTTAAGAGTTTAGAGTTTTAGCTTGGAGTCTTAGCTTAGAGTTTTAGTTAGAGTTCTAGTTTAGTTTAGTTATAGTTAAGAGTTTAGAGTTTTAGCTTAGAGTTTTTGTTACAGTTCTAGTTTAGTTTAGTTTTAGTTAAGAGTTTAGAGTTTTAGCTTAGAGTCATGTCTTAGAGTTTTAGTTAGAGTTCTAGTTTAGCTTAGTTTTAGTTAAGAGTTTAGAGTTTTAGCTTAGAGTTTTAGTTAGAGTTCAAGTTTAGTTTAGTTTTAGTTAAGAGTTTAGAGTTTTAGCTTAGAGTCTTAGCTTAGAGCTTTAGTCAGAGTTCTAGTTTAGTTTAGTTTTAGTTAAGAGTTTTAACTTAGAGTTTTAACCTAGATTCCTAGCTTAGAGTTTTAGTTAGAGTTGAATTTTAGTTTGATTATAGTTAAGAGTTTAGAGTTTTAGCTTAGAGTCATAGCTTAGAGTTTTAGTTAGACTTGTAGTTTAGTTTAGTTTTAGTTAAGAGTTTTAGCTTTGAGTTTTAGCCTAGAATTGAATTTTAGTTTATTTATAGTTAAGAGTTTACAATTTTAGCTTAGAGTCACAGTTTAGAGTTTTAGCTAGAGTTCTAGTTTAGTTTAGTTTTAGTTAAGAGTTTTAGCTTAGAGTTTTAGCCTAGAGTCTTACCTTAGAGTTTTAGTTAGAGTTGAAGTTTAGTTTAGTTATAGTTAAGAGTTTAGAGTTTTAGCTTAGAGTCTTATCTTAGAGTTTTAGTCAGAGTTCTAGTTTAGTTTAGTTTTAGTTAAGAGTTTTAGCTTAGAGTTTTAGCCTAGAGTGTTAGCTTAGAGATTTGGTCAAAGTCATAGGTTAGATTAGGTTAGGTTAGAGGTTAGGTTTCTCCACATTTAAGTTAGGTTAGGTTAGCTTAGCTTATCATGAGCGCTCATGATAAGCTAACCTAACTTAAACGTGGAGAAACCTAACCTCTAACCTAAGCTAACCTAATCTAACCTATGGTTTTAGTATTTCTATGTAGTAATGTGGAATTTTGGGGTTATGTTAGTTTAGTATTGTCATCAATATCTATTGTCCCCCCTCCTCGACTCTAGGCTAAAACTCTAAGCTAAAACTCTTAACTAAACTAAACTAGAACTCTAACTAAAACTCTAAGCTAAGACTCTAAGCTAAAACTCTAAACTCTTAACTATAACTAAACTAAACTTCAACTCTAACCTAAACTCTAAGCTAAGACTCTAGGCTAAAACTCTAAGCTAAAACTCTTAACTAAACTAAACTAGAACTCAAGCTAAAACTCTAAGCTATGACTCTAAGCTAAAACTGTAAACTCTTAACTATAAATAAACTAAAATTCAACTCTAGGCTAAAAACTCTAAGCTAAAACTCTTAACTAAACTAAACTACAACTCTAACTAAAACTCTAAGCTATGACTCTAAGCTGAAACTCCAAACTTTTAACTATAATCAAACTAAAATTCAACTCTAACTAAAACTCCAAGCTAGGAATCTGGGTTAAAACTCTAAGTTAAAACTCTTAACTAAAACTAAACTAACATTGAACTCTAACTAAAGCTCTAAGCTAAGACTCTAAGCTAAAACTCTAAACTCTTAACTATTACTAAACTAAACTTCAACTCTAACTAAAACTCTAAACTATGACTCTAAGCTAAAACTCTAAACTCTTAACTAAAACTAAACTAAACTAGAACTCTAACAAAAACTCTAAGCTAAGACTCTAAGCTAAAACTCTAAACTCTTAACTATAACTAAACTAAACTAGAACTCTAACTAAAACTTTAAGCTAAGACTCTAAGATAAAACTGTAAACTCTTAACTAAAACTAAACTAAACTAGAACTCTAACTAAAACTCTAAGCTATGACTCCAAGCTAAAACTCTAAACTCTTAACTATAACTAAACTTCAACTCTAACTAAAACTCTAATCTAAGGCTCTAAGGTAAAACTCTAAACTCTTAACTAAAACTAAACTAAACTATAACTCTAACTAAAATTCTAAGCTAAGACTCTAGGCTAAAACTCTAAGCTCTTAACTAAAAATAAACTAAACAAGAACTCTAAATAAAACTCTAAGCTAAAACTCTAAGGTAAAACTCTAAACTCTTAACTAAAACTAAACTAAACTAGAACTCTAACTAAAACTCTAAGCTAAGACTCCAAGATAAAACTCTAAACTCTTAACTAAAACTAAACTAAACTAGAACTCTAACTAAAACTCTAAGCTAAGACTCTAAGGTAAAACTCTAAACTCTTAACTATAACTAAACTAAACTTCCACCCTAACTAAAACTCTAAGCTAAGACTCCAAGATAAAACTCTAAACTCTTAACTAAAACTAAACTAAACTAGAACTCTAGCTAAAACTCTAATCTAAGGCTCTAAGGTAAAACTCTAAACTCTTAACTAAAACTAAACTAAACTAGAACTCTAACTAAAACTCTAATCTAAGACTCCAAGCTAAAACTCTAAATTCTTAACTAAAACTAAACTAAAGTAGAACTCTAACTAAAACTCTAAGCTCAGACTCTAAGCTAAAACTCTAAACTCTTAACTATAACTAAACTAAACTTCAACTCCAACTAAAACTCTAGGCTAAAACTCTAAGGTAAAACTCTAAACTCTTAACTAAAACTAAAATAAACTTCAACTCTATCAAAAACTCTAAGCTATGACTCTAAGCTAAAAACTCTAAACTCTTAACTATAACTAAACTAAGCAAAACTTAGACGCTAAATAAAACTCTAGGCTAAGACTCTAAACTAAAACTCTAAACTCTTAACTATAACTAAACTTCAACTCTAACTAAACTCTAAGATAAGACTCTAGGCTAAAACTCTTAACTAAAACTAAACTAAACTAGAACTCTAACTAACACTCTAAGCTAAGACTCTAGGCTAAAACTCTAAATTCTTAACTATAACTAAACTAAACTTCAACTCTAACTAAAACTCTAAGCTAAGACTCTAAGGTAAAACTCTAAACTCTTAACTAAAACTAAACTAAACTAGAACTCTAACAAAAACTCTAAGCTAAGACTCTAAGCTATAACTCTTAACTAAAACTAAACTAAACTTCAACTCTAACTAAAACTCTAAGCTAAGACTCTAAGGTAAAGCTCCAAACTCTTAACTAAAACTAAACTAAACTAGAACTCTAACAAAAACTCTAAGCTAAGACTCTATGGCTAAAACTCTAAACTCTTAACTAAAACTAAACTAAAGTAGAACTCTAACTAAAACTCTAAGCTAAGACTCTATGGCTAAAACTCTTAACTAAAACTAAACTAAACTAGAACTCTAACTAAAACTCTAAGCTATGACTCTAGGCTAAAACTCTAAACTCTTAACTATAACTAAACTAAACTTCAACTCTAAGTAAAACTCTAAGCTAAGACTCTAAGCTAAACTCTAAACCCTTAACTATAACTAAACTAAACTTCAACTCTAACTAAAACTCTATGCTAAGACTCTAAGCTAAGAACTCCAAACTCTTAACTATAGCTAAACTCAAGTTCAACTCTAACTAAACTCTATGCTAAGACTCTAGGCTAAAACTCTCAACTCTTAACTATAACTAAACTAAACTTCAACTCTAACTAAAACTCTATGCTAAGGCTCTAAGCTAAAACTCTAAACTCTTAACTATAACTCAACTAAACTTCAACTCTAACTAAACCTCTAAGCTAAGACTCTAAGCTAAAACTCTCAACTAAAACTAAACTAAACTAGAACTCTAACAAAAACTCTAAGCTAAGACTCTAGGCTAAAACTCTAAACTTAGCTAAAACTAAACTAGAACTCTTAAGCTAAGACTCTAGGCTAAAACTCTTAACTATAACTAAACTAAACTTCAACTCTAACTAAAACTCTAAGCTAAGACTCTACGCTAAAACTATAAAGTGAAACTAAACTAAACTAAACTTCAACTCTAACTAAAACTCTAAGCTAAGACTCTAAGCTAAAAATATAGTTTAAACTCTTAACTATAACTAAACTAACCTAGAACTCTAACTAATCTCTAATCTAAGACTCTAAGGTAAAACTCTAAACTCTTAACTAAAACTAAACTAGATCTCTAACAAAAACTCTAAGCTAATACTCTAAGCTAAAAACTCTAAACTCTTAACTATAACTAAACTAAACTTCAACTCTAACTAAAACTCTATGCTAAGGCTCTAAGCTAAAACTCTAAACTCTTAACTAAAACTCAACTAAACTACAACTTTAACTAAAACTCTAAGCTATGACTCTATGCTAAAACTCTAAATTCTTAACTATAACTAAAAGTGAACTAAACTAGAACTCTAACAAAAACTCTAAGTTAAGAATCTAAGGTAAAACTCCAAACTCTTAACTAAAACTAAACTAAACTAAAACTTCAACTCTAGCCAAAACTCTAAGCTAAGGCTCTAAGCTAAAACTCTAAACTCTTTACTAAAACCTAACTAAACTAGAACTTCAACAAAAACTCTAAGCTAAGACTCTAAGCTAAAAACTCTTAACTAAAAGTAAACTAAACTAGAACTCTAACAAAAACTCTAAGCTAAGACTCTAAGCTAAAACTCTAAACTCTTAACTAAAACAAAAGTAAACTTCAACTCTAACTAAAACTCTAAGCTAAGACTCTAAAATAAAACTCCAAACTCTTAACTATAACTAAACTAAACTAGAACTCTTACAAAAACTCTAAGCTAAGACTCTAGGCTAAAAACTCTAAACTTTTAAGTATAACTAAACTAAACTTCAACTCTAACTAAAACTCTAAGCTAAGATTCTAAGGTAAAACTCTAAACTCTTAACTAAAACTAAACTAAACTAGAACTTCAACAAAAACTCTAAGCTAAGACTCTAAGCTAAAAACTCTTAACTAAAACTAAACTAAACTAGAACTCTAACAAAAACTCTAAGCTAAGACTCTAAGCTAAAACTCTAAACTCTTAACTAAAACTAAAGTAAACTTCAACTCTAACTAAAACTCTAAGCTAAGACTCTAAAATAAAACTCCAAACTCTTAACTATAACTAAACTAAACTAGAACTCTTACAAAAACTCTAAGCTAAGACTCTAGGCTAAAAACTCTAAACTTTTAAGTATAACTAAACTAAACTTCAACTCTAACTAAAACTCTAAGCTAAGACTCTAAGCTAAAACTCTAAACTCTTAACTAAAACTAAAGTAAACTTCAACTCTGACTAAAACTCTAAGCTAAGACTCTAAGGTAAAATTCAAAACTCTTAACTATAACTAAACTAAACTTCAACTCTAACTAAAACTCTAAGCTAAAACTCTAGGCTAAAACTCTAAGCTAAGACTCTAGGCTAAAACTCTAAGCTAAGACTCTAGGCTAAAACTTTTAACTATTAATAAACTAAACTTCAACTCTAACTAAAACTCTAAGCTAAGACTCTAAGCTAAAACTCTAAACTCTTAACTATAACTAAACTAAACTTCAACTCTAACTAAAACTCTAAGCTAAGACTCTAGGCTAAAACTGTAAGCTAAGACTCTAGGCTAAAACTCTAAGCTAAGACTCTAGGCTAAAACTTTTAACTATTAATAAACTAAACTTCAACTCTAACTAAACTCTAAGCTAAGACTCTAAGCTAAAACTCGAAACTCTTAACTATAACTAAACTAAACTTCAACTCTAACTAAAACTCTAACTAAGACTCTAGGCTAAAACTCTAAGCTAAGACTCTAGGCTAAAACTCTAAGCTAAGACTCTAAGCTAAAACTCTAAACTCTTAACTAAAACTAAACTAAACTACAACTGTAACTAAAACTCTAAGCTAAGACTCTAAACTAAAAACTCTAAACTCTTAACTAAACTAAACTAGAACTCTAACAAAAACTCTAAACTATGACTCTATGCTAAAACTCTAAACTCTTAACTAAAACTAAAGTAAAATTCAACTCTAACTAAAACTCTAAGCTAAGACTCTAAAATAAAACTCCAAACTCTTAACTATAACTAAACTAAACTAGAACTCTTACAAAAACTCTAAGCTAAGACTCTAGGCTAAAAACTCTAAACTTTTAACTATAACTAAACTAAACTTCAACTCTAAATAAAACTCTAAGCTAAGACTCTAAGGTAAAACTCTAAACTCTTAACTAAAACTAAACTAAACTAGAACTTCAACAAAAACTCTAAGCTAAGACTTTAGGCTAAAAACTCTAAACTTTTAACTATAACAAAACTAAACTTCAACTCTAACTAAAACTCTAAGCTAAGACTCTAAGGTAAAACTCCAAGCTCTTAAATATAACTAAACTAAACTAAAACTCTAACAAAAACTCTAAGTTAAGACTCTAAGCTAAAAACTCTTAACTATAACTAAACTAAACTTCAACTCTAAATAAAACTCTAATTTAAAACTCTAAGGTAAAACTCTAAACTCTTAACTAAAAGTAAACTAAACTAGAACGTCAACAAAAACTCTAAGCTAAGACTCTAAGCCAAAACTCCAAACTCTTAACTAAAACTAAACTAAACTTCAACTCTAACTAAAACTCTAAGCTAAGACTCTAAGCTAAAACTAAACTCTTAACTAAAACTAAAGTAAACTTCAACTCTGACTAAAACTCTAAGCTAAGACTCTAAAATAAAACTCTTATCTCTCAACTAAAACTAAACTAAACTTCAATTCTAATTAAAACTCTAAGCTAAGACTCTAAGCTAAAACTCTAAACTCTTAACTAAAACTAAAGTAAACTTCAACTCTGACTAAAACTCTGAGCTAAGACTCTAAGGTAAAATTCTAAACTCTTAACTATAACTAAACTAATCTTCAACTCTAACTAGAACTCTAAGCTAAGACTCTAGGCTAAAACTCTAAGCTAAGACTCTAAGCTAAAACTCCAAACTCTTAACTATAACTAAACTAAACTTCAACTCTAACTAAAACTCTAAGCTAAGACTCTAGGCTAAAACTCTAAGCTAAGACTCTAGGCTAAAACTCTAAGCTAAGACTCTAGGCTAAAACTTTTAACTATTAAGAAACTAAACTTCAATTCTAACTAAAACTCTAAGCTAAGACGCTAAGCTAAAACTCTAAACTCTTAACTAAAACTAAAGTAAACTTCAACTCTGACTAAAACTCTAAGCTAAGACTCTAAACTAAAAACTCTAAACTCTTAACTAAAACTAAACTAAACTAGAACTCTAACAAAAACTCTAAGCTATGACTCTAAGCTAAAACTCTAAACTCTTAACTAAAACTAAAGTAAACTTCAACTCTAACTAAAACTCTAAGCTAAGACTCTAAGGTAAAACTCCAAACTCTTAGCTATAACTAAACTGAACTAGAACTCTAACAAAAACTCTAAGCTAAGACTCTAAGCCAAAACTCCAAACTCTTAGCTATAACTAAACTGAACTAGAACTCTAACAAAAACTCTAAGCTAAGACTCTAAGTTAAAACTAAACTCTTAACTAAAACTAAAGTAAACTTCAACTCTGACTAAAACTCTAAGCTAAGACTCTAAGGTAAAACTCCAAACTCTTAGCTATAACTAAACTGAACTAGAACTCTAACGAAAACTCTAAGCTAAAACTCTAAACTCTTAAAAATAACTAAACTAAACTTCAACTCTAACTAAAACTCTAACCTAAGACTCTAGGCTAAAACTTTAAGCTACGACTCTATGCTAAAACTCTTAACTAAAACTAAACTAGAACTCTAACTAAAACTCTAAGCTACGACTCTAGGCTAAAACTCAAAGCTAAAACTCTTAACTTAAACTAAACTAGAACTCTAACAAAAACTCTAAGGTAAAACTTTAAACTCGTAACTATAACTATACTAAACTTCAACTCTAAATAAAACTAAGCTAAGACTCTAGGCTAAAAACTCTATGCCAATGGGTTAAAGAAAAAACTGGAAAAATGTTGGATAATTTCTAAGTCTAAAAACAATTCAGTCCGAAAAAAACTTTAAAAAAAAATTCAAAAAGGGAGGGAGGAAGGGAGGGGCCCAGGGGGTCTTTGGAGTCCGGGGCCCTTTGGGGACCCGAGGGGCCCTTGGGGACTCGGGGGGCCTTTCGGTGCCCGGGGGCCCTTTGGGGGCCTTTTGGGTCTCGGGGGGCCTTTTGGGGGCCCGGGGGCCATTTGGAGGGATAGGACCCTTTGGGATTGGGGTAGGGGATCTCACAACACTGTTCAAATGGAACTTGTGTATTATAACGACCACAGAGTTTCACCCCAAATCATCTTCTAAAATGTCTCAAACTGTTTCGCCTAAATCATCTTCTAAAATGTCTCAAACGGTTTTGCCCAAATAATCCCCTAAAAGTAATTTCTACGTGTTCCTTATGTTTTGGTATCCCTGCGCTGTCACATTTTAGATTCTCAGGAAACAAATCCCGCGTTAATCTCTTCATCTCTAAGATGTTCCTAGCTACACTATTATGGTTTCGATAGAATATCAATTTATCACTCTGACCAAAAGATCGGAGAAGCCATATTTAAAAATAGAATATTAATTTATCTCTGTCACTAAAGACCAAAGAAGCCATATTTAAAAATGGAATTTCTATCTCTTTAGAGTCCTGCATAATTCCTAGGAAACAAGTGATGTCATTTCTAATTCCGTTCGACTCGATCAATACATTCCCTCACCGATTATGTAAATCAATTTCTCAGAAATCCACTTCCCCTTCGTGGATCAATTTCTCGGAAATCCACTTCCCCTTCGATTACGCAATCAATTTCTCAGAAATCCACTTCCCCGCCGATTATGTAAATCAAGTTCTCAGAAATCCACTTCCCCCTCGAGTCGATCAATACATCTCTTCTCGTCAATGCGCATGTGCAAACTTCGCCCTGGAGTCATTACACCTAGACAAACAACAACAAATAAATCGCCATTGACCCCATTAGACTCGATCGATAATCCTTGAATAAATTATGTTAGCTTGGCATTAGACTCAATTGTAGATGGCAGCACATGTTTTCGTACGGGAGTCATTAGGTCATTCCTACTAATATATCGTCTTCGGATCGTTTTATATGATCTAGTTCCATGTCTAGTTCCAATGTAACGTGTTTGGTCACTTTATACCTTCTAGTTCAGTACTTTTAGGGTCATCACTACTTGCTCCAGGCCAATTATAAACGTAATTTGGCTCCTTGAAATTTAATAGTTTTTTCTGTAATTATTGGTTAACATTGTTTGACCTATATGATTATGCAACCCCCCCCCCCGTATGTTTTTTCGTTATGACTATTGGTTGATAAAAATGTAGTACATATACATATCTTTTCTATCGTTGAACTATCCTCCCCCCTCCTATAAACCAAATTCTAGTTATACTTATGGCTTTGTGTAAGCGGCCTTATACCATTGTATTTCACATGCATTTTATATATGTACTTTTGATAATAACGGTTCTCGGTTTTATTGTGTGTATCAAATTTCAGCTTCACATAAGCAAAACTAAAAGGGAGCTATGAATAAACAAGAATTTGATACCATTGACATTTAGAAATGTCAAATACAGCATTCTAATATTTGAAACACTGCACCGCTATTGCAACATACACTGACAATGCGTCACAAGTCAGATTAATTAAGAAAAACTAAGTTTTTTCCGAGGGAAGTAAAGAGCGAAGTTGAAACTTTAAACGAACAAAAATTATTACTTCACAGCCTGTATAACATAAACTAATGCAAATGCATCAACTGGTAATATTTCCGTATGTTTGTAACATTACAGAAAACTAGCGCTTTACTGAAAACACAAGAGCTAAGTATAAAAAGTAAGAATATTCATTTAGAAGTCAAAATTAAATACTTAGCCTCACAACAACAAACTAATCTATAACGCATCTCATAGTCCTACAGGAGCTGCGATATCAGTAACTTTCAGTATACAATTAAAATTATCTTAAAAACTTAAAGAAAAATAATAAGTTTAAAGTCATTACACAGCACAGAAAATAATGGATTAATTTATCAGGTGACATCTTGGTCTCACCTAGTATTGCTCGAAATGAAGAACATATCAACCGTAATATGAACTCTGGAAATCCAGTAATTTCTCTCTATAAAACGGAGAATTTTAAGTTGTGATACAAATTCTAAAGCGAGTCTATAGTGACACTTCGAACTTGTCTACAAAATAATCATGAAATGTCCTTTTCAGTTCCAGAACGACAGTCAATCAAGGAACTGAGCTCATTGTGCAGAAGTGATGCCAAATTAAACAAAAAAATAAATAAAGCAACAATCTAAAAATTCTTTACTTTTATACTGTTAAAAGTGTCCTTAAAAGATTTACTTTTACCGTACCAAAACTCCTATATTATTTTGTGTTTTCAGTAAAGCGCTAGTTTTCTGTAATGTTACAAACATAGGGAAATATTGCCAGTGGATTTATTTGCATTGGTTTTATTGATGATTTTTGTTCGTTTTAAGTTTCAACTTCGCTCTTTACTTCCCTTGAAAAACTTTGTTTTTTTAATTAATCTTGGCTTGTTTTTTATTAAAATTTGATTTAGAACTCTTTTATTTATACGTAACGTAATAATTTCTGTTCGCTATAAGTTTCAATGTTGGTCCTTAGTTTCAGTGGAAAACTTATTGTTTTTTATATAATTTCTAATCACTTTCAATCTAGGGGAGATAAGACACCTCAACCCTTATAAAGGAGCAGAACTAAGAAGCCGTACAAGAATTGAAGGAAAAAATAAGTTTAGAGTGGAAAAAAAAAAATCAAAACATAGTGTCGTTTCTTCTTGTAAAAAAAAAAAATAAAAAAGAAGAAATAGATCTTTAATTCGTTGTTTAGAAAAATTCAATTTAGTACCACTTAAGGAAGTAGCTCCAGGCGAGTAGCTACGACACAAAAGGTTAACTGAACACAGAAGTAAAAAATAAGTTTAGAGAGAAAAAAAAATCAAAACATAGTGTCGTTTCTTTTTGTAAAAAAAAATAAAAAAGGAGAAATAGATCTTTAATTCTTTGTTTAGAAAAATTAAATTTAGTTGCACTTAAGCAAGTAGCTCCAGGCGAGTAGCTACGACACAAAAGGTTAACTGAGCGGACTGGTTTTATGTATTGTCATATTTACGGAAAATTTTGCTAGTACAACAGAAATTGGCCTTTAGGCTTACGGATTCATTTGACTTTCCCTAAATAAAAAGCCACTCATTACTCAGAACTGAATGGAAATTTCTGAAAAAAAAACATTTCTTGTGTAGGTACGATATATGGTATTACAGACTAAGTTTGTTTTTATTTCAAAATCTTTGGGAAGAATTACCTGAATTCTCCTACAGAACTGTTTTCATTTGTTTTTATTCCTCTTTGGATGCACAATCTTGCGTACGGAGAGAATATTACGGTGAAATTGTCAAGTAAATAATTTAAATGCGTAAGTATAGCAATAAGTAATCCTTTCTATTAATATACAACTTTGAAAGGTTCCAGAGCCACTTGCCTACACGTCTACGAACAATAAGTGGTAGGGGGCTGCCGCCGCACAGTTACAAATAATTATCAGTTATCCTTCGACCAATAAACATATTACTTTTAAATTTTTCAAATGTATTTAAAATAAAGTTAGGAGGACTCCCTACTTAAATCAGCCTCTAAATAATAGATTAGATAATGAATATCATTTTTTTTTATCTTTAAAGATAAACCTCTGCTGGAAATTTGCAGGGGTTTATTTTGATTGCTTGGATCTTTAATTGAACTATTCTTGACTGCGTCAAATGTTTAGTTAAAGTTTTGTCTCCATTTTATTTAAATATTTTGAAAGAAATATAAGAGGAGCCAGTAACTAGTCGTGAACTATAGCTGACTTCGCTATAGTCAAGTCAAGTATCGTTTTTTATTTCGCTTTATACTTTTTCAATCATCATTTCATAAAAGAATACAAAAAAGAGTGCAAAGAGCAAATAATGGGCAAAATGAGTCCAAATCCGGTCCGAGGAGTGAAAGAGTGCATTTCACACGAAAAGTGTTCAAGTTGAAAACCCTGCCTGCGCCCCGCGTTGGGAATCTCGGATCTAGATTTCGATTGGATCCTCTGAAAAACCAGCACCGCCTTCTGGTAAGAGGAGATTCACTGTTTCTTAAACAAAGCCTAAATTTCTCAGTATAAGTAAAATTATTTAGAGGATCTGGTATTGTCAAGAATATGAGACCCATCAAGAAAGGAGTAGAAGTTTTTTCAACAATTCAGGTGCGTTTAAATAGACCTATCCCCGAATTTTGGGTTAGGACCTTCTGAATAACTTAGAATTTTTCTTGCCAGGTGAGTGAAGCTAGGCTTAAATGGAATGGACATATGGTTCAAGGTTGGCATAGAAAACAGCACGAACCCGGGGAAAAGGGAACTTCAGTACACGATTCGATAACCGAATTCAGGCTGTGAGTTTATCCTTAAGGGTTTCATTCACGTAACAGAAAGTTTTGGGGAAGACCGAGGTATGTAATGCTGAAACTCGGGATAAAACTTTACATTTTAGGTTATTTGTTGTGGAAAGTGAATGAAACTTCCGGGAATGTATCTAAGTAGGGTAAGTTTGATACATCTGAATAATAACATAATTAAGGGTAAAATTTTACTTTAACTGCTTTTGGATATCTTGGAAAGGTGTTTGGTTAGAAAAATGAAACTTTCAGGGATGGATCTACAGGCTAAAGTTTGGGTAAATTTTTCATTGTTCATATTATTGACTTACGAATAAAGTGAACATACTACTCGATACCTTTTTTATGCTCTTTCCAAATATAATAATCACTTTTGCCGCAAATGAATTTTACCCCCGCCCCTATATATAGCCTAGGCCTACCAATTCAAGGTGTATGTTTGCACATTAGGGGAGGGGTTGAAATTTATTTCTGATGCAAATGAGAGGTAAGTTTAAACTTTACTCCCACCTCCCGGTAAATATTTACCAAGTCATATTATTGAGTAACAACTAAAGTGAATACACCATTCGATGCCTTTTTTTATGCTGATTACGAATATAATAATCATTTCTATCGGAAATGAATTTTAGCCCCCCCCTTTACATATATATGCCAATTCAGGGTATATATTTCTACATTAGGGGGGTGGGGGCAAATTTTATTTCTGATGCCTATTTAAGTAGAATTTTATGCTATATCAATGTAATTTTTTAAATTTAGAAAATGTATTTGCATATCTTTAAAATTAATACACAGAGGCGATAATTAGGAAATACACAGAGGCGGCTAGCATTCAACTTATCATTTTAACTTTCCATTTAAATATCAAAATAGCGGCTCTCAAGAAGGAAACACGCCTAAACTAAAAGAGAGAAATTTTTAGATTGTTAAATTTATGGTCATTTTTATGGTTTTGTTTGCATTTTTGACAATTAATCGGGTATACCATTAATCGCTATCCCTTCTATGCTTAATGGTCTCATATGGCCCCAAGCTACATGAAAAACTAACTGAACAAATCATGGAATTCTTACCTTATAAGATGCAGCAAGTATGAACGAATCAAATTTCCTTTTTTCCTATTTTCATCTGTTTTTTAATCAGTTCTAACCAATTAATATGTTGTTTTTTTAGTACTTATATTTTAGCCATTACACACTCGATAATTTGGATCTATAAAATCAGACAGCAACCGGTTTATTGCTGTTTGTATACGGAGATAATTAGCTTCGGCTCAGTGGAAAACTACATTGTAGTTATATTATAATAAATATTTATTTGGTATTTTGGTTAGGCTATATTTTGCTTGCAGCCCAGCTATACTTACCTCCCCCCCCCCCTATTATGCAAATATTCTTCCCGAGCTATATATACCAAGCGTCTCAGTTGTTTCAACTCCGTACCTGTAGATCCAAATTCTCGAGTATATTCTGGCTAACAGATAAGTACTGAATTCAATTCTACTGATGTATTTACTGTTATCAAAACTTTTTAGCGTTTTGGTTACTATTGAGCCACATCATTCCTTACTGACAGATCGTCAATGATGAATTCATCAAAACGCTCTTTGAGAAAGAAGAGTTAGTCGGTGCCGCGGATTCATTTCAAGTCAGTAAACATGATTTCTCGGCGCCAAACCTAGTCAAAACAGAGGGACTGACAATAATGACTATCTTGTTTCTTTCTTTACCGGAAGCTGCACACGTTTTTTTCCGGAAACTAAACACGTCATAATGTGGTTGTAAGATTAGCTTGTTACATAAAACAACCTCTGATACAAAAAAGTTTTGAACATTAGAGGGGGAGGGGTAAATATAGCGGGGCTGCATGCAAAATGTGTTAACTATGATTTATGTACATATTATGAAGCAAGAATCATTAACCTAACTTTATTTCTTGAGTGTGTTCTTGCCGTTTTAATGATACTACATACTTTCAGTAAAAAAAACTTGGCTACTTCTGTCTTATAGCCACCACACTCAATAAATGAAGTTGGGTTACTCCTAAGAAAATATACCTAAGTATGATGAGAGTAAAATACTTTTGTAACATGATTATGGAAACTACAACAGAGAATTATGGAAATAAGGCCCTTAAAAGGCATTATATTAACTGGTGGTGCTTCCTTGTTAGCTAGTGCACACTCAAGAATTGAACTTATGTTAATCATAATAAAATATACCAAAATATTATGAAGAAATAATCTAGTAACAAAATTATGCAAACTACAACAAAGAATTATGGAACTGGAGGGGGGGGGGGGGGGGGTGGTGGGTAGCCCAGGCCGTATTATATTAAATTACCTTTACCTTAGATCCTCCTGTGCCTCCGGAGGCAACTAGGGCATCGACGAAGAGACGCCAGTCGTCCCTCAAATTTGCTGCTGCCATAATGTATACCCAATGGGGTTGTATGGACGTTTTCGCGTTAAGAAGGTCCCTCTGGTATGCTCGGCGTAGTGTTCTTTTGGTTTCCACCTTCGCCACGTTCCTGTTGGTTGCCACTGGAGGATGGACATTGGTGTTTCACCTATTATATTAAATACGTAACCTAAACTAGCCTAACCTAACCAAAATATCAACTAAATATTTAACTAAAATGTAGCTACAATGTAGTTTCCACCGAGCCGAAGCTAATTGTCTGGTATAAAGACCATGAAAATCGGTTATTGTCAAATGTTCGCGGTATAAATTCTCGAGTGAACTCGTGTGGTGGCTTTAAGACGCAAATACCGAAACTTGTTTATTATTTAGTTTCTGATCCTTCTTTAAATAATGCCGGGATATTACACGCACGTTTCTAGTTATCATGCGATTTCTTTTTCTTGCTGTTGATTTGGTTTTAAAGTAAACGTTTGCTTTTCTATATTTTTATAATTTTCATTAGGATAAATTTTATCATTAATGCAACAGGTGCATCGAAAAAGAATGGAAAAAAAGGATTCCTGGCAAAGAGATCAATTTATTTAATCAATAATATATTTGATTATTAAACATTTTATCTTAAAAGCATTTTATCATCAAACTCAAACCAAAATCATAGAAAGATGTATTGCTTCCGTTGGTTATAACAGATGTAGACCTTGTATTTATGCAATTTCCTATACCTTAGAATAGTTTAAAGAAGGAGTAGATACTCAAAAATCATCCTGCCTGCATGGATAACAGGTTTTGATTTTATAACGGCCATGTAAAATGTGCCTCTTTCATAACAGGACAATTTTCCCCCTTGAACTTAAATCCCTTATATATTCAGACATTAAAAAGATATAGAATAGCGAAAGAAAATCATATTTTAAACTTACTAACCAGCAGCCAAATTGACCCTCTTATTTTTCTTGTCCTATTCAACTGAATAAAATGAACAGGTTCAAAAAAAAAATTTGTCACAAGAGAATCTTATCAAATAGTTTGTGGTAAGAAAACTGGAAGCAAAAAGTGACTTGAACCAATATTCACCATAGGCCTAACTAATAACAGAATTCTCACGACAATTCACCAAAACTAAAAACGGAATTCTAATGACAACTGAGAAGGGTACAGTCCCCCTTATATTTATATACATATTAATTTATATTTGTTATAAGTTTTAAACTTGCTGCTTACTTCAGTTGAAAAACCTTTTCTGTTTGTTTAGTTACATTTCATGAAACTATGAATACAATATTTTCGGCAACGCAGAAAAACGATCAATTTTTCAATGATCTCTGTTTTGATTTTGATGGATAATCAAACAGTTCGCGATAACGAACTGTAAGTAAGGTGTGACCTGGCTTAATAGTAACCGAAACTCTAAAAACGGAATTTCGATGCCAATAGATATATCAAAGGAATTGGCTTATTATGCTGATTCCAAATTAATAATTTTCATTAAGTTTAGTCTTTCCTATCAAAAGCTACGAGCCTGAGAAAATGTGTCTGAATTTCGAAAAAAGTGGCAAAGACCCTCATGAAGTCATAGAACTCTATTGAAAATCATACCATCAGATTCAGCGTATCAAAGAACTCTACTGTAGAGGTTTCAAGCTCATATCTACCAAAATGTGGCATTTTGTAATTTTTGCCAGAAGAAAGATCACGGATACCTTTTATGTCTTTTTGTTGTTTTTTCCCCTGGGGTGATTGTATTGACCCAGTGGGGCTAAACTTCGGGAGAGGGCTCATTCTAACAGAAATGAAAAGTTCTAGTGCCCCTTTTTAAGTGACCAAAAAAATTGGAGGGCAATTAGGCCCCATCCCACGCCAAATTTCTCAAAATCATCCGATAAAAATTTTGAGATAGCTTTTTTGTTCAACATAGTTGGAAGGCCCAATAGCTATTGGAGATAAAATGACCCCCTACAGCTCCTGGGGAAAGATTTTTAAGTTAAAAAATTTGCCCATTGTTTTATTTGTTATTGGGAAGCATGCATACATTTTTCGGGTGGGGAGGGGAGGCTGAATTTTCTGGTGAGAGGATTTTGCATAGGGAGAATTTCCCAGAGAGGTAAGTTACCAGAAGGTGAACTTTTCAGGGGAAATTTTACACTGGGTGAATTTGCAAGAATCCCTTTGCGAAATTTCTTTGTCTTGCTTTCTCTTTACCGATTCAATTTTACGCGAGATGTTAAGGATAATTGTCCGGGGTAAATTTTCCCCAGGATTGAATTGTCCAGAGGATATTTCTATGGGGAGGGGGATTTTTCCGTGGAGGTGGAGCCATGTATCCCGGCGTTATTTAAAAACGATCAGAAATTAAATAAAACACAACCAGTTTTTAAGGAGCAACATTAAAACTTAAAACGAACATAAATTATTACGTATATGAGGGGTTTTTTCTCCCTCCAAGACACCTCGTTCTTTACGCTAAAGTTTAAATTTTGTCCCAATTCTTTAGAAGCGACTCCCGAAACACAACGGTCGTTTAATTAGAACAATAAGTAACTTTTTTTTAATGCGCCGAAAAACTGTAGCGTGAAGTGAGATGTTGAGGAGGGAGGGGAGGCAGCCCTCCTCATATACGTAATAATATCTGTTCATTTAAAATTTTAATGTTGCTCCTTACTATCAGTTGAAAAAACTTGTTTTTTTTATTTCATGAAGCTTAGAGACAAACACTTTTCGGTAACCCATTTTTCTAAATGCAATGGAAAAAGTATGTCAATTAAAGTAAAAGTGAATAAAAATGAAAAAGTAAGTGATTAAAAAAATACACAAAATAATAGCCTACTTGCAAAAACTAAGATATCCAAGCATTCAGTTCTGTTGAGTAATGCCGAAGCGTTGGACGGATATCTTTTAACAATATCGACAGTTTTGAACTTGGGTTATCAAACACCAAATATTTAAGGCCTTTAGACTCAGTGTTTATAAAAAGTAACGCATTGTCAAAGTAGTTTGTTCAAAGTAAAACTTTAAAACTAAGATTCCGAAAATCAAATACAAATTTTTAATTTAATATTTTTAATACAATTTTGAATACCAAAAACCAATATATTTGACACCTTTATACTTCATAACTGTAAAAAATTAAGTATTTTTCAAAGTGACAACTAGATATACACAATCACTTCTGGAAAATAAATAAATAATAATAAAACACAAAAATGTATCCGTTCAGGGGAAAAATACAGAAATTCCCGGAATTCCGTTCAGGGGAAACATTACTGATTATAGTGGCTTCGTATGTTAGCTCATGCAATGCAAGCAAAAGTTGACGGCAGATTTTTACCGAAATTTCTCCTTATTAAGTTGTTTTCCTTTTGTTTTCTATAATTATACAAACTTCGTTGTGTACTAATAACTGCACGACTTACTAATAAACAAATACATATTTAGGATCACCAAAATAAGCTGATTCTTTGATTGAATATTATCAATAGCTAGGCTCTTATGCTTCCATTATTGACAAGGATCGTTATTTACTTACCATTCATTGCTACGAAGAATTTTTTTGTTACTCCAACCAAATCATATAGAAAACATGCTTGTGGAAAACTGGAAAGGGGTCACTGAGTCACAAATTAAAACTTATATCTTCTTTATTAAGGGTCAAAATCTATTGGTAGACAATGTGTCAACAAACGTTTTATTCGTAGTTTTCCCTTATTCTGCTCTCTTTCCTTTGGTTTCCTTATAATTTACTTTATAATCCCAAATTTCCAGGGGGACCATTGCCCCCTGTCCCCCCTGCCGGCGCCCTTGTACAGTTGATATTCGGTTGTAGCTAGGTACTTAAAGGTGTACTTGTTTCTTCTTTTTTTTTCTACCGAAGAGCATGGAATAAAATCGGAAGGTAAAAGTCCCAGTTTTAGATTATTCAGAGGATTCGATTTTATCCCATATTTTTTTTTTTTTTTTTATGAGTTTTTTTCTATATCATCATTCCTACGCGTGGAATGTAGGAATGATGATTATTTACACAAACAGGAATTTATTTTAAGTATTTTTGGTTTTAATTTTGCTCCTTGTTTTCAGTAGAAAAAACTTGCTTTTACTTGATTTATGATGAGAAATCCGGCTCCCCTCTATGGCAAATTTTTCCATGAAAAGATCCTTTAAGAAAAAAACTTTACAAAACGCATAAAAAATCTTGTTTATATGCATTTTTGTTACTTTTTTGCGATTTGGTCAAAATTTCGGGGAAATGATTCAAACCCAGAACCCCCACCCCTATATACGGCCTTAGCTTAGTTTGTAGTTTTTAGCCATGTCATTCTCTTTCGATGGAACTGTAGCATTAATTAAATAATTTATCCTCCTGAATTCAATACCATAGCAAAAATGTAGAATTTGCCAGATTTTTATCACGTCTCCGATCGTTCGAGCCTTCGTAGTTGGCAGTTTCTTCGTTCAGGCAGTGCTCTAAGTATTCTAAATTCAAAGTAAATTCTAGCGTGCCAAAACTTCTCAATTAAATGTAGCGTTGTTTTATATAATGTCGTGTACAGGTACAATCACGTGAATGCATTGATCAAATTCATTCCATTGTTGGTGGTCGACTTAAAATAAAAATAACTTCGAAAACCTTATTCACGAAGAGAGGAAAGGTCCCGTCTAACTTCAAAAAAGTAAACTTCATAAAAGGTAAAATATATACAAATTGAATAAAATCCAAGACCCCAGATGGAGTAAAAGACTGAATTATTCAATAATTTTCAGTGTTTTTCGGGAGCGTCCATTGGCAGACTTTAGTTTTTTGTACCCTTTTGATCTTGCCCGACTAAGCTGCCAAATTAAGGTCAGAATAACTTGCCAATCAACAATTACTCCATTGGATGGATTAACCATCCTGATTTAGAAGCATTTTGATTTACAGACTTTACAGATGTACTTTTCAGAAGCATTCAGACTTGGAAGGCGGGTCTCATTATCCTCAAAGGCATAATTATTGGATCTTTCTACTATATTGAACAAAATGGATATCTCAAAATTTTGGTCGGACGCCTTTGGGGAAAAGGGGGTGTGAGAGTGGGAGGGGGCAAGTGGCCCTCCAATCTGCTTAATCATTTAAAAGGGACACTAGAACTTTTGATTTCCGATTAAATGAACCCTATCCCGATCTTCTAGGATCCCTGGTTCGATACGATCACCCCTGAAAAACGAAAACAAACCAACAAGCGTGGATCCTTGATCTTTCTTCTGGCAAATATACAAAACTCCACATTTTTGTATATAGGAACTTGAAACCTCTACAGCAGTGTTCTCTGATATGATGAATCTGATGTTTTGATTTTAATATGATGACTTGACTTTTAGAAGTTTACTTCTTGGTTTCTCCTCTTATTCGAAAATTGGGTTAAATCTTTTCAGGCTCGTAACTTTTCATGGGTAACATCAAACTGAATGAAATTTATATATTTAGAATCATGGGAGTAGGGAAGGGGGACAGGGGGGGCAGCTGCCCCCCTAGACCTTCAAATTTACATTAGATATGACTGAAAAAGTAGATGGTTGGAAAAGCAGTTGATAAAAGGCCCTCCATCACACTATCCGACTGCCCCCCCCCCTAGACAATATGCTGCCTACGCCCATGTTTAGAATCGACATAAAAATTCGATTCTTCTGATGTATTGTTATCAAAAATGTATTTTTTTTTTTTATTTCAGTTACTACTCAGCCGCGTCGCTCCTTACTCGCAGTTCGTTATCTAAAACTGGCAGAATAGATAATTGAACCTGGAACTTAATGTTGTGTATTTCTTTGCTATCTTGACAACTACTCGTCATATTCTGTCCATATTAAGTCCCGGAAGGTGTTCAAGTACTCACCTCGAACTCTCCAAGACGCTGACATATCAAACTTCGAAATATTTTGTAATGAAACAAATGAGTTTCAATAGGAAGAAGTCCTTTTATTAGACAGCGAAAAACAAAATAAAAAAATCCTGGATATTTCGAAGACATAGCCAGTCTTCATCATCAACAGAAATACTAAAGTATTATAATTAACACAAACTATATTTATACAGAAAAAAATATAATAGCTTCTGGGTCACAGATTGTTACCGGTCCATTGGCTTAGTAGGTTCATTAACTGGGTTCATTCAAAGTCTTGAGTTCCTTAACCTTCCTTAGATTTATGTTGAATTTTTAATAAAATTGGCATAGCCTAATCTTCTTCTTCCTCTAATTTTAAACGAAATGTTCCTGAATTTATAGTTCCCTAATCTTGCTTAGATTTATGTTGAACTCTTAATAAAGTTGGCACAAGCTTCTTCTTCCTATAATTGTAAACTTAATGTTGCTGAATTTATAGTTATAAAATTGTCTTTGTAATCATCCCCATATATACGACCTGGAATCTTTTTTAAAGACCACACCGCCTTTCTATGATGAAATAAATATGAATTTCAATAGGGAATGTAATAACTAAAAAATATAATAGTTTCTGGGTTACAGAATAAAGCAGGTCCATTGGCTTGGCTTAGAAGGTTCATTAAATTAAAAAAAAACAAGTTTTTCAACAAGGTTCAACATTAAAACTTACAACGAACAGAAATTATTACGTATATCAGGGGGTTTGCCCCCTCGTCAATACCTTGCTCTTTACGCTACAGTTCGAATTTTGTTCAAATTCTTTAAGAATGACCCCTGAATCACATTGGCCGTTTAATTAGAATAAATAGCTCTTTTGAAAGTAATAAAAATACTTTAGTGTAAAGAGTGAGGTATTGACGAGGGGGCGAACCCCCTCATATATGCAATAATTTCTGTTCGTCTTAAGTTTTAATGTTGCCCCTTACTTTCAGCTGAAAAAACTTGTTTTTTTATTTAATTTTTGATCGTTTTTTAAATAATGGTGTGAAAACCGGCGCCTCCTTCATGGAAAATTCTCTTTCCCCATGAAAAATTCCTCCATGGAAAGTTACCACGAACTGTTTGCTAATTGGGCTCCTGAATTCTACAAACAGTCTCGTTCGGCTGACTATCGTTGCGTGCTGGAAACCACCTTGCCCTGAACCCCTACTGCAAGAGATACAAGTTATTGAGTCAAACATTTTTTTTTTAACACTGGCAAAATAGCAGTTTAGCCGTTCTTGAGTAAATTCAAGAAGTTCTTGAGCTATGTGAATGAAACTTTCAGTTCTATTCACCGAGCCTAAATGAAACTTGTATCTATAAATTCGGCCCCAAGGATAAGTTCCTAACTGCGCCACTTCCTAAAAATCCGTTTCCATAAATTCGTTTTTCAACTTCTCTTCTCGGACTGTAGTATTCAGCAGAGCGGTTCCTGGGATTTGAACCAAATTGAAAAGTTTGCTCAAGTCAAGACCTATTCTCCATGATTCTTTCCAACTTTACAAGGAGGAAGTGGTCAGTTCTGAACCACCGTCCTAGACCCTTATTTGAGTTTTAGATCTACTTCTGATAGCTTTAATCACTTAGCTTTTTAATTTATCGAAAAGTGGCATAAGTGCAATTTTGTCAAATTATTCTAAGCTACTGCATCTAGAAATAACAGCCATGGTATTGCCAGCTATATTGTGATGTTTGGTGCTAAAAAAGAATGTCCTTTTTTTTTTACTTGGTCATACTTTTGGATTTTAGTAGTACCGAAATGTTAGTCTAGATTAAATCCTGAAACAGCACAGCAGTAGAGATTTGTATTCTGTATCAACGGCTGAAAAGTACTTCGTGTATGCCTAAAGGTCCCTGAGGAACGTCCCCTTCGGTATGGTTTTTCACATGATAAACCCCTATCTGTTTTTAGCATGCTCATGAGAATAATCTCTTTCTCACGCTTCGGCTTATCAGTTCAATAAATGGAGTTTTGTGTCTTAGGATGAGTAAGTGGGCTCTTACCGCGATAAGTGTAAAGTAAGTTAAAAGTGACCTCACAGAAATATCTTTGTCGCAGAATCGTGTGACAGCTTCTGTGAAAATTCAACAAGAAGTTTGATAACACACGTCAATCAATTCGTTGTGCCAGCAAGGTCCCTAGGGATTTTAAATGCTCCTATTGTCAAAAAATTAGCCGAAGGGCCTGGCAGGCGCCAGAAAAAAAGAAAAATAGTATACAGAATATCTTTTAAGGCCGGAAAACACCTCCTTCCTCCGATCACAAAATCGTAAAATATAATTAACCCCCCTCCTTGCCCCTTACAACTCCACAATAGTTTTTATGAGGCTGAGTGAAAGATAAGTCAATCCTTTTAATTAACGAGAAGTACCCAAACAAGGCAACTGTGAAGCCTGCTAGTGCCTGTGCTGGGTTGGAATGTTCAATGGTCTGAAATAGTCTTTATGCAAATTTTTACCTTTGGAGGGAGTAAAGACTGAATATATTGGGACGCAGGAGGAACGTGCACAGCTCTATTGGCCTCAGGCGGCTTGATGCTGCCGTGAGTTGTAGATAGCAGTAGTAGTAGTAGTAAATGTTTATAGACGGAATGCACTTCCATATTTGTTATTTTATATGTCGACCACCGGTTCAAGATCACCCACAGAAAAAAAACGCTTGTCTGTCCTCAAGAAGAATACCAACGTCCGTTCTATTGTAGAGGGAGGACTGAAATCTCTGTAAAGGCCCTCACACATGAACTCCTTTATTACTCATACAAGGGACTATATAGCGCGAGTTCCTTTCCAATAAGCCCTCTTCTAATATTCTGGTACCGCTGGTTTCATACAATAACTCCTGGGGAAAAAAATAAAAAAGGACACATGAGTTATTTTACGGTACTATTGTAGAAAGCGATAAGCGCGCGACAATTGTATTGCAAAGATCTTTATGAAAACAGGTTTTCGCTGGCTTGTGAGGTATAAACAAATGGTTTCTCACTGCGGGAACTATATTTAAACTTTATTTTGGGGGGTTTAGGGGGAATAAAAGGCACCTAGGTTGGGTTAGGTCAGGTTAGGTTACGTATTTAATATATGCTAAGCTTTACCCCCCACCCCCAATGTGCAAGTATATAGCCCAATTTGGTTCATAAAAGATTATATTTTCATCCTATTTTGTTTTATTTCATTAGCATTAACGAAACTTCACTTCTCACCTGCTTACCGCTTTGTACAAAAGTACCTATTTTACTTGTTTAAGGTTGGCGAGTCATTTTTGAGGGGTTTCAAGGTCTTTCCAAAGTCTACGAAAGTTTGGTTTCACAATAAACTTTTGCTATCACGTTAAATCTATATAGTGCTGTCATTCTTCAGTCACGTTTTAATGAGAACTTTTCTCATTAGTTTTTTTCGCTTTTGGCTACCAGGGACTGCTGTTCACTCTACTTGGTTGCAGCTATTCCTGCAACCATGACATCCATCACTCCTGCTGGTGGGCGAAATTCCTCATAAAAATCGTCGTGGCTTACCTTCCCACTTTATCGTAATAAGCTGAAATCAGCGGCATAAAAAAAGGACAAAATCTAAGAAGAATCCTGAAACAGGCTAAAATAGTAAAATTCATGAATTTTCAAAAGTCCTCCTTAGTTCCATAAGTACTGAATTCCAGGATAAATCCTGAAAAGTGGAAGTGCTGGGAGTGGCTTGGTAGATGAACTCACTAAAATGTTCTTTGAGACAGAATAGTCAATTGACCGTTTGAAAATTTCTGGTCTATTTTTGTCCGAGCGTGAGAAAAATCTGTTTCCCACGGTTCATTTCTTGGCTTCAAGGATTCGAATTTTATGTCATCGGACAAGATCATGATTTACTACCGTAGTGTACGAGTAACATAGTAAACATGATATCGTTCCTGAATTGCTATGAGTTGGCGCAAAGCATGGACCTGAATAGTTTGGTTTTAAGCTTGCAAAAAAAAAGAAAGCGAGAAAAAAAGTTCTTACCTTGGGAAAGTAAAACAGAACTGAAAGTCAAAATCATTAACATAAAAAACAAATGAACAACAGAGAATTTTTTCTTAAGACGCTGGAACCTTATCCCTAAATGAATATTTCGACCCTATGTCCAAGGGCCGTCCTCGGCAAAACAAATGAAAATGTAAAAGAAACACATTAAAATACGACCATTAAAACTTTTTTTTTAACAGTTCTAGCATCCTTACTTCAGGTTCAACCAGGACTCACTGGTTGAATTTTCTGGTTGAACTTTGGATATAGGGTTTAAATATTCATTTCACAGGGATAAGTTTTCACTGTCTTAAAATACTCCCTCCCCCCTGCGGCTGGTTAGGCTCCAATCACTTTCGACCTATAAAAATAGGACTTAACTCTCAATTTCCGATCGAATGAGCACCCTCCGAAGTGGAAGTGTGGATGAGGAAGGGGCAGTCCTCTCCGATACGGAATAAGTTATGCTCATTTTGGGGTTTAATGTTACTCTTTACTTTCATAATAACAGCGTGAACCAAAAATATCCCATGAAATCATAAGGGAGCAGATATCAGTTTCACATATTTGATGCGTTTTTTAAAGTTTCTTTTGTATCCTCCCCCCAAACAAAAATCCTGGCTACGGCCCTAGAGATTATACATCAATTTGCACCTACACCCTCCCCTCGTCTCTCTCTCTCTCTCTCTCTTAGGAACTAATTCTATTTTTATCTGATGACTTAATGAGATCTGGGATGTTTTGGCATTAAAACGCACCCTTTAAGGCATTTCCCTCCCAAACTACAAAATAATAGAAGAACACGATTGTATAAGTTTAAATGCCTTTTTAAATTTTGTAATTTTCCCATTGCTTACACATAGTATTTGTTATTGGGAAACATTGTCTGGGGGAATTTTCAGTTAAGAGTAAATTTTTGGGAATAATTTCCTTTCAGTGAGGATATATTTTCCGGGGAATATTTTCCCCAGTTTTATTTGCTGGTGGGCTATTTTCCTCGGGGGGAGGGTATTTTCCATTTGTTAAACGGGGGTATTTTCCGGGTGGTAAACGCATAGAACCGCAGCCATGATAATGGAATTACAATGCTAGAAATCAAGGTTTTGTGGACAGGGAAGAGATGCCCTTGCCTTCGTTCATGGTTTTGACGTATTTTTGAATTATAAGAATAGCTTCATTGATATGCTTGTTTTTTTTATGATCCTTTCATTACTTTTTCAGGGAGAATATCGGCCAAGAAAGTTGACAAATTTGGTTCAATGGAGTGGTGAAGGTAAGCCCTCACCGTGGTATTTATTTAATATTGGTTTCCCAGTACAACTTCGTATGGGTGGGGTGGTTGTAGAAATTTCGGCGGTGATCCATTCGATTGGAAATTGAAAATTCTGCTTTCCTTTTTACGGTATAAAAGCGGTACTCCTATATTAAACGCACTCTTTTATATTGTGCTAGTTTGGTTAATGCTAATGAAATAAATAAAATAGGATGAATATTAATAGTTTGGAAACAAATTTGGGCTATATATTTGCACATTAGGGGGGGGGGGTTAACATAGCATATATTATATGAACCTAACCTAACCTAGGTACCTCCCCCCCCCACTAAACCCCAAAAAAAACAACAGTTTAAATATCGTATACGCAATGAAAACTACGCTATACGTTGTATTACCCTATAGCGGTATGTTGAATTAACCCGTCAAAAACAGGTTTTTGGTGACTGGTTTCCAATGCAGTATATAAAAGAGTGCGTTTAACATAGGAGTGCCCTAAAAGCTATTGGAGGGCAACCAGTCCTCCCTTGTATTTTTTACTTCTGAGCTCCTCGCAACCTCTAGACACATGATCAATATTTTGAGATAGCTAGTTTTTCAAAATCCTCGAAAAATTTAATAGATATACCTCCGGGGATGATATAATCCCCGTGGACCCTGGGGCAAGAGCTGTAGATAATGCAAATTGGCAATTGTAAAAACTGTATCCGCTATATCTCAGAAAGGGCTATGAGTATTAAGTTTAAACTTTCAGAGAATTTAGAGGGGGCTGTTAGACTAAGTCAGAAGATGTTGAGTTCGTTCGATCATCCCTTATCCGCTTAATACTAATTTCTTCGGATATAATTCGTAATAGATAACAACAGTTCCCTATCCAGCAACTTGTCATCTGAAACGCTATATGCAACTAGGCGAATAACAACATTAATCACGCGCACTCTGCTGTAAACAAAGCTTATTTACTAACTCCTGAAGGGGTGACGCATTTGACAATTACTGTCCCTTTTTGTTTTGTGTATATGATTTCACTTTAATTTTATCATTCGCTTTAAGTACTGTACATTTTAGGTTTCATTTATTCATCAATAGCAGCATTAGCAGCATCTGTTGTCTTTATGCTTGATGGGATTTATTCTAATTTCTATTGGTTTTGTGTTTCATTAATTTGTTGGTAGTAGTGTCCTTTTTAAACTTGAGTTATTTTAAGATTTATTTTTTTACAAACAACCGGCACCATATAAATGAATAAATAAATCTTAAGAAAAGTAAAATTTAAATTGATAATGCGAATCGAGCTTAAAACAAACAAAAAAACTTTTACTATTAAAAAATAAATAGCCTATTAAAGATGAACCTAACTTCACTTCTTCAGTGTGGTTGGTATAAGACGTAAGTAGCCTACCCAAAGTTTTCATTGCCTTTTTCTATTTTTTGAATGAAAATAGGTAGTTTTCAATGACAATATAAAAAAAAAAAAGATTTTCAAAATTTAGGGGGGAGTGGCAAAATTCAAGGGGGGGGGGTTAATGCCCCCGAACCAATTCAATAACCGAATTTCAACTTTACTAAGCTTTTAAAGTTAGTAACAGAATTCTGTTAACTTTTAAAGAGTAGCCTATACCCCGAAGAAATTTCTTAAAAAAGATGTTTTCTTAAAGATAGCATTAAAATTATTATGCTGTTGTTTTCTTAAAAACAGCTTAATTTATTACCTGACACCTAATCCATGTATTTAAAATGTGCTATATGCGCAAGCTAGTACTGCATTACTTTGCCTCAGAAAATAACATCTAACCCAAACTTTTGCGTTATCTCTAAAATTCCAGCATGTACCAGCTAAGGCTACGCTATTTTGCCTCCAATCCAAACATAACACCTATTATTTATTTCCGATGCATTTGGCAATAAGAAAGTTTGATTCTATATCCATCACCGATTGCTACATAAACACTACTAATAGTAGTGAAACTTCGTCAATGTCCTGTATCATTATGTATAATCATTTTCCAAACCATATACATGAGGACTGATTTATGCCCTGATTAATAGACTCGTTACGCCCCCCAAACTTCTCCCCAAATAAAATATTTTACGATCTCTGTAATTTCCATAATCATTGTCACTTCTTATATAAATTGCCAATTGTCCAGAATTTCTAAGAATTTATACCCCCCCCCTCTGGTTTTGAAAAAGGTGTATGTATAGGGGTCTTTTATGCAAGTCAGATCCGTTTTGCGTGTATCGATATTGCAGCAACACATCCAACCTAGTAAAAGCGAACCAAGGCCCATAGTTACCGGAAGTTTAAAAACACGTTAACAAAACTGTCTTTAGAAAAATACTCCATTTAAAGGTGATTTAGGAATTAAACTTATCTGGAATTCTAAATAGGAGCTTAAAACATGTTAAAAATGGTGGCGAATATAAAGCGCATCATTGGGATCACCGTGGTCAAAAACCGGTGACTGGTGGTTTTGAGCCCCTCATCTTGTCGGAAAAATCGATTTTTTGTATCAGTATCGGTAGTGGTGATTTTTCCTGCTGGGCAAGTGGTTATTGCAAGATCGTATAAGAGATGTTCATGGCTAATTTAAAAGCCTTTTACCATATCTACGCGCTCTTTGTGAGTTTGTTTCAGTAACGCCATCATAAAGTGTCATATGGCACAAAAACCCATGATCGAAAACACTTCAATCAATCAATCAATCAATTTATTAATACTAGAAAAAAACAATTACAAACGTAAGGTTTTTACACGCCCAAGAAGTTTACACTTCTCAGTTTAAACTTAACACTCCGGTTAAGTTTACACTTAACCGGAGGGTTACAACCCCCTTCCCATCTTGTATATTTCCCCGTCCCAATCCCCTTAGAAAGTAAAAACGCGTTTAAAAAAGCTGCGTAATAATAAAAAAAAACCACTTAAATTTGATCAGGAATAACGACTGATTGATTGATTTTATTACGTGACTGCACCAAACAGGTATTTCACGCTACAATACTATATAACTACATTTATACACAAGCACTAAAATGCTTAGAAAAAAAAAAAAAAAAAAAAAAAAAAGGAAATAAAAACTACACATTCACTAAACACTCCTCAGAAAACTTTCACAATAACCTCAAACAACAAATCTATTTGTGTTATACAGGAATTTCTTCACAATGTTCCTAACATTTTTATCACCAATTATCAAACTTAAATCAAAAGGGAAGCTAACATTATATTCTCTCAATTCAAAAATCATATTAAACCTCTGACGAACATAAAAAGGACAGTCATACAGGACATGCTCACAGTTTTCTATACATCCACATTCACACGTTGGGCTATCCGTCATGCCTATTCTATGTAAAAAATAATTCAGTTTCGAATGGCCTGTTATAAACTGAGTTAAGATATAGCTTGGTTCAAGTTTTTGCGCACAAATTAAATCTTCTTTACATTTGAAAAATCTAACAGGCCAACTACTCATATAATTTTCAAATATTACATACCATTTATTGTATAGAGCATTTTTTAAAACACTACGGTTCAGTTGGATAGGTGAAAAATAATTTTCCATCAGAAACTCAACTCCTAGCAACTCAGCAACTATTTCATCGGTAAAAACGCTATGATCAACGGAGTATCTATTTAAAGGAAAACTAGGATGCACAATATCTGGCCAAAAAGGAGGACGTCCCTTTTTAACAAACCTCATCACTGCCAGTTCTATTGCTCTTAGACCGATTGGAAGGACACCAGAAAGGGCTGTAATAACATGATTTTGAGCAGTTCTAAATGACTTTGAAATACTAAGGGTTGAACATCTTTGTGCTGACTGTAACATATTCTGTATATTTTTTTTTCTTAAGGCCCCAATCCATACTGGAGCAGCATACAAAATGGTACTTTCAATTACTGACTTATACAATTTTCTAAGAGCGAAAGGCTTTAAGCCCCAGGTCATCCTTGCCGCGCTTAAAAGACGACTCGAATATTTCTTAGCTTCATTAATTCTGCATGTTATATGTTCTGTCCAAAGAAGTTTCCTATCTAAAATTACACCCAAATATCGAACTTTATCCTTAACTTCAATAATGTCGCCTCCAAATACTAAATTAACGTAGGGTGTTTTATGTCTATTTGTGAATAAGACGGCCTCTGTTTTTAATGTATCAAATGTTAATTTATTATTTACTGCCCATTTATCAAAACTCTCGAAAATCTTATTTGCTACTTTTTCCAGTGTACTTACATTCTTTGCTGTAATAATAGCACATATGTCATCAGCGTATGCTTGAATCAAACAATTTTCATTTATATTAATTTCAAGAATATCATTAATATTAATAAGCCAAAGAAAAGGAGATAGAATTCCACCTTGTGGACATGACTTTTCTAGTAAATGTAAGTTTCCATTTTCATATGCGACTGTTCGATCTGATAGATAACTATGAATTAATTTTATTAAGCCAGAAGGGCATTCTTTTTCCTTTAACTTTTTAATAATTCCTGGATGCCAAGCATTATCGAACGCCCCTTTTATATCAAAAAATATACACAATGTAAATAACTTCTTCTTTTTATTTTTTTCAATCATAGTCACCAAATTATCAGCCGCATCTACCGTGCTTTTATTTTTCGAAAAACCAAACTGATAATCAGAAATCCAATTTTTATCATTACTTAAATTATTCAGTCTACCCATTATTAACTTCTCAAAAATTTTTCCCAAATTAGAAAGCAAACTTATTGGGCGATATGATCGGGCGTTACCGTCATTTTTTTTACCCTTTTTATTTATTACAATCACATTAGCCCTTTTCCATTCTTTAGGGAAATACGAAACTTTCAAACACGCGTTTAAAATTTTCAAAAGAGTTGGTGCAATTACATTCATATTTTTTTTCAAAATTAAATTTAAAATTCCATCTGGGCCTGGGGCTTTCATTGGTTTTAATTTTTTTATAGTTTCTAAAAGGTCTTGAAGCTGAAAATCCTCGCTATTTTCTACATCTTCTTCTAATATCTGCTTTACTTCTTGTCGAATTGTATGATGATAGCTATTGTCATCTGATATCTCATCTTTCGTGAACCACTTATTTAAAAGTACATCCCCAGCTTCAGTTATTGAATTTGTAAAAGTACCATCACTCTTTTTAATATGGATAGGCTTTGCAGTCCCACCCTTCAACCTACAAATCTTATGAATCGTATTCCACGGATCCATAGTCCCCCTTTCTTCACAAAAACGCCTCCAATCTTCTTTTTTAGCCTTCAAAATTTCCATCTTATATTTACTTTTAGCATTTTTCATATTTACTTCGCTTTCTATCGATCTTGATATTTTAAAAATTCTCGTATTACGTCTATATTCTTTCCTTAGTTCACTTAATTGTGGTGTCCACCAGCGGCAGTATCTTTTTAAAAAATTATTATGACACATAGGAGTCGATTCTTTTATAGCATTCTGTAATAATTTAGTTAAATGATCAACGGCTGAATCAATTGCTTCTTCTGAAGCCAAATTACATGCAAAAACTTCATCAATACGGTTCAGTAAAACAGCACTAAATACGTCCCAATTAGTCTTCTTAAAATTATATCGCTGGTTCACATTTTTCTCTCTAATCTCATCATTAAAACTGAGATCAAAACTTATATACAAATGGTCTGACAGTGAAGGAGGGTCTTGTAGGACTCTCCAATTTTCAATATATGTCAAAAGTTGTATACTAGCAATCGTAACATCTGGGCTAGAATAATGATGATAATATGTGGGTGAATCAGGATCATTAATAACAACAAGTTGTTTACAAGTTACAAAATCCTCTAATTCTTTTCCTTTATGATCAGTAGAACCACCGTTTAGCCACATTGGACTTTTAGCGTTAAAATCCCCACCTATCACGTAAAAAGAATTACACATTCTATCCAAAATACTCAGCTGATAATCTAAGGACTGCAGCGAAGGGGAGCAATATACTGATGACACTCTAATGATTCTTGACTTCAAGTAAATAGATACGGTGACACACTCGTTTGTAGACTCATCATAATGAATATCGCACTTAAATTCTTTTTTAACTAATACTGCAGCACTAAAGAATCTTTTCTCAAAATCAAACCTTGAGAATACTGCATAATCACTTGGTACACATGTTATTTTTCCAAACTTGTTGACATACGGTTCTTGTAACAATACCACATCTGGTTTTAGGTCGCAAAGTGTTTTCTGAAGCTGAACTAGTGCGCTATAAGAGTGCTGAAGGTTAATCTGAAAAAATGTCAGTTTGTTTGCACTAAGTAAGTCATTTTGAGTATTCAATTATACTGAATGTTCTTCTTGAGACGATCCGTGATTTCGCGAGCAATTGGGCATTTTTTAAATTCATAGGATGCATGTGGCTCACATTTGACATTTTTTTTATTACATGACCGACACACCGGGCGACTTGTAAAAGGTTTTTCACAGTCCTCGTAAGCATGGTTACCCATGCACCATGAGCACGCAACATCACCCTTACAAACCGAACGTTTATGTCCATAGAGACAGCACTTCGTACATCGAATGATGTTGATGTGATCCTCGCATTCAACCATTAAAAACCCGAACTTAAGTCCACGATTTGAAATGATTTTCTTCCGTAATACTGGGCTGACTTCAATAATCACGTTTTTTCTCGTTCCTCTTTCTACAACACTGATAACCTTGAAGGTTTCTCCTTTCGCTACGAGGTCTTTAACTGAGGGGTTTGAGTCCATCACACAACTCATGCATTCTTCGCGTGTTACGTAACCTGGTATTTCTTTCGCTACCATTCGTGGGAGGCGCTTCTCGACTGGTTTTGGTTTGAACTGCAACTGTTCGGATTTTTCTGTTAAAACCATGAGGGCTTCATCTAAGTCATTTTTGCTCTGCATTTCAAGAATATATTTACCTCCTCGTCCCGGTACAATTTTCTTTGCTGCGAACTTTATGTTATCCCCTTTTAGCACTTGGGATATATCTTTGGTAACATGTTCAGTATTTTGGTTTCTCTGAGATCTGTTCCTTCCATCTTGGTTCTTTAGGGTAGTGTTCATTGGTTCGAGGACCAGGCAATGCGACTCGGGTCCTTTTGCTACGCTGGCATACGACCGGGCATGATTCTGAATGATGGGTGAACTTTGACGAATTTCTTGCAACTCGGTCTGTAGTTCGACAATTTTTTGCAGGTGTTTATTCTTGTTACGGAGAAGCTCCGAATTTTCTTCTATTACAGTCTGGTGTAGAGCCAGGATCCGGTCGCATATTTCTCTAACATTATCTTTCCCACCAGGGACTTTTTTAACGTTTCCGAAGACCTCTTTCAGAAGTCTCAATAATGCAACGACGCTTTTTTGTTGATCGACGGGGAATAAACTTTCGTTTTCATTTTGGCCGCCGGTATCATTGCTCGAAGCCATAGTCACTGTCACTCGTGAAAGCGAAAGTCAAACCCGGTTAACGAAACTATGGTCTTGTTTGGGAAACTAGTGTTCATTGGATTGTTTTCATAATTTTCTGGTGATTAATACACTGATTAATTCGAATAATGTGTTGGATTTTGTGCCATCCTGTAATGCACTTTATTGTCTACAATGTAGTATAACTTTTATCACTATTCACTAAAAGCTAAGCGATATATCCACTTTTTTCCGATTCTTTCTGTAATAGAGGTCTTCACACCTTGAAAGCTAAACTAAGACTCCGAATAACGACTGTTACTTATGCTTATCTTGACAGAAAAAGTAAACCACGGAAACAATTTTTAGGGAAGTTAAAAAAAGCTAGAAACACTCGTCCGCAGTAAAAGTAACGTACTGTGAAAGAAGTACCGTATATATTTCTACTGTGTACTCGTCTGCTTACTAGCAGGACACTTAACTACTAGCAGGACTCTGTTTACTAGCAGGACACTGAATTGTCGTAGAGAGCTTTTTAAGAGCTCATTTGAAACCTATGCATAGATATACATTCTTTGTATAAATTTGTTTTGAGGACGCCATCGTAAAGTAGTATATGACACCAAAAATACGACTTTTTGTCTTTAACTAAAAACAAGTTTTTGAAGAAAAAATCTTCAAAGATAGTAAAGAGGCGTATTAAAACCTATGACGAGCGGAAGCAAACTTTTATAATAATTCAAACTTAAAACGTGCACATATTGCAATTAATCAATAAATGAAACCCAAAACGAATAAAAATTAAAATGGATCAAATACAAAAATAACAGGCACTGCTATAGATGAATAGATGAATAAAACGAACAGAAATTACCACAAACAGGAGTTTCGGTACCACCCTCTAAACCTTCTGAAAACCATAGCGTCATTTGCGTGAAATGGTTAATACAAGGGCTAAAATTACTGATATTAGTAAGCGTTTTTAAGTTTTTCTGGTTAAAAATCAAATTGTAAAATTGTAATTTAAATGAATGGCGAAACTTAAATATTTAGCCGAATTTCATGGTCAACTGTAATTTTGTGTAGTAAATTTTTTATTCATTTTTCCTGATATGTTTTTGGGTGGATCAAGAGGACGAGGGGTGGCATTTATTTATATGAATTCAACATCTGGGTAACTTTGGTCGGTACTATCCTATTATGCGGGCCTCTAAAAAGTCAAGTTTGGTTAATGCTAATGAAATAAAATAGAATAGGATGAATATATAGTAGCTTAGAAAAAAATTTGTGCTATATATTTGCACATTAGGGGGGGGGGGGTAAAGCATTGCGTATATTAAATACGTAACATAACCTAACCTAGGTACCTTCCCTCCCCTAAACCCCCAAAAAACACAGTTTAATATCGTATACGCAATGAAAAATCTTGCTATCATTGCCTGCTCTATAAAAGTTAAGACGTCAAAAACGGGTTTCATCATTGCCTAGTCTATAGTTATTAACCCGAGAGGCCCGCGTAATGGGATAATACCCTTTGATCTTCTACAGGATACAAGCCATCCTCACCCCCATCCTGAATACCCTTGAATATGAACGTGTTTTTTTTCTATTTGTTTTATTGTGCTGTGTAAAATTTTGCTGAATTGTTTTTAAATTAATGCATGTCAGTATTCTTTGAACTCTTTTAGTTGCGACTTTGATGTGAGCGAAAGTTTTGGTGGATCAGAGACTAAAAAAAATAGCCCCATTCCCTCCCGTAACTAAAAATTTGAAATTTCCTTGCCCCATCTTCCTCATTTCTTTCCCCAACAGTACCCAAGAGTTTCAACTCATTTCCCAAGCCGTTCTTATGATGCTACAGATTTTGCCGATGACCTGAATTTTGCAGATATAGTGTTCCATTTCCATAACTTGGTGTCTTTTGATTTAGTTCCTCTCCCCCAAGACATAGTTCAGCATCCACTGGTCTCCCCCCCCTAAACGATCCTAGAAAGTTTTGACTTGATACCCCAAGCCGTTTCCGGGATATTAAAGGTACGCCATATCAATAACCTGGAAAATAGTAGTGTCTTCATGCTTCTCTATTTAACTCTGGCGAGACTATAAGCCTCATTTGCAGTTAGAAAGGTTTTGGTTGATCAAAGAAACTTCTTCCCTCTCCCTCCTACGCAAAATTTGAAGTCCCCTTGTCCCATTATCCCCCTTCCTTTCCCCAGCAGTATCTTTACGTTTAAAGTTCAGACCCAAGATATTGCAGATAAGCCATTTCTACGACCTGGACATACACACAGTGTCTATCGACCTATATTAGGCCATCCCTCTAAGTCTAAATTTGAGGTCCACTGGCAGTTTCTACTTGATCCCCAATGCCATTCCTGATATACTGCAGATAATTTTAAAACTCGGTGCACATAACGTCTTTTCATTTACTGTAAGTATGCGTATCGTCTCTAGAGCATACCCTTGGGAATTTTGAAATAGATTCTTACTAATTTAGTTCGATTGCAGTTTTGAAATCAACATTTAATACTTGAATGGTTTAAGCGTAACAGAATAAAAACTATACCCGATGTCAGTGCTATCAAACAGTTCGTGGTAACGAACTGTAAGTAAGGAGCGGCCCTGCTCAATAGTAACCGAAACTCTAAAAAACGGAATTTTGATACCAATAGATACATTAAAAGAATCAGATTTTTATGCTGATTTCAAATATTTAAATTTCATCTAGTTTAGTCTTACCCATCAAAAGCAGCGCCTGAGAAAAGTTGCCTTATTTTCGAAAAAAGGGGGAAACACCCCCTAAAAGTCATAGAACTTTAGTGAAAATCACATTATCAGATTCAGGGTATCAGAGAACTCTACTATAGAAGTTTCAAGCTCCTATCTACCAAAATGTGGAATTTTGTATTTTTTGCCAGAGGAAAGATTACGGATACGTGTTTATTTGTTTTTTTTTGTTTGTTTTTTTTTTTTGTTTGTTTTTTTTTGTTTGTTTTTTTTCCAGGGGTTATCGTATCGAACCAGTTGTCAGAATATCGTGGGAGGGCTCATTCGAACGGAAATTGAAATTTCTAGTGGCTTTTTTAAGTGACCAAAAAAATGGAGGGCAACTAGACCCCCTCACACGCTCATTTTTTTCCCAAAGTCACCCGATCAAAATTTTGAGATAGCCATTTTGTTCAGTATGGTCAAAAAATACAATATCTATGTCTTTGAGGATGACTTAATCCCCCCCACAGTCCCCGGGGGAAGGTCTGCAAGTTATGAACTTTCCCCAATGTTTAAATATAGTATTGGTTATTGGGAAATCTACAGAGGTTTTCAGGGGGGATTTGTTTTGATAGTTGGGGGGAGGGGGGGGGGTGTTACGTGGGAGGATCTTTCCATGTAGGAAGTTTTCATGGGGGAAGGGACATTTCTATGAAGGGGCGCCGGATTTTCCGGCATTATTTAAAAAAATGATCAGAAATCAAATAATAAAAAAAACTTTTCAACTGAAAGTAAGGATCAACATCAAAATTTAAAACGAACAGAAATTAATACGTGTATGATTGGGTTCGTCCTCTACTCATTACCTCGCTCTTTATGCTAAAGTTTTTTTTTTGTACTTTCATCAGAGTTGTTTATTCTAATTAACGGTCTTTGTGATTAAGGGGTCATCAAAAATATACGAATATAGAAATTCGTTACGTAAGTTAATTTGTAAGTTGCGTCAGAACAAAATTTTCAGAAATCCATTTAGCCAAAACAAAGTAAAATTAAGATGCAAATTTCGTTTTGATTATTCATGTACGGTGAGCCAAAATAAAAGCTGCATTAACTCAAAAACGTTCAGAAATTAAATAAAAGCGTAAAGAGCGAGGGGTTGAGGAGAGGGGAGCCCCTTTCATGTACGGAATAATTTCTGTTCGTCTTTAAGTTTTAATGTCACTTCTTACTTTCAGTTAAAAAAAAAACTTTTTTTTTTATTTACTCTATTTAAAAAAAAAACAAATGTCATCTGAAAACTCTTCTTGTGGTCCGTTCAGACTCTTGGGAAAGCCGATGAGAAAAACCGACCGGTACGAGGAGAAAAAAAAATTTTTCAAACAATAGGTGCAAAAGTCTTCCTAGAAAGCACAGAACATGCACTTATGCGTGCCAAGTGGATTTCTTGCAAAATTCGTATTAGTTTTATACAAAATATTACTTGTGTTGGATAAAAACTGACGATTCTGGGTAAGAACCATCAAATCTTGAACTTTCTCGTGTTACAGTTGAAAAAACTCCTAGCCCCAAAACCGATCGGTACTATGGGAAAAACCGATCAGTTTTCTCATGGTACCGATCGGTTTGTGAGCGTTTCCCCTTGAGTCTGAACGGGATATTAGAAAATGATTTAAGAATGGACATAAAAACCTAACCTAAAAGCAAAAGAAATTCTGCATTTAAAAAGCTTCTCAATTGAATTATTGTTCTTTCTCATGCTTTTAAATATACAAAAAAAAAAAAAAAAATACAAAAAGACATTTGTCTGAATTAGGCGATGAACATAGGCAAGTCGACATGAGTAGGCTTTCGTCAAAGTAGGGTATTAAATATAGGTTTTAGTTCCCACCTAATTTAAAGTTTCTTGCAAAAAAATGTACAATTTTGTCACGACAAGAAACTATTGCTCTGACGATCTGGGAATTTCCCAAACTATGAGTGTGTGTTACGTTTGGAGAAACTTTTATACTGTTTGTATAAATAAATTTATACTGTGATGAGAAGCAGAACGATTACTGTATTGAAAGCTGTCGGGAAACTGTGATTTGACTGAAGACAGAAATTTTACGTCTCTTTAGTCGGGAAGCTTGTCAATTAAAGCAGGTAGCAACAGAGGGGACTCCAAAACCGACCAAATTACTCAAATGATCATTAGTTTGAAGTGATTTTTGGCGTTTTGATTTTGAATACGCAAAATTTGAAGTCCCCTTCTCCCATTATCCCCCTTCCTTTCCCCAGCAGTATCTTTACGTTTAAAGTTCAGACCCAAGATATTGCAGATAAGCCATTTCTACGATCTGGACATACACACAGTGTCTATCGACACTGTGTGTATGTTTTATTAGGCAGCATAAAAGCAGGCGTTGGCTTTTAGTTTTTTGACATTCATTTGGATCTCTTATCCAAGCTCTACTAGTTATGGCAAGACAATCCAATAAATTCTGAATAGTTCGGCCACACAAAAACTAAAAATGTTCATCAAGGACGAGATTGAGTGGTCGTCTGAAGCACCGCATCCTCTTAATCAAAATCATAAACATAACGATTTCCCCTGTGTTCTCGGTGGAAATTGCAATTTAATTCGAATTTAATGCGACTTAACTGCAATACTGGAACGGTTTATTAACTAATGCCTTAGTATGCATTTTGAAGAGTATTGAAATATGAGTAATCTTAATGGGTATTGAGCAAAATCAGAAAATAGGAGTGTTAAATAAAGGCCTTAAAAACATTCATTAATTCTCATGTTTGGTCATTTGCTTTTATATTTGATCATTTGCCTTTATTTTTCCCAATTTGATGATGATTGTGTAGAAGCTAATAAACGTGATAGTTAACCGTATTCAGAAAAATTTATACAAAATTTAATTCAAAGTTAGTTTTCAATCGTTCCAGATATTAATTCGCTCTCACCTAAAACAAAAAAAAATTCAATTCTTACCATTATTAAAATTATTGACATTATTAACATTAATATTATTAACCTTTTGTCGAACCTGGAATACTCCCTTCATAAAAATGGCTTCTAAATTGGTTCGATTTCCTTTTAAATGAATAAAACAAGGACATAGAATGTGTACAGACATGCCCTTACGCAGGAATGATTTCTTTTTCAGGAGAGGGGGTAATAATAAAAAATAAGCTTGATAATCCTGATAAGAAGTGTACAGAAGTATGGGTAAATTTAGTTTTTCAGGGAGGGGAGGCGGGCCTCTACCGTCCCCCCTACATACATTCGTGTCTGCAGAAAAAGAGAACACGTTTTGATTCATTATTGCATAATTTATTCATCCTTTTTTAGACAAGGGAGGGGTAGGTATGGAGGTCAGCGCATGCACCTGGTTTGTTCATCTTTTTTATGGGGTTTTTCTGTCTTCCGCTGTCTATTTTCTTTCCAGCGATACTCGTTTCCGTGCTCACAGAGGGAGAAAGGTTTCGGATCCGTTTTCCCAAATTTCTTATGATTTTATCCACAGCTCTCGATAATTTATGTATAATTCTCCTATTGACTGTTGGACGATGTCCATCCTTCCTAACAAAAAAAAAATCTTAGTAATTACTTTGTTTCTCAATAGTCAAGTCCCCAACAGAGTAGGATAGCTATCTTTGATCAAGGTTCAAATAAGATAGATCATGTGGAACCTTATTCCTGTTTAGGGCTTGAGGTGGATTCCATAAGTTTCCTTTCATTGTATCTTTGGACTAAGTGCATTAGGAGTTCGTACTGTTCGCTTCTTTTTAGCTACTTAAGAAATGAAGTGAAGCTAAAAATAAAAATCCTCCCCGGCGGGGAATCGAACCCCGGTCTCCCGCGTGACAGGCGGGGATACTGACCACTATACTACCGAGGACATGTAAATAATTTGTATCCATGATATATAAATCAAGAGAATTCCAGCCCATTGGGTTGCTTCCAGTAGCGTTTTTAGGCCTCATAATCTGGGGGGAGGGCAGGGTGTACGTTTTATATAAAATAAAAATAATTTGGTAAATTTTTCGCAGTTCATATTATTGACTTACGAATAAAGTAAACATACCACTCGATGCTTTTTTTTTACGCTCTTTCCAAATATAATAATCATTTTTGTCGGAAATGAATTTTACCCCCACCCCTATGTATACCAATTCAGGGTATATATTTGCATATTAGGGGGGGGGGGTAAAGTTTAAACTTAACAATCATTAATATCGGAAATAAAATTTACCCCCATCCCCCCTAATGTAACGAGGAGTGGTGGATTAAAAACAAAAGCATTCGCTTGGGTCCTTGACATCATTTTATGAGTTTCGAATGTATTCCGAAATCTAGGGCAGCGGAAGCGATAAGTACCATCCGAAAACTTAATATGCTCAGTGGAGGTCAGTCCCAGTGTTTTTTTTTTTAGTTCGGTCTTTGGTGTTTTGCAGATGAAACTTCGCGAAAAATTAGTTTTATAAAGTCATGACCAATTCTGTGATTTCCTTAGGTTGTAGCAAGTTTCAATAGTTTAGGCTCAACATACGTAGTCGTACGTTTGTGCTGTTTAAAGAACGTACATCAATTGGTTCAAAAGATCGCTCTGATCGCTATCAGCGTATTCCCCAGATTTTTCTAATAGTTTTAGACACTTTCAAGCACATGATGTTTCACTCAGTATTTAAGTTCCAAACTTGAAGGTCGCAGGTGAGCATCCAGATAAACGAAGAAAAATTGCAAATGTTTATCTGGATTATGTATTTTATGAAGACTTAGTGTTTATCAGTGTTTCCACTTCTCCCGATTTTTCGGGAGATCTACCGAATCTCTAATCAATCTCCCGACAAAAAAAGAAGACACCGAATCTCCCGAAAATCTCCAGAAAACTTAATCCCCGGAACATTCCTTTGTGGTCATTTTTTTTTTTTTACCTGTCCGTTGCCTGTGGTATTTTAAGGATTTTTCCTAACGTCCCAGGCAATTGAGGCACTGCGATTTGAATTTATTGGCATAGGTATGAACATTGCCCATTATCCATTCCACAGTGTTTGCATTGGTTTTCTGTTTTTGATCATTTAAATACCTTCAAGGTTTGTAATTAACTAATTATTTCCAATTCATAAACTAATCACAGGTGTTGGCTTGCACCAAGAAAATGGGAACTAGCACTATGTGGGTCCAGCTGATTCATTAGGTTCAAAAGGATCCAGAGTTACTACAAATTTAAAAAGATATGACAAAAATAAGACTTTGTCTGCAGTTGCTCTGTAAAACTGAAAGGGTTTGCTTCAAACGATCCAACACAAGAAACAGAGACGAAAATTGCAGCTTTTTGAAAACAATTTACGATTTCTTCTGGTTGACAAGTTAGTCCCATTCCTGAAAAAATTTGCCGCAAAAGAATGTTACTGATAAAAACGACTGGGTAAGCAAAAAGTGACGAATATAGTCCGCCAGGGCCTGTCGGTGTATTATAAAACATAAAATTGTGAAGAAAGGATGAAAACGAGTACAAAAAGTCGAAAAGTGCCATTGACAAAGAATGGCGGGAACATTCTGATAGTGCCAATGATGACAAAACAGTGACTCTGACAGCCGTGGATTACTGGAAATCGGCTTTGAGTGCGAGGTACCACCGTGGAAACCAAAGTTAGCAAAGTTTGTACAATATTTGTTTTCCTTGCCATTTTTGAACGTAGCTTCAGAAAGACTGTTCAGCTTACTCAAGAAGTAAAGACAGACATAAGGAATCATTTGGTAACAGTAACTTTGGCTTCCACAATTCAGACGAAACTTGAAATGAAACGAGACGGAGTTACAGCAGACACACTGACGGTTGACCAGCCCCTCAGAAAGAGGCTAAAAGGAATAGTAGCGTATGCCAGCACAGCTGGGTTACTGCATGATCAGAGGAAGCTGCTCACATAAAAAGCCATGCAATAGACACAGATTATGAATGTAATGTGGCATATGTATCTGAAAGTTTTGCTATTTTTTATACTTTTTTCAGTTATATCAATACTAATGAGCTACGACTTTGCGTTTTCTCTTTATCATTTGTGAATACTTCTGGGGATGGTGGTAAAAAAAAAATTATCCACTTAACTCAGACTCAATGGTCAAATTCCTAGTGTCCGTAATTCGTCCAGATTTTTTGTCCCAGCCCAGAACTAAGTGGACTGTCGTGTGGAATCTGAAAGGGCCAGAAAAAGTAAGGGTCGATGAAGAAAAATGTCCTAGTTAAACAGCTTTAGAGTCTGAATGAAATATAACTGCACTTAGTTTCAAACTTAAATACATTTCAAGCTTCTAGCTACTTCCTTTTGTCATGTTTGACAACGTTGATTGACGAATTTTCTTTCCGGAATTGCAGGTGGCTTCAGTAAATCTGCACTCCAAACATTTAGAATGTGGTACTTTATACTCAAATCGCTCGAACACCTCCAAAAACTCAATACAAAATACAAAGAACTGAAAATTCTACCAAATTCTGGAGATTCATCTCCCGATTTTCTCCCGAATCCTGAGAGCCATCTCCCGATTTTCTCCCGAAAATTGTCAAGATTCTACAGATTGTTTGAAAAGATAAGTGGAAACACTGGTGTTTATACTTGTGCTAACCGAGCTTAGTTTGATTTACTGAAGCTCATTTGTCCAGTTTCTCAGGGTTGTCATTTGAACTGCGGTTACCGAAATGATTACTGAACCGACCCAATAAATATCTGGGAAACTACTTATTTTTTTAGTTGATTGCTTTACTTAGTGCTTTTTACTAATAACTCGGTAGTAACAGTTTTTCTGACTGTTGCTTTGCAGTTTTCTCTTCAAATACCTAAAGGCCGGGTTTAATACCAAGAAAGTTGGATTCTAAGTACCCGGATTCGGGAATAAGGGGTCTGTTTTTCTTCCGGATTCTTTCGTGTGAAAGCAGCAGATTCCTTTCTTTTGTACAATGAAGAATCCGTGGACTGAAATTTGAATGATATCCTTTGGATTTTTCTCAGATTTTAGTACGTTCGGAATCCAGGTTTTCTGGGTAGTGAAGTCGGACCTTGAGATTTCAAAAGGATGCTTTTGTAAGACGAATGATAGTTCCGCTGCCTGCTTCTTGATTGGCCAGACTTTCGCTAAACAGAAAAGCAGGTATGGTAAAAGGGAAAGGGACGTGTGAAGACTTGATAAAAGGCACCCTTTACCGCTTGCCAAGCCATATTGAATGTTAGCGCGTCCAAACTATCCATTTTCTGGAAAATGGGGCGGAAATCTGGGAAAGTAGACAGGTCTCTGTCCCATTTTTCTGTTTTCTGGGCAGGAATAATCAGAGATTCAGAAAATGGAAAAATGGGACGGAAGTGGTAGTGTTGACAGCTTTTCTGGAAAAAATGCCAGAAGAAGGAGACGATTAGACACGATAAGTGATAAATAAAAATAGTTGTCTAAGATGGTTTTGAATAGAAAAAAAGTAATTTGTCTAACTGAGGCTCTAAATTTGTTTTCTATAGGTTTTGGCTCAAGAAAACAGATTTGATGAGGATGGCTGATAAATTTGTACAGATATTTTTGAAATAACCACCAAGTTTTTTGAAAAAAACCGCCTAGTCTGGATGACTATTCTTTTTTCCAGATTTCCGTCCCATTTTTCCAAAAAACGGATAGTCTGGTCGCGCTATATGGCTACGAAGCGTTACGTCAATTCTTGGGCGGGAAATTCAAATAACGATGAACGTGGATGCGTCGACACGTTTTCTCGGAACTTTGGCGAATTGTTTCGGCCTAAAATGTTTCCCGTATATCCTACCATTCCACCAGAACGTTTTCACATCGAAATAATACTAGGAATATTGACAATCAGTTGTTTGTTAGAACTAGAAACCACGTTTCACCGTACTTCGAATTACGCGCCTTGATTTTTCCGTCATCACTGTGCAGCCCTATGTTGTATAACCCAAAAATTATGTTCCGGGATTTTTTTTTGAAATTTCGGGATTTTTTTGAAGAAAAATCGGGATTTTATTTTTGAGGTGTAGGCAACCCTGAGTCTAAGTGTGTTATGGCAACCCTGAGTCTAAGTGTGTTATGAAATTGCGGAAAATGAGCAATTCAGAACTTTGAGAACATATCTCGAAGTTTTCGCCAGAGTTTCGATGGCCCAGTGAAGATATATTTGTTATTCGATGGATATATAACATAACTTTTAAAGAGCACATTTAAACTTAATAAACTTTACATCTTTAGAATAAACATTGAGCTGCGATTCTTTTGATGTTTATATTGTTTGGATAGTTGCATTTTTAGAGTTCCGGTTACTACGAACATGGGTCGTTCTTTATCTACAGATCGTTACCAGACTCTGTTTGATCTTTGAAATCCAAAAAGGTAGAGTAAGCTCAACGTCTTCTTGTTTCTCAGAAATTAAAAATATTGAAGATTTCATTTTCAAAAAATAGCTCGATTTTTTGCCGCCCTTTTAGGGAATGGTAAATAAGGTCATGGTGGAAGTTTGCTTTTGGGAATTGGAAAATTTGAGAACTGATTAGATGCGCATAGGACTCCCAAAATCTACTTCTGCTTAAGATTTATTTAATATATTAAATCCATTTTGATACTCCCGTACAATCCAGAACCCACTCGAGAAGTGAAGTTAGGATAACCACAAAGAAATATACCAAAACATGATCAAAATATAATACTTTAGTCTATATAATAATATAATTTGGGCTATATGTTTGCACATTAAGGGTGGGAAGGGTTGGTAAAGTAACCTAACGTAGCCTTTCTCCACCCTCCCCCCTCCTAATATGCAAATATATAGCCCATAATATACAAGTCCAATGCATTCTGTCATCCGTCATCTGTCTTTGTGGCTATGAAACCGGTTATCTTAGATCTTGCGCTAAACTTCTCGAGTGTGTTCTGGATTGTACGGGAGTACCTCTATTTTGAACATCCATTAAATATTTTTGGTAAAAATTGCACCATTCAAATGTTGTAATTTACCACCGATTTGCTGCTGCTTGAGAACATCGGCACTTAACTTATTATTTACTAATTAAACGTTTTTATCAAATGCGCAGACATATAAATACAAACGTTTACGCAATTGAAAAAACCCTGAGAAAATGAAATAGCACCGTAACTATTAAGATAACTAGACATCCGATGTCAAGAGCCCACGAGATGTTGCGGCAGCCCCCTGACCCATGGTCTCAGTTGCGTTGGTAAGCGTTAGCCAAATGGATCTGACCAAATATTCAGTAAAGAGTGTCAACTGTGCCTTTTTGTGTGCGGGGGGGGGGAGTGGGGTCCCACCCACTTTTATATTTTGAGGTAGGGTCTCTAATTTGTTGTCATCGCGACATCTACCAGAACATATTGTTGGACAGGGTCTCTAGTTCTGCTATAGATGGGAAGTGAGAGCAATTGTCCTAGTTTTGGGCGTTGGCAGTTTCTGTGTAATCCAACCTATGGTAGGTGAAGGGGTCCAATTTTCTTTTTTTTTTCATAATTTATTTTAGTTTCCCTGAAAGATTGTATCGAATCTAAGTAAAACCAGGCGGCAATATTCAGACTGTGTCTGTTATAGGTTCTGAGGAGCGTTGCCAACGCGGTAAAAATGTACCATTTTTGGTACTATTCGGAGGTCCTGGCGCAATGCGGTACACGTGGAAAGTTTTTGCTACAACACAAATTCTCCTTCACATTTTGGTCTTGCTTGCTTTTTTCTTACTCGGATATATCTGTTCAAGTTTTAGCTTATCAGAAATTTTGTTGTTGTTACGGTAAATCTTTAATTGCTGTTCAGAGAGTACAAGTCATTCTTTCGCGATACAATTTTACTTGGAAGATTGGTACAGTTTACTTCAAACCGTTGGCAGCGCTGGTTCTGAGGACTAGCCGAGGTCCGATCCCTTTGTCTGAGGGAAAGCCGTGTCACAAAATTTCTTTACCAGAACAATAAACAAACAGAAGAGTTGGCTCATTCTTAATCAAACTTGGTGAGAAATAACATTTGATTTTGAAGTCAGGGACCGGTTCGAATTCTATAGGGAAGAGTAGAGTGTAACTGATCTTTTGTAGAAAGTACATCTTTCGGAAGTAATCGAATCTTGGGTACTTCTGTATTACAGCGATCACACCTGGTTCTTGATCTGTAATGAAACCGGTTTTCTGTGTCTACTCGGGGATAATTAGCTTAGCCTGAGCGAGAAAAACTACTGTACAGGTATATTTTAATTAAATATTTTATATATAAAGGCGGTTAGGCATTTAATGTGGTACGTTCTGGGCGTTCTGCTTTCCATAATTCTCTGTAGTTTCCATAATTTTGTTACTGAAGTATTATATTTTCATCATATTTTGGTATATTTCATTAGGTTTAACCCAACTTCACTTCTTTGGTGTCGTCGCTATAACACGTAAGTACCGAATCTCGGCCCAATTTAGTTAGAAGAAATAGTTAAAACGTGGTGTTTTGATCGTTAAAAGTTGTTAACATCTCTTAAATTGGAGTTAAACGATTTTTTTTCTTTGCAGCCGAATTGATGCAAGCATCTCAACTTTCAAGCTTTCAAGCTTTCAACTTTCAAGCATCAAGTCATGATCTGGTATTTAGATTCAGTTTAATCTTATTTATATTTCGTGCATTGTTGTCCACTTTTTTTTGAGTCGTCAGACTGCCATTTTTCTAAACATTTTTATCGGACAATTCTGTTATCGGAAAAAGTGCCTTTTACTCTTAACGAGGGGTCCCCCACTTTCCACCTTGCTGGTATACATCTCGGAGTGTCGTGTGTACCGAACAGTATTGCCAAGCTTTGCACAAATCCACCATGCATGGCACACTCCCCACAACGTTTGGCACACTTTCACATTACTTGACATCCTTTTATGTGGCTTAGCACGTGCCACATGGTGTACAAGAATTCTGAAAGTGGACGACCGGCCTCTTTATTCTTAGCTATCATCACCGGACACGGACAAAGTGTCCTTTATTCTTGCCGAGGAGTCACCCACTTTCCACCACCCGGTTAACATCTTGGAGCGACGTGCAGTTTCGCCGAGCTTGGTACAATGCCGCCACCTCGGACAGACTCCCCTCAGTGTTTGGCACACTTTTGGGTCGCTGGGAACACTTTCACCACGCTTGGGACGCGCTACCGGTGTATATGAATTTTGAAAGTCGATAGCCCCTTTATTCTAACTGTGTCGTCACCATAAGTACGTTCGGATTTTTCTGTTAATTTACTGCTTTTCGTCACTCGGGTATCAAAAGGTCGTATCTCCTTAATTGTAAATTTTCAGAGGAGCAAATAAAAAACCTCAACTTTTTGTTTTCCTTCCGATAACCGTAAAACAAAAACAGATTGATATGTAAAATTAATACTTCAATCCGTTTTTTTTACAGTTATCTGAGGGGAAATAAAAAAGTTGTGAAGTTTTTTTATTTGATCTTCTGAAAATTTACAGTTATGGAGATACGACCTTTTGATACCCGACTGACGTTTTACCTCTTTTGCAAGTAGTGCCATTTAATTGTCTTATCAGAGAAAAATCCTTTCCCCCACAATCATGGGAGCATTTGTTTCACCACCAGTTATTCACACAAGGGCGAGACTTTTCGTGGAAAACTAGACTAAACCAGCAAGTTGATTACAAATAAAATGACGACACTTTTAAAAAGCCATGGCACTTAGTCTGATGACAGATAAGTCATAAGACAATGACGTTCTGTCCACATATGACTGAAAATAACGGTGACATTTTGCAATTTGCTTTTATTTTAAAATTGAGTTGTTTTCTTTTTTACAAACATTAAGATGACACGAATTTCGATATTAGACACAACCCAGGCCGTGCCCAGAGGGGGGGGGGGGTGACCCCCCCCCCGAAATGTTTGTCTGACTCTTAAAAACGTAACAAAAATGGATAAAAGCAAATTTTGTATGCGTTTTTTGAGGTTTTTGTGTACCCCCCCAATTTTTTTTTAGTAACCCCCCCCCCCGAAAAAAATCCTGGGCACGGCCTTGGACACAACTAAAGTTTTATGATTTTATGGAAAACTCTATTTTAAAATTAGAAAATTTTGCTTAGAAAAAATCCGTATTCAAGAAACTGTACATTTGAAGGCTAGTATTCTTACACAAAAATACTGGCCAGATCTCCTTTACCGGCCAAGGAGCCTTTGGGGGTATAGTATAGTTTATTATTGTATTTAATAAGGAATAAATCTTATCTTGTGTAATTGCTCCTCGAGGGGATGGATGTTCTCCTCATCCTTTTCTGTGAAGAGATTTGATTGTGCATCGAACTCTAACTCGATGGTGCATATTTCTTTTTCCTGAGGGAATATGGTTTATTTTGGACTTCCGGCCTCCACCAAAACTCAAAACTCAGGGAATCTGGCTTGAAAAGCAGCTTTGTAGGCAAAAATTTTTCTCGGATGGAGGTCTTATAGAGTTTATCCTCTCATTACAGAACTAGAATTTTATTTTACCGCAAAAGCTGCTTTCACCCGAAACCATCCCATGTGCAGGGCTTGAAAATTGTCTAATACGTGAGAGACATCTATAAATACAAATAATAAATTGGATGTATCGGTAGTTATTATACATAATAAACCAACAAAATTTATTAATGAATAACCAGGGTAAGGATTCAGGGTATAATTATTTCAAATCAAAAACGATGGGACCTTTGAACCACACTTTTCTTATCTGTAAATTGAATGCTGAATATGATAAAAGATACAGGGACAAAAATTAGCAAGCAATAGTTGGGAAGAAACTAAGTGTTAATACAAGCTTAATTAACCAATTAATTAAAAAAATAAATTCTGAGGGAAGTGAAGAGCGAAGTTGAACTTAAAACGAACAACAATTATTCACAGTCTATCTAACATAATTATATCGATTAAAGTAGTGCAAATAAACCACCTTTTTTTAAAACTTATTGTTTTAAAAAGCTTGTATTAACACTTAATTTGTTCCCAATTATTGCCTGCTAATTTTTGTCCCTGTATTTTTTATCATATTGAATTTACAGATAAGAAAACTTTTGAGATAATTTTCATGTCCTGCACCTAGGATGGTCTTGGATGATACTGACTGTTCAGTAATAAATTTTACGCTTGGAAGTTGAACAATATCCAAGTGGAAAAATTATTAACGGGATACAAAGCTGACACTGTACTCATGCGATATTCCGATTTCATCCGCAAGTATCACTAAAGTGGCCTAACCATAACACTCGTACTCGAACTTACATCAAAAACCTGGTGTTGAAAATATCGGTATAAATTTGGAAAGTGACAGATAATCATTAATTTGGAATTACTGATGATAATTGAATTTATGAAAAATATATTTTGGGTTTTACCAGGCCCAAAAAAATATTTTCTACGACAAAAAAATTTCTCTGGCAAAAATTTGTTCAGTTCATATCCAAACCTGGGCACAAGGTGGACGCTTGTCCCATGTCCAAAAATGTAACTCTGGCAGGAAAATATTCATTCTTGTTCTTAGGGCTAAACATTATTTTTAAAGCAAATTCTGTTGCATTTAATGCCTTTTAAAAAAGTAGAGGGTATTCTGGAAATGAAGGTGTATGTTATAATTTTCTTGTTTCCAGTATATTGAGTTAAAAAAAAAAGAACCAAAAAAATACTTCAAAATTTTGAAACATAAAATCAGATACTGTTCAGCAAATATTACAATGAAACAATTTTTATAGTACTATTTCAAGTTCTCGTTTTATAATAATCTGCTGTTAGATAAAGAAGAGAAAAAATATTCTAGAAAAGATTAAACTTTTTACATTTCTCATCAGAATTTCACACTTTTTGTTAAAGTTCGAAATTGAAGAACATTCTCAATAACCAACATGTATATCCAAGCATAAAGTTGCCATAGTTTAACAGATTTATTTTCAGCTTATGTTAAGGCTTGGAACTTGCAACGTAGAAAATTCTCAAGTTTCACCCAGCGTTTCAACAATCAGCGAAGGTAAGTTTTCTTTTATTGATAGTAACTCTACTAGATTTTAAACAAAACATAATTGAAAATAAAGATCAATAAACTATTCAGAAATGACTAAGTAATGTTTTAAGGGCACATATTTCTGGGAGAGTAGCTCGGACTAATCTGAACAATAGATATTTCCTCCTGTATCTTTTATGCGGATGTATGACTATCAATCCTGCTGTTTTGATTCATGACGTCTTGGAATTTTCTAGCAGTCTTCTTTATTAGAAGTCTTCTTGGTGTCCAGATTTGAAGCTCGTTATTTGCCATGATTTTCCGTCGAATTCCGTAACTTCAAACTACAATGGCAAAATCTTTTGATTTTGGATCGCTGCTGTTGGTGAAGTCCATTATTTAAGAGTCGGTCGATGTGAGATTTACTTCTTGAATGCAGATTGGTTACATTTGGATTGTTTGTTTTATATCTTTTAATGCTTGACAATGACAGGTTTTCTTAAGTAATTGTACTCTACTTCTATTTCTTCATGGACGATTTTATGAATTCATTGGAGATTGACAACTTTATTAACTTCACGAAACTACTACTACTACTAACAACTCATCGCAGCACCAAGCCGCCTGAGGCCAACAGAGCTACGCACGCTCCTCCTCCACCCCAATCTATTCAAAGCCTCCCTTTTTACATCCGCCCACGAAGTTCCCATTTCCTTTAAATCTTTCTTTATGACGTCCTCCCACCCCAGACGGGGACGACCTGCTTTCCGTTTAGCCCTAGATGGTTGGCCGAAAAGAACAATCTTTGGCAATCTGTCATCCTTCATCCGCACAACATGCCCTAACCACCTCAACCTTTCTTTCATTATAGACCTAGAAAGCGGTATTGAACCACATTTTTCGTATAGCCTATTGTTTGAAATACGGTCAGTCAGCCGGATACCCAGAACAATCCTTAAGCAATTTCTCTGGAAAACATCTAGCAAATCTTCATCCGCTTTTCGGAGCGTTCATACTTCAGAGCCATATTTGACCACTGTCATCACTGTAGCTTCTAAGATTCTAATCTTGGTTTGCAGACTTATCTTCCTATTCTTCCGCCTTTTTTTTAACTGTGAAAAAACACCCTGAGCCTTGGCTATTCTATTTTTAACATCTTCACTGCTCCCACCATCTTTACTAATAATACTACCAAGGTAAGTGAAGCTGCCCACCTGATCAATCTTTTCATTACCCAACGTCACCTTTTCATCTTCACTTATTCCTAGCCTTAGTGACTTAGTCTTCCTAACATTAATTTTCAAACCAATACTAGCACCCTGAACTCGCAAAACCTCTAAAACTTCATTCATTTTGCTCACACTTTCATCTAGAATGCTTAAATCATCAGCATAATCCAAGTCTAGGAGACTTTTTCCTCCCCATTTGATTCCGTGGTCTCCCATTGCCTTTCCTGTGCTCCTTAAAACAAAGTCCATCAAAATAATCCATATAAAGGGGGATAGAACACAACCCTGCTTAACTCCTAATTTAATACAAAACCAGCTGCTAGCCTCATTTCCTACCTTAACCGCAGCAGTGTTATTCTCGTACATAGCACTAATCACTTTAATATATTTGTCTGGTGTACCATACAAGGATAAAACCTTTACTAAAGCTCCTATCAACAGAATCGAACGCTTGCTCATAATCTATAAAACTGAGGACCAAAGGTGTTTGAAAACTTAGGCACTTCTCAATTATTAACCTAAGAGTGAAAATTTGGTCAACACATCCTCTACCTTTTCTAAAACCGCACTGCTCTTCTCTTAAAACTTTGTCTACAGCATCTCTCAGTCTAAAAAGTATCATATTACTAAGCAATTTGCTACCTACAGAGACCAGACTAATGCCTCGATAATTACCACACTCACTTTTATCACCTTTCTTATAAAGTGGCTTAATTAAGGTTTTCCTAAAATCGTTAGGTACTTCCCCTTTTTCAAAAATCATATTCATAATCTTCAATAACTTATTTCTAACCTCAGAGCCACCATATTTAAGAAACTCATTTACTACCCTATCAGCACCTGGAGCCTTATTATTCTTTAATCCTTTTAGTACTGTTGCTAATTCCTCCTCACAAAACAAATCTTCCTTCACATCCAAGGTATCACAAACTCTTTCATTTTCCTCTATATTTTTTCCTGCAACTCAATCTCGGTTAAGCAAGTTCTCAAAATGTTCGGCCCATCTCGCTTTAGCTTTTTCCTTATCGCTAATTGCCACCCCATTCCTATCTTTAACTGGGACAAGTCCGGATTGACTACTACCTCTCAATTTGTTAACGTGCCAGTACAATATTTTACTATTATGCCGTCTAGCTGCATCTTCTAAATCCTCGGCAATTTTATCCATGGCCTTCACTTCACACCTACTTAGTTCATATTTCAATGCTTTCTCCACTTTCTTTACATTTCTTTTGTTTTCATGCGATCTATCACTCAGATAATTCTTGTACAAGTCCTTTCTCCTTTCTATTAAACATAAAGCTTTTTCACTAATATTCTTAGCTGCAGTTCTAGCTTTCTTCCCTAATACACCTTCAGCAACTTCACAAATTATTTTTCTAAAATTATTCCAACCATCTTCCACATTATCAAATTTTAAACTCTCAAGTTTAGTATTCAACTGTTCCTGGAAAGTTTCTCTCAAATTTTCATCCTGGAGTCTACTAACATCATAACTTCCCGGGAGGTAATTACCCTTCCGATATTTCAGCTTTAAATTAACCCTTGACACTACTAGAGGGTGATCTTTACTTTTAACGTCAATAACAGCACTCCTATATACCCTAGTATCTTGTATTGATCCTGCCAGTCTTCGGTTTACTATAACATAATCAATAAGGTTTGCTGTCTTACCATCACGTGAATACCATGTTAGCTTATGAGCCATTTTATGACCAAACACCGTATTGGTTATAACTAGATTGTTATACCTACAAAATTGCAAAAGTCTGTATCCATTACTGTTTTCTTTACCTACACCAAATTTACCTAAGCTGGGATACCATCTATCCTTATTTCTACCAACCTGGGCGTTAAAATCTCCCAGTAATAACATCATATTTCTACCTGGGACCTTGTCTATTTGCTCCTGTAACTGTAAGTAAAATTCATCTGAGTCACTAGTATCTCCATCAGTCGGTTCTACAGGGGCGTATACTACTATAACTAATACCCTGAACTTTCTAGTCATAAAATGAGCAATTAGTATTCTATTATTAATACCTTCCCAGCCTAAACAAGACTTAGCAGCTTCCTTATTCATCATGAGCCCTACTCCCTGTCTATGTACCCCATCCTTCCTGCCTGAGTAAACAAATTCTATATCACCTAATTTCATGCTTCCTACCCCTGGGATATGAGTTTCTGAAACTCCTAATAAATCCAGTTCGAATCGTCTGAATTCGTCAGTCGAAATGTCGATACGATAGTCATTTTTTAATGTCGTAACATTCCAAGTTCCAATTTTCATGTTCTTTAAATCATTGACATTTTTTTCGCCTCAGGAAAAGCAATGATCCCGGATGCCAGTGCAGGACGGGGATCACATATCTTCTCAAGTCTACACCGAAGTGCTTAAGCCGGCTTAGAACCAACCAGCAAGAAGTCCCTGGGACCTCCATGAATGGAGGCTTTGTGCAATCCTGGCCCATCTTGGTCACAACATGGTTTTCAGCACTTGGCGATGCTCTTCTATCAACAAGAGTCGAAATCCTGCACAGACAATCTCAAGCCTATTACCTCCGACTCATTATATATTCATGCCTACAAATATTATGCTACTACGGGGAGGCAACCCGTAATAGATAAATTAGCTAGAAAGAGGTTTTTCAGCCCAAAGACGCCCATCAAAACATACCAATCCCAGAAGAATTGTCCATTAGTCAGAATCCCATGCGAATGCTGTGTCGTTTACTAGGCTGTAATTTCCTCGAGGGGCGCCACTCCTCAAGTGGGAATAGAGTTGACCGCAAGGTCCCCAGTCTTGCAGGTACCCCGAAAAGGTCGAGGCAGCCCTTTGCAGAGGCCGTTGTCCATAGATCTGGATCTTACGCCCTGCCACAGTTGTCCTCCTATAGAGGATCCTCCCGCGATGGTGTTCTGCATCACCATGCAATTTAACCCATTGCTGGGAGAAGGTTTGCAACTCATGGAACTTGCTCAAATAGAATATTCTAAAACAATTAAGATATCAAATTAGTTTCGGAACTCTCCGAGCAAAAACTTTCAGCTTTCACGTTGACCTCTGGGATTTCCCAAGTTATCTAATAAGTCAAGTTTAAGAGCCATTCGTGTTGGTCAGTCCCAGGGCTGTGTCTAGGGGCGCTTAAGGTTTGAGCACCCCCTCCCGAATTTTTTGGCTGACTGCGTAAAGAGTAACAAAAATACATATAAACAGTTCTTTCATTTGAACAATTTGAATAGATACATATTTTTTTATGTAAGATCTATATTTTTTTTCTGTATTTTATATTAAAATAGGGGCTGTCCCCTCCTCAACGCCTCGCTCTTTACGCTAAAGTTTTTTCTTGTTTTAAAAAGTAGAGTTGTGAGAAAGAGTCAACTTTTACCTAGTTTGCTACCTTTAGTCCCCCTAAACCCCCAAAAACTAAAGCTTAAATATTTGTCATGGACTGAGCAATATCTCACTATGCAGCGGAAACCTGTTTATCAATACCGGCTTTGAGATGTCAATGCGATCTTTCTTTCGTGTGTCTAGTACCCTTTTTAAGAGTCAAATGTGATTAAGCAGCCCTCTTTCTAAGCCCATTGATTTTCCAGTCACATCCAATCAAAATCTTTAGATAGCCTTTTTGTTCAGCATAGTCAAACTATCCAGTAATTATATCTCTAGGGATATTGTGTATGTCAACCCCCACAGTTATGCATTCTGCACATTGTGCTTTAAAACTAAATCAAAAGGCACTCTGTTTATGCTGGTTACCTATAAAACATCTCAGCAATGTCCGAAGAACGACAGAGGGCACTAAGCTGAAACTTTCAGGGCTACAAATATTACTACTTCTACTTTTACAGTTTAACTAAATCAAAAGAGTTTAAGTATATCCGGGTTGTCAAAGAGCATTGATGCAATTTTTTTGGAATGGTATTAAGTTTTATTTTTTAGGTCAACTTGAAGAGGTATAACACTAAATTAAACAATAATATTTGTGGCCAGACTGTCAAAAGGGCTTATATTGTAAAAGCAATGTAAAAAATAATTTTCCAACATACAAAAAGCAAGCCAAACTATGAATTCTTATAGGAAAAAAAACCGGAAAGATTTAAAATATTATTTTCTTTTTCCGTGAAAAAGACTATGTCAATAAAAAACGGACAGAAATTAATTTAAAAACTTTTCCTCCAAAAGAGAAACAAGCAGCAACAACAAATGAATGTGAATTGACAGTTTAGTATACGTGTGCTGATATTTATTCCTTAAAGTCTTAATAATTTTTGATTTATTAAAATTGAAACAGTGAAAACATTTAAAATTCATGTTGTTTTTAGTAAAAGTACAAATTATGTTCTGGTGTTCAGAAGGCAAGGGGGGTGTCGGCCCTACTCATGTTAATCTCTGTTCGTTTTGAGAGTGACTCAGTTATTTACAATAATTTCTGTTTGTTTTGGGTTTCATTTATCAATTGATGGTGATTTCTGGTAGTTATACGCTTGGAAGATTATTTCACTTTATTTCTGCTTATTTTTGGTTTAATGGAACTATTTACTTTTCTTTGAAAATTTATTTTGTGGAAAAAGTTTTTTGTAAATTAATTCAGATAAAAGGTAGTGTATTCTTGGTAAATTATTTTAAGTTTCTAAAATATGAAAAATATTCCAGGTACTGTTCTATTATCTGTAACACACGTGCGAAGTTACCCGGTACTTATACGAGACGCTGTATAAAAATAGGCATTACAAATGGTTTCTCACTCCGGGAACTATATGTAAGCTTTAGTTTTTTGGGGGTTTAGGTGGACTAAAAGGTACCTAGGTTAGGTTAGGATACGTATTTAATATATGCTATGCTTAACCCCACCCCCCTAGTGTGCAAATTTATCGCCCAAATTTGTTTCTGAACTATTATATTTTCATCCTATTTTGTTATATTTCATTAGCAATAACCAAACTTCTCTTCGCGCGTGTGTTACAGATATTAGAACAGTACCATATTCCAACATACTGAAAAACTTCCTTAAACTAAAAAGTCAGCCTAAAAAAAAACACCCAAACTTAGCTTTAACTTTAACCTAGACAGAAGTCGTAGTTTAAAAGTTGACGTAAATACCCCGTAGTGAATGAATACGGCTAATTTTTACTTGAAAAATGCTACGTTGGCCCAGCCCTCTGCTTGGTCTTATAACTTAGTTATATTGCTTGTCAAAAATACCTAGGTGCCAAAAAGGCGAAACGAACACTCAAGCTAGTCAATGAGAAAACGGATTATTAGCCTTATGCAAGGCTGTACCCAGGGGGGGGGGGGTAAGGGGGTTTGAACCCCTCCCCCCCGAAATGTTTGTCTGGCTCGTAAAAACATAACAAAAATGGTTATAAACAGGTTTTTTATGCGTTTTTGAGTTGTTTTTTTTGTGTAACCCCTCCCCCGAAAAAATCTTTGAGTACCCCCTCCCCCCGAAAAAAATCATGGGTACGGCCTTGGCCTTATGTCTATTTAATTTCGCTTTGAGATAAAAACGTTCATAGTTTTGGAAATACTGTAATATATTCCATTTTATCAGTAGGCTAGGTTGACAAACCCAAAGGAATTCGCAAATCCAAATCTTGACTTTTAGTCAGTTGTGTAGTCGTAAATTATATCGTTTTCTTTGGCTACTTTCCTAATGCTAAGCTTAGACGTATTGGATTTTGACGAAATCCTTAAAGGATTTTGAGATTAGCAACACAATTCTTAAAGGATTTTTTTCAAATCCTTATGCGTTTGAACTTATAAATCTTGACAAATCCGAAAATCTGTCCTTAACCAATGTCATTTGCAAACGCACCAATTTTTGCTTTTTTATATACTGTACAAAGGATTGCATAATACAATATTCGAATATCTTATGGGTGCACCTAACAGTCCAGTTTAGGGGCTTAACCTTAGTGGCAGAAATCAAACTAGCAATATTACTGATTTAATCATTTTTGGTAAAAAAAAAAACATGTTTATAGACAAAACATGACTGGAGAAAGTCTGGCTCAAATCGGCGCAAAGTCAATTCTTCGTTTCTCTTTTTTTTTAATCTTCTTTTATTTTCGTAGCTGATCAATTTGTGCCCGTATCCGGGTCAGTGCCCTAAGCCAATGTTTTAGCTTACGATGAGAGGGACCTGGGCCTGATAAATGTTTTGAAGGATTGAATTAGCGTCTCAGCAACAAGCGTTAGTTTAAAAAAAAGTTTTATAGACGAAATAAATATTAGTGATGTAAGTCCAGGCACATGTATAGAAGAGATAAATGAAAAATTTAAATCGTGCCTCCGTGACTGTGTTCATATTTAATAAATATTTTTAGCGAACATTTAGCAAATCTTGGTATATACATGTTTAACAAATATGTGGTTTATTCCTTACATATAGGCCTACTATATAAATTGTTTACATTGTGCTTTAATTTATATTTTCATTTATATATACTATAATCAAAATATTATTTCAGGTCACAGTTCAAGTTCAAACACTGAGGATCCAAGAACCCATAGGATGGTAAGGACTTTTTGTACTCCTATGTTAAACGGACTCTTTTATATAGTGCTAGTTTGGTTAATGCTAATGAAATAAAATAGGATGAATCTATAATAGTTTAGAAACGAATTTGGGCTATATATTTGCACAATAGGGAAGGGGGGGGGTAAAGCATAGCATATATTATTACGTAACCTAACCTAGGTACCTTCCCCCCTCCTAAACCCCAAAAAACAACTGTTTAAATATCGTATACGCAATGAAAACCACGCTATACATTGTATTACCATATAGCGGTGTCTTGTGAATTAACCCGTCATAAACAGGTTTTTCGTGACTGGTTTCTATTGCAGTATATAAAAGAGTCCGTTTAACATAGGAGTACTGGACTTTTAAAGATGGTGCTATTACCTCAAATACTTTTAATTTAATTTATACAAAAAAAAACATTTTTGATGCTTTAATCCATTCACCTTATTCGTACCTTAGACTACGATTTTCTAAGATTTTTCTTTCGGTTGTTTCAAATTTACTTATTAAGTATATAGACAATTTGAAGTCAGAAAACAATTCCTTCAAGGTATAGCCACTAAAAAATTACAGAAGAATAGCGATCTATCTGGAAATTTTGTTAACTAAAAAAAAAAAAAAAAAAAAAAAAAAAAAAAAAAAAAAAAAAAAAAAAAAAAAATCCCAGTATAAAGTAAATATAATGTTTCATTTAGGTGGTCTTCTCCAATTTCTAGTCCTCAAATATTTGTTTGGCATATGATTAAATGGTAAAGTAATCTTTTTCGGTGGTGGTCTTCTCCAATTTCCAGTCCTCAAATAAAGAGGTGCTGGGTATTCTTCTTCTAAAAATTGAAGAATTCATCGTAATATCCTTCATACATCTATCGTGGAGTGGGATGGTAGAGCTATTAAAAATCACTTCATGGTTTAAGGTTATTGGGTTCCAACTCCATCCAATTTGTTTTGTGCATGTATTAGGCTCTGAACATGTTCAGAGTGTTTATATTTATAAAGAGTCTGAAAATTTTTTTATAGAACTTACTACTTTTTATTCTTGGTTTGAGATCAGTAGAGCAGGAACGTGGCTGTAAATGCAGTCTGAAATTAGGGCTTCTCTAGCAAAATTAAATCAGAAGGGAGATATTTAGCTATTCAGAAGACGTCACCAATCGATGCTGCAGAAATGGTAACACTAAAGCTATGGTGGATTTAATTCAAAATCCGTTTATGCACAGAACCTATTTTAATTTTGAACAATGGTAAACATATTCCAACTTCTATTATAAAGTGAAAGAAAAAATTGCAATTTTCATCAAGTTAGGAGAGGGATATGAACCCAAAGATACTCATGCCCGTACCGCTACAGTATAAGTTTTATGCTGTTACCTTAGATTCAGTGCCACAGGGAATAGCGCAACATCATGGGTGGGATACTGTTTTCATTTGTCTGTTTTCGAATTATCTGACTGAGACAAAAGACAAGCAAAGTTTGTGTAACTCATAACAAGGGTTTATTATCAGCGATGTCAGTTAATGAAAATGTCGGAGGGGATGTATTGCTCGAAATCTAGGGGGGGGTGATTTTTTATACTCGATACAATTTTTAAAGAATTTCAGGATGTTCTTTGAAATTCCCGTAAATTTCGCATATCAACTTTTATTACCAAGATTAGCCGAAAAGACAGTTACCATTTCAGAATCCCCTTCAAATTACGATTCTTCCTCACTGACAGCTTTAAAAAAAAAAGAGTTGAAATTTTCTGTTACTATAGGTTGGAGTTCGTTTTTTCCTAGATTGTAGTTGCGACAACCTATTGAATAATATTAACATTGTGTCTTTCATTCACTAAACAGCCGATCTTCTTTTCAAATAGTGTCCTTGAACTTCACATTATGTGTGCAGCACGGCGATCCAAAATCATAACATGTTCCAAGCAAAAAAAGAAGTTTTGGGCTGCTGTTGTCAGATGTTGAAATGCCGTCTGCTTCCCAGAAAAAATTAAACCATTGTTTTTACTCTGCTCTTTTCTATAGTATTTTCCAAAGAAACTTAACCTGGGGTAAACTTGACCCAGACTATTCTTGGTCTTTGCCTTGGAACTTAACCCTTTTTGAATCCCTGCACTCCGGTTGCCATCAAAACAGAAAATGGCAATTAAAAAGAAAAGAAAATATTTACTCCTTCTTAATTAGGCTGTACCCTGTTAAAACGTTTCATTGAAAAGTTGGATTATTCTATGCAAATTTTTGATTCAAATGTGTTTTGACAGCAATGCATGTACACGTTTTCCTAGTTTTTATTGAAACAGATATTTGTTATTATTTGGCATTTTATTCTTTTTGCTGCCAATGGCATCGATTTGGAGGTCCAAGGGCATTCGTCCCTCCCCCTGTATTTTTTATTGAAAAATACTCATTTGGTATTTTCAGAAAAAAATGCCCTCTAGATAAAAGTACATCCCCCTGTATTTTCGTGAATTGGTGCCACTGTCTGTTGCGTATTGATATTTCATTTGTGGTAAGTTTGCAGCATACCATATAAGCCCAAGTACCTGGGCTTCAGACATTCTGTGATTTTTTTTTTTACCTCCCAGAGGCCGATTTAACCAAATATGCAAACAAAAACAGGGGGGGGGGAATAAAAAAAGCTATTTGTCATTCTTATTTACTGATAACCTGCTATAAGATTTCATATTTTTTTTTATTACGTGTTCGAGTATAGAGAATATTTATAAGCTTCCATTTTAATGGACTTAGCCTGATTAGCTTCTAAAAACCTGATATATTGTTGTATTTTGCAAAACTTATCACTGTTTTAATCATTATTTTCAGGGAATATCCCTGTATCTCTATAAAGCTAGAAGTCAAATCGATCACAACGTTAAAGCTTAAGCGAATATAAAGTAGACTTTGTCAGATTAGCTTCTGAAAGCCTCGATTAAAGTTCCTGATCGATTTTACTCGGCTTTTGAGTTTAATCGCAATTCAGTTTTATTCGTTCAAAATAATTTGTTTTATGCTAAACCACTTAAAGTCCGTCACTCGATTTTAGGAATGCTCGTTCTGTAAGAAGAATGGGGAACAAACGCATTTTTACCGAAGTCACGCGCTGAAAGAAAATGGCAAGGTTGTGTGCCCCATCTTACGTCGCCACGTGTGCCCCTTTTGCAGTGCTACGGGCGATAACGCGCATACAAATAAATATTGTCCAACCCTGAGAAGGCTAGAGATGCATAATAATACAGTAAGTATTTCAGAGGTGAAGAAGCAGTATCGAAACGCTAGTGGCAAAAAGAGGTGTCAGTAAAATTTATGTTATTATTGAATCGTGTGTCCTGATTTTACGTTATACAGTTGTGACGAATAAATTTTGGTTTTAATTGTTTACGAACCTGCTCTTTAGAAAAAAAATAGTACTCTTGGTCGTCTAGGACATCCTGCTCTTTTCCACTTGCCTTCAAAAGATTGATCTACTGAGTAAATATCTGCTCCTGTTGGTTGCAGATGCCCTTTTTTAACATCGATTCAACGAAGCTAAATTTGATAGTTATCCCTGATTTACTCGGAATGACAATGCTGCTCAAAAAACCCATATTTACTTCAGGGAAATCAAAACCCGTGGAAAAGTAAAAAACGTGAAAGGAAGTAAACTCTGAATAAGAAATTTTTGAATATAACAGGTTTTGTGAGTTCAGCCGTAAAATATTTGGTTGAAATAGAGCGTAAATTTCATAGAAATATAATTAACTGTAAAAATAAATTTTAAAAGTGATATTACTACCACTAACAACTCACGGCAGCACCAACCCCCATAAGGCCAACACAGCAGTGCACACTTCTCCGTCCCTATCTATTTATAGCTTCCCTTTTTACACCCTCAAGAGAAATTCTAGTTTCTTGGAAATCTTTTCTTGTCACCTCTTCCCAGCCAATTCAGGGAAAATTTGATTTTCGTTTAACCCTAGATAGATAGCTGAAAAGGACAATCTTATCTATCAAGTTGTAATTTGTCATCCTTCATCCGAAAAACGTGTTCTAGCTATCTCAACCTTTTAATAGTAATAGTAATTTATTAACACACACAAGGACAATACATTTTACTCACTACCGACCCAAGAACCTGGGGTCAGGTTGTCCTAAGGGTAGGCATATATCAAAATTTCATATTCACAACAGAAATATACAACCTAGGCCTAAAAAAATAAAATAAAAGAAAAATCATTCCCCTTCGCACGCGGTTCCTACCACCAATCACAAAATCACTATACTTGTCCTCCAGGTACATAAAAAAAAAAAAAAAAAAAAAAAAAAAAAAAAAAAAAAAAAAAAAAAAAAAAAAAAAAATTAAAAATCATATTTCTCATATAACATTCCTTTTATTTTATTTTAAATTCCTTCAGATCCCCTATTTCTCTTAACTCTTTATTAACCCCATTCCACAACTTTAATCCCCTATAAATAGGCGAGAATGTCGACCTGGCAGACACCACGAGCGGGGCATGTAAATTTTCCCTTTGGCGAGTTTCATGATCATGAATCGAAGATCTAGCTTTTAGCATTCCTGAAAAGCAAGACGGTAATAATTCATTATTATATTTGAACATAAATTGAAGGCTATAAAAATCTCTAAGGCCTGCAGCAGGTAATACTTTTACATCAATATAGGTAGCTCTAACGGATACAAGATTTGATTTACCAGTCAACACACGGATTCCGTTATTTTGGATCACTCGAACTCGATTAGTAATTGATGGAAACGTACTCAGCCAAATAGATGAGCAATACAATATATGTGGATGTATAATAGAAAAATACAAAGTGCGAAGAACAGAAGGGGGTAATACATGTTTCAATTTACGCAGTATTCCCAGATTACGGCACAGGATTCCTGACACCTTTTCAACATGTTTCCTAAAAGATAGTGTTTCATCTAGCATAATACCCAAATATCTAACACACTGATCACGCTTAACTTTACCTTCCAGGTAACTCACTTCTTGGATCCATGGGTAGTAATTAGATGTACGCGAAAATATTACAAAACTGCTCTTAGATGGGTTTACTTTTATTTTATTAACTCTTAGCCAGCTAGACACTTGATCTAAACACTGTGTCATTAATTCAACCAAAAGGCGTTCTGTTTTTGCAATGCAAATCAATGAAGTATCATCGGCAAATAGAGGTACTGTAACGTCACTGACACTGTGAAACATGTCGCTCATTTTAGTTTTCGCATCCTTCAGGGACAGTACAAGATCATTTACAAATATCAAAAATAGCAAGGGGCCAAGAACGGACCCTTGTGGCACACCACATTTCATATCTACAACGGAAGAAGTAGATCCATTTATTCGCACATACTGCTGCCTATTAGACAAAAAACTACGTAGGAAATCAAGAGCAGGCCCTCTAATCCCATAAAATTCACATTTTTCAAGCAATATACCATGGTCTACAGTGTCGAAAGCTTTTATAATGTCCAAAAAGATGGTAGACACTTTAAAACCAAGGTCCAGGGCAGTATTCACAACACCACAGAGATAAGCCACAGCTTGTTCGGTCGTGCGTCCATTTCTGAATCCAAACTGGGTGGATGTTAGTATTGAATGGCACTCTAAATAATGGTACAACCTCCGGGAAAAGCACTTTTCCACAAGTCTTGACATGACCGGTAAAACGGAAATCGGGCGATAGTTACTTACCTCACTGTGATCACCCCCCTTATGAACCGGTGTAATTCGTGCCAACTTGAAACAAGATGGAAATACTCCCTGTTTAAAACAAAGATTTATTAGGTTAACTAATACATGCGATATAGCTGGCCATAGATATTTAATTATCCGTAGAGACAAAATGTCACTACCAGCTGCACTATTATTCATGTCGAAAATTATTTCTTTTACTTCACTCTCGGTCACCGGTTTCAGGTAAACTGAAAATTCTGTTTCGCTATTTCCAAGGTAATGTTGGAAAGGGCGGTCGCCATCCACTATTCTTACTCCCTCAGCCACATTATGTCCAACTGTAGCGAAGTGGTCAACAAATTCTTGGGCTATATCAGACGGGTCACTTAATTCTGCACCTACTCGACCAATAATCTGATCCGGGGCGACTGTGTGGGGAGGATTTATGAGCTGTTTAATTATCCGCCATGTTTTATTGGGGTTTCCAGCTGCATCACCAAACTTTTTCTTATAATGAGCTTCCTTTGCTTTTCGCAAAAGTCTATTTAATGCATTTCTGTAGTTTTTGTATATCCTTTCATTAACATCACTAGGTTGTAACATTTTCTTTTTAAACAGCAAATCCCTTCGATTTATTGATCTGAGCAATCCTTTTGTCACCCACGGCTTCTTAGGCATTTCTCTGCGAGCTCTTTTCCGTACCTCTTTAGTGCAACTATTCAGCAGATTAAGCAGTTTATTATAGAATTTCACAAACTTCGCATCAGCATGATCAGGTAGAGCTAGCTCTTCATCCCAATTAACATCCATTATTTTGTTTTTACAATCACGGAGGGCACTAGGATCCAGTACTTGTGTAATCTTATTAAACCTGCCATTTACCGAAGGAGAAGTCTGCGTCGATGTTGAATATGAGCCAAAAACACCAAAGTGGTCCGAGGTATCACTAACCAGGACACACGGATTAGAAAACGGTACATTTGTAAAAATGTTATCAAGGCACTTCGCAGTTGACGCAGTTACTCGAGTACTTACATTAATTGACGGAATCAGGCCATAAGAAATCATCATATCTAATAGAAGATTAGTCTTTTGACCAGGATCAATTAGGTCAACGTTTAAATCACCCATCAAAAAACAAGGGGTCTCCACTGGAATCTTCTCTAGCTGCTGCTCAAGGAGGTCCACAAATTCATCAAACGCACTCGAAGGAGGGCGGTATGCAACAATAACAAAACATTGGAATTTATCAATCTTCAACTGTAACACAAACGACTCAAATACCATTTCTTTATAAACCGACATATCACCTTTTACCGTTACCTTAATATCCGAGCGAACATACGCTGCCAATCCCCCATGTTGACGAAGCTCCCGATTTTTGGTGAATAAAGAGTATCCAGGAATCCGCAGCAATTCAGAATTATGCTTGTTAAGCCAGGTTTCCGTAAGGCCTATTACCTGAAATACAGAGAGACTAGATATATCATTAATAAAATCAAAGCTGGAATTCAACCCTTGGCAATTTATATGGAAAATACTGATCTGCTTCTCATCCCCCCGGCTCTCCGAAGGGACATCACTCAAAAACACATACCTTGAATCCTCACATGCCAGCCGACAGCATCCACCAGGATCAACGTTCTCACTCAAAATTTCATTATATCTTTCAAAACTTACTTTTTTACTTTCCAACTCCTTAAAATCAGGTGTACCTGGAGGTGATTCATTCATTCTAACCAATTCTTACAAGAAACCTTGCGTGCGAAAGAGGGAACCAATAAAGCATATAAAATGTCCACGGCATTCGGTTACAAAAAACAACACATAAAAAAAAAACAAATTCCAATTTACTCCCAACCATCTGGTCATTCATAAATAATGTCAATATTCTTTTCCAAAATAGAACTATATTATCGAACCAAATTCCGGTCGCAGTTAACGGGCATTGGTAATTTTCACCAAAACACATACAACAAAGAAACAAAAACAAAAACACGTATTGGGTTTCTGCATTCGCAGTTTCGCCCATTACATTCCCTAATACTAGTGGGTATCGTAGCTATTTCAAATCATCACATTTATTAACACACATTTCATAACACACGAAAAAAAAAAAATAAAAAAAAGTAAAATGTAAAAAAAAAAAAAAAAAAAAATCTTTATAGGAAAATAACGAAAATAATATTTAACTGAAAAAAAATCATAAATAATAATATAAATTAATAATGCAAATAAAGAAAATAAAATAGACTAAAAAAAGAGAAAATAAATTCAATTAAGAGCAATAACAATCAATAGTTATCACTTTCTCCCACTATAGCCATAGAAAGCGGGACAGAACCATATTTTTCGAAGGCGTTACTGTTTGAAATACTGTCAGTCACACGGGTACCCAAACGATCCGTAGGGAATTCCTTTTGAAAACATCTAGCAAATCCTCCGTGTAGCCTCCAATATTCTAATCTTGGTTCGCCGACTTATCTTTCTATTCTTTCAAACTTTTTCAACTGTGAAAAAACACCCTGGTTTTTAGATATTCTGCTTTCAACATCTTCACTGCATCCATCACTTTCACTAATAACCACCCCGATAAGTGAAGCTATCCACTTGATCGATTTACTCGCTACCCGATTTTACCTCTTCGCCTTCGTTTAATTCTAGCCTCAGTGACTTGGCCTTGTTAACATGAATTTTCAAACCTATTCTTGCCGCCTGAACTCTCAAAACCTCCGAACCATTATTCATTTTACTAGTGTTTTCCAAAAGAACACTCAAATTATCAGCATAATCTGAGTGTAGGAGATTTTTACTTTCCCATTCTATTCCATGCTCTCCGATACCATTTGCCGTATTCCTTAAGACGAAGTCCATCAAAATGATATATAGATGTATTTATTTGGTATACCATGCAACGATAGAACCATCGCTAAAGATCTTCTATCGGCTGAATCAAACGCTTGTTCATAATTCATAAAACTGAAGACTAGAGGGTTCTGATGACTCAAGTGCTTCTTAGGTGTTAATCTAATTGGGAAAATTTGGTCGACACATACTCTCCCCAGAAAACCACACTGTTCTTCTAATAAAACAGTATCTACAGCATCTCCAACGTTAAAATTTACCATCATGCTAAGTAATTTGCTTCCTACAGAAACCAAACTAGTGCCTCTATCATTACCACAATTATTCTTATCACCTTTCTTATAGAGAGTTTGATTTCAATTTTCCTAAAATCACTAGGTACTTCCCCTTTGTCAAAAATCGTAATCTTCAAGCAATTTATCTTTAACTTCCCAATCACCGCATTCCAAACACTCATTTGCCACGCTATCAGTACCTTAGCCCTATTATTTTTTAATCCTTTTAGCACTGTCTAATTATTCCTCGCAAAATAAATTTCCTTTCACTTCCATAATGTCACAAACTTTCAAATAGCACAATCACAAAATATTTTGCTCATCTTCCTCTAACTCTTTCCTTATCATTAATTTAGTCCTTGTTCCTATCTCTAACGGGACAAGCCCAGGTTGACTATTCTCTCTCAATTTTTTAACACCCCAATAAAATATTATATTATGCCCTATGGCTGCCCCTTCTGGATCTTCGGCAATTTTATCTATGGCCTGCACCTCAACCTGCTTACTTATTTTTTTTTTTTTAATGCTTTCTCTACTTTCCTCATATTCCTCTTATTCTCGTATGATCTCTCCCTCAAATACTTTTTGTAGGAATTCCTCCCCTTTTCTTCCAAACTTAATTTATTACTAACATTCCTTGCTGCATTCCTAACTTTCCCCTCTAAAACACAATCTTCTATATTCTCAAAATTTTGGACCCTCCAGTTTAATACTCAACTGATCTTCAAAAGTTTCTGTCAAATTCTGATCCTGGAGACTACCAGCGCTATTTCTTCCCGAAATGTAGTTACCCTTTTTAAAAGACGACTAGATTTAACCCAGCCACTACTAAATGGTGTGCTTTACTTTGACATCAATAACAGTAATCCTATATACCCTTGTATCTTGTATCGATCCTTTCAGTCTAAAGTTTACAATAACAAAATCCATAAGGCTAGCTGTCTTACGTCATCTGAATATCATATTAGCTTATGGGCTATTTTATGACCAAATACTACTGTAATGGTTATAACTAGATTGTTACACGTACAAAATTGTTGCAGTCTATAACCGTTGCTATATTCCTTTCGGGCACTAAATTTGCCTAGGCTACCATACCATCTATCCCTATTTCTACCAACCGGCTCATTAAAATCCCCTAAAAGGATACTATGTTTTTATCTTGGATATTGTCCATTTGTTCTGTTATCTATCTCCATCAGTCAGTTCTACAAGGGCTTGTACTGCTATGACTTAATTTCTTGCATTTTCAAACAGTTCGTGGTAACGAACTGTAAGTAAGGAGCGACCCGGCTCAATGGTAACCGAAACTCTAGAAAACGGGTTTTTGATACCAATAGATACATCAAAAGAATCAGATTTCAATGTTGATTTCAAATATATAACTTTCATCAAGTTTAGTGCTACCCATCAAAAGTTACGCGCCTGAGAAAATTTGGCTGATTTTCAAAAAAAGGGGGAAAGACCCCCTAAAAGTTATAGAACCTTAATGAAAATCACACCATCATATTCAGCGTATCAGAGAACCCTACTGTAGAGGTTTCAAGCTCCTATCTACAAAAATGTGGAATTTTGCATTTTTTGCCAGAAGAAAGATCACGGATGCGTGTTTATTTGTTTTTTTTTTTTCCAGGGGTGATCGTATCAACCCAGTGGTCCTAGAATATCGTGGGAGGGCTCATTGGAACGGAAATTAAAATTTCTAGTGCCCTTTTTAAGTGACCAAAAAAAATGGAGGGCAACTAGGCCCCCTCCCACGCTTATTTTTTCCCAGTCACCCGATCAAAATTTTGAGATAGCCATTTTGTTCAGCATGGTCGAAAATAAGATAAATATGTCTTTTAGGATGACTTAATCCCCCGAAGTCCCCAGGGGGAGGGCTAAAAGTTATGAACTTTACCCAATGTTAACATATAGTATTGGTTATTGGGAAGTATACAGAAGTTTTCAGGAGGTTTTTTTTCTGGTAGTGGGAGGGAAGGGTGGGTCGGTGGTTATGTTGGAGGATCTGTCCATGAAGGAAGTTTTCATGGGGGAAGGGAAATTGCCATGAAGGGGGCGCCGGACTTGCCAGCATTATTTTTTGGTTATTGGGAAGTATACAGACAATTTCAGGAAGGGTTTTTTTCTGGAGGGGGGGGGGGCTAGAGGAGGGGGTCACTCTGGAGAATCTTTCTGTGGAGGATGTTTCTTTGGGGTAAGGGACATTTCTATGAAGGGGGCGCCGGATTTCCAAGCATTATTTAAAAAACGATCAGAAATTAAATAAAAAAAACAAGTTTTTTCAACTGAAAGTAAGAAGGAACATTAGAACTTAAAACGAACAGAAATTATAACGTATGTGAGGGGGTTCTCCCCCAAGTCAATACCTCGCTCTTTACTCTACAGTTTTTTTAGTGCTTTCAAAAGAGCTATCTATTCTAATTAAACGGCCTTTGTGATTCAGGGGTTTGTGAATCAAAATTTTTTTTAACTTTTAACGTAAAGAGCGTGGTATTGACTAAGGGGAGAACCCCCTCATATACGTAATAACATATACGTAATAAAAAAAAAAACAATAAAAAAACAAGCGATACGGCTCAATAGTAATCGAAACTTTTAAAGACGGAATTTTGATGTCAATAAATGTATCAAAAGAATGTGTTTATAATGCTGATTCTAAATATATAAATTTTATTAAGTTTAGTATTACTCATCAAAGGCTACGAGCCTGAGAAAATTTACTCGATTTTTTAAAGAGGGGGGAAACATCCCCTACAAGTGAAAGAATTTTAATGAAAATCACACCGTCAGATTCAGCGTATCAGAAAACCCTATTACATAGGTTTCAAGCTCATATCTGCAAAAATCTGCAACTTTGTATTTTTTGCCAGAAGAAAAATATACGAATATAGAAGTTAGTTACGTAAGTTAATTTGTAAAGACATCCATTTAGCAAAAGAAAAGTAAAATTTTTATGCAAATTTTGTTTACTTATTCAATGACGGTTAGCCAAAATAAAAGCTGCATTAACTAAAAAACGATCAGAAATTAAATAAAAAAAACAAGTTTTTTAAACTGAAAGTAAGGAGCGACATTAAAACTTAAAACGAACAGAAATTATTCCGTATATGAAAGGGGCTGTCCCCTCCTCAACGCCTCGCTCTTTACGCTAAAGTTTGAGTCTGTCTCACAACTTTATTTTTTAAAACAATAAAAAACTTTAGCGTAAAGAGCGAGGCGTTGAGGAGGGGACAGCCCCTTTCATATACGGAATAATTTCTGTTCGTTTTAAGTTTTAATGTCGCTCCTTACTTTCAGTTTAAAAAACTTGTTTTTTTTATTTAGTTTAGCCTTAAAATGAGCATTCTATTATTAATATTTTCCCAACCTAAGCAAATCTTAGAAGCTTCTCTGCCTGAGTGAATAAATTCTATGTCACATAACTTTGTTTTCTACCCCTGGGATATGGGTTTCTGAAACTTCTAGCAAGTCCAGTTCAAAACGCTCCAAATTGCCAATATTATAGTTGTTTTGTAACGTTGTAAGGTTCAGAGTTGCAATTTGTACCTTATATAAATCATTGAAATTGTTATAGCCTCAGGAAAAGCAATGGGTCTATTAGTGCAGGTCAGAGACTAGTACATATTCTCAAGTCCATACGGAAAGCTTAAGCTGGCTGAGAGCCGGACAACAAGAAGTCCCTGATACCTCCAGCTGAATCGAGGTTTTGCGCAATTCTGGGCACATCTAGGTCACAACATGGTTTTCCACACTTGGCTGTGCTCTTCCATTAGCAGGAGCTAACGTACTGTAAAAGGAGTCTAAGCCCCCCCCCCCGGGTGAAGCCCGGGGGGCTCAGCCCCCCATGAAATTTTGAATTCTGCCCTCTAACGTTCAGATTATTAGCACAAGCAGACTTCACAGTTATCTTCTCAGTCTTAAGACTGATTCTTTTGACCGATCATGCAAATCAGTTTCTTTTCCTTCCTGGCGAGCAGAAAAAGAACCTATCGATTTTGACAGTTACAGCCATAATTAGGCTTCAAAGTTAATCTTGATTTGACATGAGCCCCCTTTTCCTGGAAAGTGAACGAAAGTGAAAATGAAGGGTAGGATCCGCTGGCAAAACCGTCAGTGCTCAGTGATCATTTGAACTTGAACGAACTGTAGTGAAAGAAACAGAGGCAAAAACTTTAACAATGAAAAGATTAGAACACTATTTCTTTTTGCTAAGAACTCTAAAGACAGAACCGAATTTACAAATGGGAACTCACATGTTGGTACCGAAACAGAACAGATAAACCAACAACCGAGTACTTGTAGTTTTAGTGGTAATGTTCGAGCTAGTGATGTAAATGAGAAAGCAAATGACCAAGGTAGCCCTAGTAGTACCAATGTGTCTAGTGTAGCTGATACAGTCAGTGTCAGCGATATCGGTAGTAATAGTACTACGAAGGGCAGACCATTTCAAGCTAGCTGGACTGAAAAGTACCAATGGTTACGACACGACTAAGAACGGTGCTATGTGTACAGTCTGCACAGAAGCAGTGAATATGAAAATGTCCATTCCAAAGACATCTTGCGATAAAGACTCCTTTGACACATTCGTAATGAAAGGGTTCAGCAACTGGAAAAAGGCGCTCGATCGCTTTAAGTCGCACGAAGCCTCGGGATTTCACAAAGCAGCTATTGCAACCACAGACTTTTTGCACCGCGGTAATGACGTGAGTCAACAGCTAAGTGCACAACACAAGCAAGAATCGCATACTCTCGCAAAGCTCTGAAGCTCATATTCTCGTCTTTAAAGTACCTTGCCTCACAAGGAATACCTATAAGAGGTAAGCAAGAAGAGTCTTCGAACTTCCGACGCCTACTTGAACTAAGGGCAAATGATGCAGTTTTAGAAAAGTTGCTTGTCAGACCAGAAAAGTACAAGTAGTTGTCACCTGACATTCAAAATGAAATATTTGAAGAAATGTGCCATGCTACGCTTAGACTCCTCATATATCAAGTGAAAAGGTACAAGTATTTTGGAGTGGTGCTTGACGAAACCGCTGATGTTTCCTCTAAAGAACAGATTTTCGTTTGTCTTAGACCTGTTGATAACAACCTCGACATAAGCGAAACGTTTTTTTGATTTTATGTAACTGAAAACACAAAGAGTGAAACACTATTTAAGTGCTTGATGGATGTCCTTTGTCGTTTCGGTCTTTCGTTACAAAATTGTCGTGGACAATGCTATGACGGCGCTGCTAACATGTCAGGGAGCGAAAGGGGTCTGCAGTCTCTGGTGAAGGCCCAGGAGGGAAGAACCTTATATGTACATTGCCGTGCTCACAGTTTGAACCTGGTTGTTCAGGATGCGGTGGAAACTAACATCAATATGAGGAATGTTATTAACATGGTCCAGACATTTGTCGCTTTTGTTAGAGGTTTCCCGAAAAGGTTGTCAAGTTTCAACAGCATAAAGCTGGATGAAGGGGAGGCACTCTGACCATTCTGTCCAACTAGGTGGATCTTAAGAAAGCCCTCTATCACGGCAATTACTAGCAATTACTCTGAAATAATCCAGTGGCTTGAGGACTTGAGCAATCACCCAGAAAACTGTAAACAGACAACCGAAGCTGATGAATTTCTTGAGACCTTTACCAACTTTGATACATTCTTCAAGCTAGAAATTCTTCGCATTATCTTTACTGCAGTAGAAGACTCCAATACTGCACTTCAAAGAGCGCAGCTCCACTTCAGAGAGGCAGAAGAAATAATTGATTGCCTCCTTAAGGTCTTGAAAGGTATGAGGAATGAACATCGCTTTAAACTGCTATGGGAGGCAGCTGTATCGTGTGCAAACATTCTGGGTCTCAATGAACCAAAGCTCCCGAGAAAACGCAAAGTTCCTAGTCGTTTTGATGGCAGCAGTGCTCATTACCATCCGTCTAAGCCTGAAGATACTTATTGCCAAGTTTTCTATGAAGCTATCGAATGCCTACTGATGGGCTTGACTACAAGATTTGAACCAAGCCAAACAACTCAACATCTCTCTAAAGTAGAAGATTTCGTCATAGGTGTATCTGACGTGCAAAACTTCTATAAAGACGATTTTGAGGACTACGTCCAGTTGCAGCTGCACCGAGACATACTCCTTGATCAAGCTAAAGCGAACAAAAAGAAGATCCAGAAATTTGATGCTGTTGTCAGTTTTCTAAAAGAAAATGAATCCCTTGCCAAAGTTGCTCACCAGATGGTGAAGTTAATTAGGATAGTGTTGTGTATGCCAGTTTCAAACTGTACTTCGGAAAGATCGTTTTCAGGCCTTAGAAGGCTAAAAACATATCTTCGGTCAACCATGACCCAGGAAAGACTGAATCATTTAGCTGTTTTGTCAGTGCACAGGGAAGTCCTAGAAAGCGCAGACTTTAACAAACTCACAGACGAGTTCATCAAGCGAGCTCAAGTTCAGAAGAATACGTTTTCACTATCCCATTAGATGTAGCATGTTTTAGAACTTAGAAATGAAGGAACTCTTTGTATTCGACTGACCCGTAGCATTAGTGAGTACCAATTATTCACGGCTTAAAGTCGAGGAGAAATTAACGGCGAGATTCTAATCATATAGTAATTTTAATCTTATGCTAGAGGCATCTAGCTATTTTCAGAAGAAGGCCAAAGAAGCCTTTAATACAGTGTTAAAATTTTAAAGTTTTGCTTTAATTCTTGCTCGAGGAGTCTCGATGTTGTACTTTGGATTTTGTTCAGACACAAACAACATTTTTTCTTTACCTCATCTCCGATAAAAAGAAAAACTTCCTAAACTTCTAACCCGAAGCTCTGTTGTGAATTTAAGAGACTTACGAGATAAAACAACATGTCAAAATACACGTCCCATCTGACCCACATCTTCCCTAAGGCAAGCACAGCTTTCATGTTGCTTTTTTTTGTGCAAGGGCTGCCCCCTCCCCCTCCGGAGAAAACGAAATTCTACGCCTATGTAATCATGGATTTAATTATCAGGTATGTGCAAATTTTCGTAGCAATTCTACCAAGTTTTGTTAAAATGTGAAATACTCCTTTCTAGTTATGCCCCGTTTTGTCGATGTTTGGGAGTTTTCTAAGGGTGGATCAGTGGAACGAATATTTCTTTGGATTTTAAAAGTACTGGATATTCTAAGGTCGCTTGGATTTATTTATCTCTGTTTTCTCTGGGCGACTGCTGGGAACTCCTTTGACATATAGTTTCTTGCAATTTGTTTTGCTGACTTTGGCTATTCTTTGCCTCTAGTCATGGTTGTGGGACAATTACAGCTACAATATCATATTGAAAATTTTCTGTTGTTGACATCTGAAGGATCTCTGCTCGTCTTTGGTGTAAAAGACATGTTTTTCTGTAGGAACTGTGTCCTCTAACCCAGGGCCAGAAAAAGGGCGATTGGGCCCAATCGGGCCCCGTCTCTCCATCAAAATGTGAAATGTTCTTAACAGTAAGCGTTGCTTCTGGAGAGTCATTTTCAAGGCTTAAACCAATAAAAAAACTACGTAACATCAACAATGAATCAGGATAGACTAAATAGTTTAGCAATCATGTTGACTGAAAGTGAAAACACAAGGAAAATAGATTTTCAAAGACTGTTTCAGAAGTATTTGTAGAGCAATAATTTAGAAACATGTAAATTCATGTGCCCATATTCGGTGATGTAAATTTCAAAAGGCATTTTCAGCAGTTTCATAATATCTAGGGGACATAAACGTAAACTAGCGTAAGCACAAAATGAGTGCAAAAAAAATTGGACAAAAACGTAAGCTCAAGAAGAACAAACTGGACCATCAAATGAGACAAGATCAAAAGGATGATCTGGGAAAGACCAATCCAAGCAACTAAGACAAGAGGCACTGAAAAATGTCTGAAGCAATGATAAACAAAAATAAAGATCAAAGAGATATGTAGTTAAAATATTAGCGAAACCGACAATTAAAACAAGTCAAAATGAAATTGAAGAACATGGAAATATGCAGAAAAAAAATTAGTGGCAGCGACAATCACAACCACTCAAAAACAAAAGTGAAGAAAAAAATATGCGTTTACAAGACATGCGACAATGAGGATCAGAACGAATCAAAATGAAAATGAAGAACAGAGAAATGTTTGGTTAGAAGATATACGACCACGAGAACAAAGGAATATGCAGTTAGAAGATAATCAGCAGTGAGAATTACAAGCAACTGCAGGAATCAGAACTTGTCTAAGATGAAAGTAAAGAACAAAGAATTGTAGGGTTAGCAGACACGCTAAAGCAAGTATCAAGAGTGTCAAAATGAGAGTGAAGAACAAAGAACTGTGCTGTTAAAGGACAGCGAGAATCAGAACGAGTCAAAAAAGAAAGTGCAGACGAAAAAAAAGGTACTTGTGTACATAATGGTACACACTCGAGAACAAACCGGTTTTACCTGTCTGTATTAAGAGACAATTAGCTTACTCTCGGTGGAAAACAAGTGACGGATGACAGAATACATTGGACTTAAGTATTTTGGGCTATATATTTGCTCATTAAGGGAGTGGGGTTGGGGTTAAAGTATTTGGATAGTGTGAAATTAGAAAATAATTCTTACTTCATTATATGCAGAATAATTTTAGCTAACTCATTTTGCATGCAGACCCGCTATACTTTACCTCCCCCCCCCCTTGATGTGCAAATTTATAGCCCAAATTTGTTTCTAAAGTATTATATTTTCATCATATTTTGGTATATTTAATTAGGATTGACCTAACTTTACTTCTCGAGTGTGTACCATTATGTACCCAAGTACCGAAAAAAAATATTATGTTAGAAGAACAGCACCATCACATTCTGTGATGCCAATAAATTGAGGCATAAGACCCTGTAAAAACCTACAAAGATACTGTAAACTACGCAAGTGTTATTTGGAAGTCATTAGAACCCTTCAACTCTGTATGCATTCACTGTGAAGTCCTCCATTATCCCACAGGAAAAGAAGCCAACAAAGATGATTTACTTGGGGGCTGCTGCCTGCTTGGTTGAATTGCATTCCTGCATCAACAATTTCCAAATGAATTTGTTTGACCTGTTATAATGTATCACTTGCTCTGTAAAGAATCCATAAACAAATACGAAACTGGAACTCATGTTTTGCTTTAGCTTTATTGGACGCAAGCGATAATCGAACCAAAAATTGTCGTAATGTTTTAGCTTCCAAATAGCTGGACAAATTTATCACAAAATCAAGTTAGCGGCACACCCATCACAGACACCTGAAGGTGATTTTTAACCATATTCATATGGCCAATGTATATTTTAGATCTCAACGGAAATATATATATATATATATATATATATATATATATATATATATATATATATATATATATATATATATATATATATATATTTATTTACTTATTTATATGCTGGATTTGAATTTTGCTTTAAAATGTTATATATAGGGGAGGCCCCACAAAAAATTCCAATCAGGCCCTGCACCAAGTTGATCCGGCCCTGCTCTAACCATTCAGTTTTTGCAAAAAGTATTCGTCTCAGAACAATTATTTGTGGAGTGAGCACCACTTCCAAACTTTTGGCATGGCGAATTTTTTTTATTGTAGTTTTTTAAGCTGTGACCATGTAGCAGGTGTTAAAGCACTGAATGATGAGTTCTTGCTTGAAGAACTTCCATATACATCTAATCTTTAGACGATTTTTGAATGAGACTTAATGAACCCATATTTGAAAACATAACTTTTCGATTATTTTAGAGTTTCAAACGGATTGACCCGGGAGCAGATGGAAGGGCTATCAGCCTTATTTCAACCAAATTTCTTCTATTTGTTTGCTGGAACGTCTCATTCTACTCAATAAATAATTTACTAAGCCCAGTTTTAGCCTTTCATTTTAGTGTCTTCAAGGGGGGGGGGGGGTCTGAAAAGCTCACGGAAAGATACATACTGTATTCTTTTTTTGACGATTTTCCCGAGTAAAATGATGTTCAACCTCCCCAAAGGGATTCGTCAACAAGTGGAAATATAGCTTTTCAATTTGTGTGAATCCTTTTTTTAATGGTTTATGTCAGTTTTTTTTTTTAACAAGACATTAAAAAACTTTCGGATCTTATGTTAATCATTGTTTGATTCCATCCTCTTGATGGAATTGGCTCCATCCATCCTTTGGTAGTTCCATCCTCTTTACTGAGAGGGATGTTGAAATACTCGGGGCGTTATATCTAGGGATCGAGAAGAGGGCTGGAAGGGGGCAATTGATACATTTTTTGGCTTTCTTCTTATACATTTATAAGGTCTGCGGATACCGAGGGGTTTCACTGAGCTTATCTGCTTAATTCACCTTCCATTTAGGTTTCATCAGTTTAATGCAGACAAGGAAAACAACAAACCTTCTTTCTGTCATCGAAAGATGACAAAACTTCGACATAATGTCAATATTTTATATATCAAACGCAGGCCATGTCGATAGAGAATCGAGTAGCCCTTCGTTCCCACACGCTGTGGATTGCATAAATTCGGTGTGGTTTGCGGAAATTCGGTGCGATTTGCAGATTTCCCAACATTTTTTGTGATTTTACGGAAAACCTCAAATCCGAATGCGTCGAAGTATTTCAAAACAGCGGGAAACCCTGGATTCCCACTGATGCGACTTTACACGAAAACGTCCGTTTTTGCGTGAACCAACAAATTTCCTCCTTTCTTTTGCTTCAAGTTAGTGCGTCACAACGGTTCAACGGTTGCGTTGAAATATCTCTGCTGAGCCGTTGAAAATCCCATCCATTATTCTGAATTGAAAGTTTTTTAGAATCATAAATTGCAAGTAACTGACAAACTAATCATGTTTATGAGAAGTTTTCCATTAATATTTGACAAAAGACACGAGGGTCATGTTCTTTTAGTTCAAGATTTTCCAGGAACATTTCCAGCGAAACTAACATACAAAATAAAGATTATATTTTTATTAAGCCTTTTTCTATGCATTTGCTGTTTAAATATCTCATAATATTCTCATGAAATAAACACATCATGTTTCTCCGTTTAAATATCTCATAATATTTTTTTGCGCTTCAACAGCTGCTGTGAACCGTTTCTGTCTTCTTCTTCTTCATAGCTTTGCGAGGTCTGTGGATCCAGTGGGAGGTCCATTTACCTCTTTGAAATTCCAGGATAACATTCACTGGCTATGAATTATTCTAGCCATATTCCAAAGAATATCTGCTAGTTGATTACAGTCAGCGTACTGCTGGTAATAATGGAGTTTTTTTTTATGATCATAATCATCAATCTATAGATTGTGGCTTCCAAATCAAGTAAAAGAGAGCAATCAATAAGAGTATCAAACGATATGGAGATATTCAATTGACGTCAGTAATTTCTCAGTCTCCTCGAATCTTGATCCCTTGGGTTGCATTCAAAGAGAACATGTTGGGCATTTTCCGAAGTTTGATGACAATTTCTGCATAGGGGTGCGTGGTGGATTCCCCATTTAAAATGATCAGCATTAACTAAAATAGTTCCAGCTTTTAATTTATGGTAGAGCATATTAAAGTCCTTAGATTTGAAAGGAGGATGCACAAAACGTTGGTAGGCAATTTTTGTTCGGGCTCTAGCAACCTCTCTAAAATTGAACTTCCTTAAATTTCTTGGGGGAGGGATATCTGCTGCCTTATTTGCAAAATTATCTGCCATTTCATTGTATTTGATTTCTTTATGGCTTGGAATATGAAGAAATGCTATGGAATATGAAGATGAAAATAGATAACTGACTTTCTGGCGTATCCTTTTCAGGTCAAGGCTATCAGCATGATAATTTATTTGGCAAAGAAGATGGATTGAAGAAAGAGAATCTGACAAGAACAGAATGTTCCTTGAAGGGGTCTTCAGGTCAGTTAAGGCATCTAATGTAAGTCGTACTACATATAGTTCAGCCGTACTGCATAAAGTACTGATGAATTACTCGGAAGGGGAACATAAATATTCAAGTTTAGGTCCGGGACACAGGCAGCTGTCCCAGCCTTTGAATCTTTAACAGAATCGTCCGTGTAGGCATGTGCATGATTGGTGAAAACGGGAATTCACGTAATTTTCAAAGATTATATTAATATCTCGGGCTGAATAGCATGATTTTTTTTTTGGTAGCATACCTGTAAGCCACTCAACATGGACCATCTCCTATGGTGGGGAAATCACAAAGGGAAAGGAGTCCCTCGCCTGAGAAGACCCCTCTGGAAACTCCTTTAGATAGAGATTCCAGGAAGAAGATACAGAACTCATAGGGGGTGGTTTATTAAATGTTTTCTTATATATATATAATGATCTGTGTGAACATTTTTTGAGATTTTCCTGCATCCGCTATCTGTGAGCCGTTTTGCGCTAAAAAAAACATCGTGTCAATGGGAACCGAGGGATAGAACTACCAATTCGGACGCGAAACCTGAAAATTGAAAAGAAAAGAATACCGAAGCAACACTTTCAAAAATAAAAAATGCCGTTTATGAGAGGAGTTGCTCCAATTAGGAGAACGCTGAGATACCTTCAAAAAGGCGATATAGTTTTAAAAGACAGTGTACATATTGTATCAATAAATTATAATACAGGTGCTGAAAATCATGTTGGCCTAAGGTTTGTAATGTTCAATAAGTTTCAAAAGTTGGCTAATTTTGTTAGTCTATGGATATTGGGTTATATTAACAGATTATTCAGATAGCTAAAAAAACAATTTTACCTCTATAGTCAGATTTGCATCCCAAATCCAAATTTATCATTCATTTGCATCACAAATGAACTTTATCCAAACTCTTATATACCCCAATTTGAGTAGCCTAGCCTATATATTTGCACATTAGGGGGGGGGGGAGGCATGGGCATTTGTAGTTTCTTCTCTAGGTGGGCAGCCATACTTACTCTTCTGAAACATTTTCTGGATATCCATTGATTAGAAAACACAGTCAAACTTGTTAAACTTTTAGGCTGCTTCTTTTCATCAAATTTATTTGATATAACATAAGGTAGTAATATGTACAGGGTTGCCACAAGGGTTAGTTCCTAAAGTGTTAAAATTGCCCAATTTTGTGTGCTAAGCTGTAATTTTCAGTGCTACAGTAAAAACAAAATTTTCAAGTGTCACAGTATGATATCAATATCAGAACCAATGTTTGGACATTTCTATTTATTTTCAGCTTTTTCAACCATCTACTTTTTATCAGCTGCTTTTTTAGCCATCTACCTTTTTTGAACTGCTTTTTCAAGCATCTGCTTTTTCTGCCATATCTAGTGTAAATTTGAAGTTTGAGGGGGGTCAGCTACCCCTCCCCCTTCTGTACACACATGTGGGGGGGGGAGTTAAAAATTACATCTATTGTCAGGAATTGCATCCTGAATCCAAATTTAGCATTCATTTGCATCAGAAATGAACTTAAGCCCTAATTTGCAAATATGTACCCTGAATTGATATATTTAGGGGCAAGGGTAGAGTTCATTTGCAGTTGAAATGAATGTTATACTTGGATTCAGGATGAAATTCTGATGCTAGTAGTAAGTTTGTTTCTTAGCTATCTGAATTATCCATTAATGCAAACATTACATTTTTATTAATTCTTTTGCTTATCTCTCATCAACTTTTAGTGGTTATGAGAACAATATGAAAAAACAACAATAAAATCAGTAACTTTTGTACATAACCTAAGGCTGTATTCAGCTCAATTAAGGGGGATAGAGCACAGTTACATTTACATTTTTGGGAATTTTTGTTCTAAAAAAAGCCCTAATTAGGGAACAAAATAGTGTATCAATTTTGTATATCTACTCTCCATATAATTCTGGGAATGCCTATAAAATTCTGGGAACTAGTTCCTTTTGTTTCCTTATTGAGCATGGGCACCTTTGAAACAAATATTTGATTTTTCTCATTTTAGTCTGGAAAATATGATTTTTTTTTTAGGTTCATTTTATTAATTTTTACCTTTTTTAAAAATTCAATTTTGTTCTCAAAAGGAATGTAATTTAGCTTTTTTTGGTTATAAAAAAGCAATATGTAGTTTTGGGCATTCACACTTCAATACCAAATATAAAATGAAAGAAATATATTGTAAAATTTATCATTTTGATTGACAAAACATTTTATTGTAAAAAAACACATTTATTTTAGCAGATTAGAGTAAAAAATAAACTTGGCATTATGTTTTGAGCCAAATACTATTTTTATCTTAGTTATGCTAGATTGCAGAAAAAAGTAACTAGAGGCTTTTTCTTATGTTCATTTGCTAGCTGTCAGTTTTGTTTAGACAGTAGAAATAGAATTTGCAGTCCTGAATCCCCCATCTATGTTATAAGTATAAAATCCAGTCTAGTTATTCTGTTCTGCTACATTATACAATTTTTGAATATTACTCTGCAAATTCTCCAATACCAATTTTGTTAAAGAAATCTTCTAACAACAATTTGGATTTGGACTATTTGAATAGTAGAAACATAATTGTTAGGAAAATTACAGTCTTCTTTTGTACTGCAGAAAAAAGCCTTAGATGTCTAACTTTATGGGGTCAAAATTTATTTTCCAACAGAAGGAATTAAGATATTTGAAAAGAATGGTTGAAAATTGTATTGACTGGTATGTTTGTCTTTTAACTAGGAAACTAATCAAAACATCCCTAAATTTACCAAAAATCACACCATCCTGACAAAATTTCAGTATAGCTGCTTTCAGTTGTTTAATAGATTTTGGTAACCAGGAAAGCTGTTAAACTAAACAAATGAAATCTTAAGGAGAGTATCTACTGGCCAGATAATGATATAGAAGTTTTTTTGGTATTCTTGTCACAAGATTCCTTTTCTGAACTAGCCATAATAACAACATAATTCCAGTCTCACTCTTTTCAGAGAGTCTCTATTTGATTAAATCCATATTAGCTTTCATTTTAATTGCAAACCAGCCCCCTCCTCCTAGCACTTAGATATCATTTTGCTGATATTTTTTTTTTCGCAAATTTGTCTCTCACCTCAGAAATCAGATATATTCCTTGATTTTTTCCCCAAAATTAGCATTATGAATTGATTTTTGATGAGAAATAGATACTTATATGAATGCAAACCAACAAAATCAGCAAACTTAGTATTTAGCCTTGGATCATATCCAAGTTTTAGTGGTAAGGGGAGGAGCCTGAGATGCAGTTTGTCTAAAATCAAATATAAAATAGATTAAATATAGTTTTTCTGATAAGACTTTTGTAAGAATACTGATGTTTTGTATCTACTTTAGAAAAAATACCATACAACAATATTATCATATTTTCAGCATCATGCCTTTACTCCTTCCCTGCTTATAAGGTATGTTAGAATCTAAGAGTCTTGTTAGAGTCTTATGTTGGAAATTAGTTGATCTAGGGGAATGAAACTTTTGAAAATAAATCCAGACTCTAAATTATGCCCAAGAAAGGTCTTTTAAAGTATAATCTTCACCTTTCCCTCCTCTTAAGGCAGAAGCTCTTTGATGAACATGGAGAAACTTTCTACTAACTGGAGACATTTTGGGACTCTGATCATTTCACATGGGTGTATTACAGGAAGTTATGCTGAAATGTTCTGTTGTTGTCAAAAGTTCTGTCAAAAAGGCCCCCAGCTTATGTGCCTTGTTTGATCTTTCCCTTTTTTTTTAATAACCAGACAATTCAAAGTTTCTAAAAATTGTGTCCTTTGTTTTCAGTTAAATGTACACAACTCAAAAACACCTTGCATAACTATTTTTTTTTTATTTTCAGTGAATGCTAGCTTTGTATTTTGTGCAAGCAAGCTACGTTTTATTGTGTCTTTTCTTCATTTGTCTTTTTAGGCCTTTTTCGTTATAATAAAGTGTTTATTTTTGGAAGTTTGCATCTTGAAATTTGAAGATAGCTGCATTACAAAACATCTGTCCCATCCCTAGGTCAATGACAAAAGGGATATATAGCTCAGACAATTAAAGAGGCATGGTTTCTTGCATGGGGAGAAAGCTCAGGTAATTGCCCCTCCCCCCCCCCCCCCCCCCCAATGCCCAAGAAAATGAAACATTTCATAGCATACAAGGAAAATATTACACTTCTGACAAAAGCAGTTTCTAAAACTTTTGCTCCCCAGCCATAGAAAAATCTAAGTGGGCTCTGATTAAGGAGAGGCCTCTAGGTGACCTCTTTCATATTTTGATGCAGAAAAGGCAAATATATATTAGGCACATATTCATCTCTTTGTATATGACAGAGGAGAAGGCATAGATACAAAAAAACTTGCAAAAAATAGATTGTATGAAACAGAGGAAACTATTAGGAAACTTGTAAAAGATATTGAGGCTCAAGGGAGAGGGGAACAGGATCAGAGGGATTCTAGCATTCATGCCTGGTGTAGGCAGCTGACATTTTAGGGGGATGGTCACATTGTTTTCTCTTGGGGAGATAAATTTTTACACCTAAGTGGCCAAACATGAGAAAGACAAAATAAAAAAAGAAACAAATAGGATAAGGCCAAAAAAAAAAGACAAGAAAGAGGTAACAATTTTGGACCAGTAAGGAACCTTGTTAGTCTTGCTTATGTGTGGAAGGCTTTAATGATGAAATTCTAGTCACTCATTTTGCATAGACTGGCAGGATCAGTACAATATGCTAAAGCATAGGAGTGGTGTTATTGATGTTAAAAGTAAAGCTCACCATCTAGTAGTCTGTAGAGTTAAGTTAAAGCTGGAATTTAGGAAGGGTAACTAGCTTCTGAATAGCTATGATGTTGGTAGACTCCAGAATTAGAACTTGAGACAAACTTTCCATGATCAGTAGAATATGAAATTGAGGGTTTAGAATTTGACAGCTTAGGAGATTGATGCGTTTGCAAATGCATCAATCAAAATTTGCAAAATAATTTGCTAAGCAGCAGAAGGCATTACAGAAAGTTAGAAACCCAACTAGGTTTCTAATTAGCAGCCAGGGGCGGATCCAGAATTTTTTTTAGGGGGGGGGGCAAAATAGGTTGATCCAATAAAATTGCGTTACCATAGGAGCAAGTTTAATTAATGCAAACTTGCATTAATTAAGTAAATTATACTACTTTAGACTATGTTAGGGGTGCGCCCCCCCTCTGGATCTGCCACTGTTAGCAGCTTGATTATAATAATGATAATAATAATATAATGCAAAAACGTAGGCCAAAGCCTCTTACAAAAGGCTTAGAAGATTAGAATCAGCAGAATTGCTAATTGACAGGAAGTAGTTAGTCTGAACTTGTCCCAGTTAAAAATAGGAACGCTGTCTCAAAAATGATAAGAAATGTGTTTAAAGAGGGGTAGGCACAACATTTTGAGAAGATATTGTAATATTATGACATCATTATAGACACAAATGACATTTTTTGAATTTGGAAATGAAGGAAGATTTGTTTTGCAAGGAGGGACTGGGGACAATACTGAAATGATTGAAAAGTAACTAGGCCATGGAGCTGATAATGTGAAAAATGAGTTTCTGAAGTATGGGATTGAAAATTAGAGATAAATTACTAAATATCTTGAATATTATTTTTGAAAAAGTGAAAGTATCTAAACAATTTAAGTAAAACTTAAATTGAATGTCCTTATAAGAAACATGATAAGAGTGAGTAGGGTAATTACAGTGACATTAGCATGGTTTCTGTAGTATTCAAATTTGGCTGCTTAGTATGATGATACTTATTAGATTAAGTGAACCCACAGATAAAAGTTTTAAGAAAGGAGCAGTGTGATTTTAGGAAGGGGAGACAAAGTGCCAGTCAAGTTGTCACTATTTTATTGATAACTCAAAACCATCTTTACAACCCCACCTCTTAGTCTTTAGTTCTATAGATTATGAATAGGCATTTGATTCAGCTGAGAGAAAAGCTTTAGTGGAAGTTCTACTCTTTTATAGTGTACCAGAGAAATAAATGAAAGTAATTAGTGCTATGTAAGAGGATAATGCTGCTATAGGTAAAGACAGAAGTAAGGTTAGTAGTTTGTCTAGTGTGGAAGTAGGAGTTATGTAGGGTTGTATCTAGACCCTGGCACCATGCCGGTGCATCACTAGTGATTTATCATTAGTGACTATCCCTGCCAAATATTACTTTGCATAGCATAATTCTTTACTACCCTCTTGTTTGTTAATTTTCATCTTTTGTGTTACTTTGCATAAATACCAGACAGATACAATTGCAAATTTGCAATATACACAGTTCTTCATATGTTGACAAAAATATTGTCTTTAAGAAATGAGATTAAACCATTTTGAATGCAGTTTCCAAATTGCTATAAGATTCTTACATCATTTGTAGTCAAGAATTTGATTTATAAGTTGAACAGAACTTATACACCATACAAGTTCAGTTAGATTTTGAAATTGATAGTCAAGAGATTGTTGTGACAGATGAATTGTAAGTTTGTAGAATTTTGTTTTCTTTTGCTATTTTTAGATACATTTTCTTAATGTTTAATACACAATTATTGAACGCCTGATAGATTAAAGAAAATGCAATCTTCTTTCTGAATTTGTTTTTACCCCCCCCCCCCCCCCCCAAAAAAAAAAAAAAACCTACCCCCCCCCCCAAAAAAAAAAAATGCTTCTATTGAGACAAAATTTAGCTATAGACTATGTACAAGGTTGGGTAATTGAAGATTGAAATGGAAGTGACCCCAAAAATGTGATTCATAAAAAAATGTATATTATTGCCTATAGAAGGGGGGGGGATAGGGGGCTATCACTCTTAAATGATAATACCTCAATTTTCTTTTAATTGAAAGCAAGGATCTCAAAAAGATAATTATTTTTTCATTAAAAGTGGAGACAGAAGAAAATGATATCAAATTCTCTGGGAAACCATAGAAATATTTTGATAGACCCAGGATCCCCATTGGGACTTGTTCATTGTTTTGGGTATTTTTGGATTTCTCATAGGCTACTGGCCTAACTTGGCTTTTGTGCATGCTCCCTTTTAATTAAATTCCTTGGATCTTATTGAATACCATGGCCAATCTATGACTGAGTTTTCCAGTAATTTGAGATATATCTGAATAATTTCGACATTTTTGTTGTTTGACCTTTATAATTTTTAAATGATAATACCTCGAATTTCTTTTTATTAAAAGCAGGGATGCCAAAAAGTTAATTTTTTTTTTTTAATTTAAAGCAGAGATGGTATCCTATCAAAGTGTTATCCAGAAGGGGGGGGGGGTTTGGGAATTGTCATATTTAAATGATAATTCCTCAAATTTTTTCATTGTAAGCAGGGATGCCAAAAAGTTATTTTTTTAAAATTTAAAGCAGAGACAGTATCCTATCAAGGCAGTATCCAAAGGGGGGACGGGTAGGGGGCTTTCATTTTTAAATGAAAATACCTCAATTTTTTTTATTGAAGGCAGGGATGCCAAAAAAGTTTATTTATTTTCTTAATTTAAAGCAGAGAGGGTATCCTATCAAGGTGGTATCCGGAGGAGGGGGGGGGGTAGGGGGCAATCTTTTTAAAATGAAATACCTTGAATTTTTCTTAATTGAAAAGTTACTTTTTTTTTATTTAAAGCAGAGACGGAAGAATATGATACCAAATTCCCTGGGGAACCATAGAAATATTTTGATAGACCCAGGGCCCCCATTGTTCATTGTCTTGGGCATTTTTGGATTTCTTACACATCTGAAATTGGAATGAATTCTGTTCCTACTTTTGGATAATCATGATAAAACCAAAAAAAAAACTTTTTTCATTGTCATTGGAGAAATTCCAAATTGTAGCTTTAACTTGATAGTTGTGCCTTTTTATGCAATTGGAAGTTCTTCTAATATAAGGTATTTACAATCTATTTACAAGTGAGAATTATAATTTTTATTTAAGTGTTTTTTGGCTTTTGTTCATTGTAACTGAAGTGTTTCACCATCATGTATTTTCCAATTTGATAAATTTACTCCTTTTAGATGCAAATTATAATTTAACTGATATTAGGCATTTATGAATTTCTAATTTGGAATGAATCCCCAAAAGAAAAAAAATGAATAATATCCAAAAGAGGAGCCAAAAGTAATCCAAAAAATCAGCAGTTCAGCATTAGCCTACATGTTTTTTAATTGTTATTAAAAACCAGTTTTTAATACAAGGAAGGCTTTTCAGGAATCGAAAAGAGCAAAAAAAAAAAAACAATCAATATCAAAATCAAAGTCGCCCATTTCTACTGTTTTAAAGGTGGCAAAACAGATCTAGGCAAAGAGGATTATGAAAAAATTAAGCTTGTAAGTTCAAACTTCTATTCAAAATTTTACCCAGATAATTGACGAATTTTGTGATATGGTATTTGAAGTGTTATATGTAGTAATGCTCAATGAAAAAAAAAACTACTAATTTTGATAATTATTTGTGTTAAGAATATGTAGCTAGTAGATACTTCAACTATTATGCAAGGCTTCTGAAACACCACAGGCATTTCTTTTCCACCAGATTTCTACTTCTCTTGATGAATAACGAAGAAGACCAGTTTCTAGCCAGCAACTTGTGAAGTTTTGAACTCAAGAACAGGCTCCAATCTGTTGTAAATTCAAGCTGGGATTTGAGAAAGCGCATTAATCGCGCCGGTGGCACGCCGCCGACATCTTTCTGGTGGCGCTGAAAAATCATCGGCGGCGCACTGCCGCTGCTATTTTTGGCGCCGCCGCCGGCCTTCCCTTATCGGTGTGGCACCAGGGTCTAGTTGTATCCTATCCTTCATTGTAACCTATGGATAATCATATGAAATTTGCCCTTCAGAGCAGGGGGCTGGCGTTTCCCACCCTCCAAAATTCCCCCACACGCAAAATTGTGCAGTCACAGAGAAAGTCTCAAAATATGAGTTAGATATCCTAAGGGGTTATAAAAGGACCAGATACAAAAAACAGTTCTAGGAAAGGGGTTGGTTGGCCTCCAATCACTTTCAACTTAAAAAAAGGACTAGAACTCCCAATTTCTGATCTAATGAGCATCTTCCGAAGTTTCTACAACCGCGAGGGGATGGGTTGGGGATAAGGAATGGGCAGCCCTCATCCTATACAGAATAAATCCTGCTTATTTTGGGGTTAATTTTTACTCTTTACTTTCGTACTAACTGCGTAGACCAGAACTATTACCGGAAGTCAAGATGGATTATATATCAATTTCTACCTCCACCCCTCCCCCTTCCTTAGAACTAATTCTATATTTATCTGATGGCTCAAGGAGAGTTGAGAAGTTTTTGAATGAAAATGTACTCTTTTAAGCATCTACCCCCTCCCCCTAACTACAAAACAATCGGAGAACCCTGTTGTAGAGGTTTCAAGCTTTAATCTACAAAAATTTGGATTTTTGAGTTTTTTTGCCAAAGAAAGATCATGGATGTGTGTTGTTTGTTTTTCTTTTCTTTTCCTGCAATGATTGTATCAAACAAAGGATACTAGAAGATCGGGAGAGGGCTCACCATGCGGCATTACTGTCACTGAAACTGGAAAGCTCAACAGATACTTTTTTGATAATTTTAAGTCAATTGCCTATCTTGTAATTTTCACTTGATAGCTTTATTGCATCCTTTGGGTCAAAATTTTCATTTTACACCACAAAATGGCAGAACATACTGCTGTACTATAACACAATCTTTTTTTGTTACTTAAACTGGTGAATAGAACTTTCAATTTCGTTTCTAATGAACATCCAGAATTATTCAGGGGAATATGGGGGGGGGGGTGCCTAGCACCTACAGAACACAGGAAAAGCTACAGGACAACATTACACAAATGGGAAGGTAAAAATACCCTAGATTTCGATTATGCAGATGATTTGAGGGCCCTATTTTAAAATCTTACTGAAATGATTTGATTTTTAGAGGGTTTAAAAATTCAAAGTGCATAAAAAAGGTTTGAAAATTATTAATAAGAAGAATAGGCTGCTTAAACTAGGAATAAATGAGGGTGACAAAGTGATGTTGGGTGATAAAAAAATCAATCATATATTTTACTGACCTGTGTAGTATTTTGAGTAAAGATGATGGATGCACTGGAGATAGAAAAAGCACAATAGCCAAGACAGGTTGTTTTTTTGTTTTGCAGTCGAAAAAGTTTGGAAGGATCCAAAAGTAATTTTACAAGCTAAGATTAGAATTTTGGAAAATATGGTAATGACAGTACTCAAGTATGGCTGTGTAATTTAGGCAATTTGAAAGGCTTGGGAAGACTTTTTAAGTAATTTTATTGCTCTAAATAAAACTATAGGCTTTATGGAAAATTTGATTTGATCCTACTTTCTAGGGTTATAGTGAAATATATGGCTAAGATGGCTAGGCCTTGTTTTATGGACAGAGCATGACATTGCCAAAGATTGTGCCCTTTTGCCAACTGTCAGGGGCTGAACAAAAAGTAGGACATCCCCAAAGGGGATGTCTCCTAAAGGTTAGAAAAATGACCTAAGGAAATTGGAACTTTGTAGGAGGGGCTAAAAGGTGAAGCCTCAAATGGATTGCACTGGAGGAATATGTGCGTAGCTGTTTTGGCCTCAGCTGTAATGAGTTATTAGTAATAGTAGCAGTAGTAATATACAAATGTTAGCTCTATCTTGAATAATTAGTTATATGATAATAGTATAGAGTAATGTAAGTTATTGCATAATAACTTCCTCTTAAGCTCACAAAAAAAGAAAATAGTCAAGAAAATACTTACTATACGCGGGAATTTTATAGATCCAATTTCTTTGTTTACTGGCTGAATACGGTAGGACAGGGGGTTTCCCATCTCTTCCCTCAAATGATGGCTCTAATTGAGCCACTTGTTAATACTGGAACATAAATTTTGCAAGGATTGAGATAAAATAACATTCTGCATTTTCGTGTACCAACAATGACTGGACCAAAGTCCAGTGAATAGGCCTTTGCCTTTGGGGATGACATGATCAATGCAGCCACAGGTGCAAGGATCTTCAATTTATGCAAATCACCCATTATTCATAGATAGATTTTGTACTAAAAATAATACATACAGTTTAATGTTGGCTGTCCAATTGTGTTAAAATTTCAGGGATTGTTTCCTGTGCCTTGAGGACCTGATTTTTGTCGTGAAGGGAAAAGGTCTGAGAGGGCCTGAACATTGGCTAACAAACTTTTATCTCTGATCGGTCTGAAATTTGCACCCATAAGCCCCATGGCAAAAAAAAAACTAATGTACACAAAGGATTGCTTTTATGAAGCAAGGCCTTCAAAATGGAACTAAAAAGCTTTTTCTGATTGGTTTTAAACTTATATCCTTCAGTTCCAAAGCATGCCAAAGTGCCAAAAAATTAAGATTGCTTAAATTTTGGCTGAACTTAATTCATATATTCATTTTTTGTATTAAGTTGAAGACAAATTGCTTTTTTCCCTATTTTAATTAAACCATTATCTATGCTTTGCAGAGAATTTGTATTTTGGCATCTATCCCAAGTACAATACAAGAATCCAAGTGTACAAATAGTGACATTCAAGAATATGACTCCAACTCCATTCATCAGATGTTACCTAGGTAAGGGTTGTCTTGGTATTAAGCCAAAGAAAACGATGTCTACTTTTAGGCATACTTAGTATGCAAATCACTTCCTTCGTTTCACTAATTCTATCAGGAATGTTCCCTCATCGCCATAAATAACTCCAACTCCATTCATCAGATGTTACCTAGGTAAGGCTTGTCTTGGTATTAAGCCAAAGAAAACGATGTCTACTTTTAGGCATACTTAGTATGCAAATCACTTCCTTCGTTTCACTAATTCTATAATGAATGTTCCCTCATCGCCATAAATAATAAGTAGGCTTAATGCAGGTAGGAACAAAACAATGTGATACAGAACTACTTCGTTACACACAATTACTTTGTTCACACATAAATTATTTCAGAAGATCTCCCATTATATATTGACCTCCCAAATAATAACTTACAATAATCATAACGCGTCTGAAAACTGATATGGGAGCATACACATTTATTACCCGCGAGGTATAGTTGCATCTGTTGCTCTGCAACTGTGATCCACAGGTCATAGTTGTTGCAACACTCCAAGGGGCCTCGGCACCGGATATATAGTTTTCACCCAGACCCCTTTCCCATTCTGTGGATTTTCTAAAATAAGCCATTTTATGTCAATCTTTTGGTGAAAATTTCGAAAGAAAATTCAAACTTTTAAGAGCATTTTTAAATTTTTCAATAAACCACAGTTCCAAACTTGGAATTGACCTAAAACTTACTAGGATTGACCCAGAACTTAAAAGGAAAAAGATGACATTTTAATTCGAGTGCTGCAGGATAGGGAAATTTCATTGGCAGAATTAAAAAAAAACTTCTTGCTGATCCTTTGTTTTATAAATTATAATATAGAGACTACTCTGACAACCAGTTTGTGACAATGTTTCGAGAAATATTCATGGAAGGAGGCAACAGAGTCACTAAACAATGACATCATACAAAAAATAAAACAATGACATCATAAAAGCGTCAACTAGTATAGAATGGTTGGGGTTATCGAAAACCTAGTTGCTTAAAGCTGAATAAAAAAAAATGTTGAACCGTTTATGGTTCTTTTGCACTGAGCTGGAGGACCTTTCACACCAGCACAACTTAAGACTTTGCGTTACTTTGTCTTACAGAGCAATACACAAATTTTGTCTGTAACGTAGGCAGTGCCAAGTTGACTCGAGCTCCACTTGAAATTTTACTGTTAGATCAAGGAAATTCCTAAAATAACAGAATGGAATTAAGATAATCAGGAGAACAGAAGAAATTCCTAAATATTGGAGGGAAAGTACTGTCCTTCTCCCCCAATTGACATCACTGAGCCAGTGGGTTTGCCTCTGGTTATCTTAAAGTGGCTTTTGGGCAAATCGTATTCTATGTCATTATATTTTTGACAACTAATCTATGTCTTTAAAGGCCTGCCCTTTCCTGAACTTTAAAAATAAAATTATGAAATTCTGCTCTGTTTAATCAAAGTTTCATTAAAACAGAATATATCTATATCCAGTAAAAAACAGGAGAGGTTAAATGTTCTTTCTAAGATTTCTGGGGGAGGGTGCCAGCTTTTAGTTTTCTTTCATTTATCTGAATATAAAAGCCAAAATTCGTGACTCAAAAAGCCAAGAAAAATAATTGGTTTTCCTGTTGCCCAGAAAAACTGAAATTTCATAAGGTTAAAATGAGGACATGGGACGGTCAGGGCGTATTTTACTCCAGTTCAAGGGCGACTTTCCATGCCATTACTGTCCGTGCTTTTTTCTTAAATATTACCATATTTAGAGCAGTAGTAAAAGTTTTATTTTTTAGTGCATTTAGGGATAAAATATATATTTTTTAATTTTTGCCTATTATGGACATAGACGGCTGTTATACTCTTTTTTCCGGAAGATAAATTCCATATCCCCCCCCACATTTTATCGAGCATTATCAGCTCAAAGAAAAATTGCAATTTGAATAGAGCAGCCGTTAAGACTTATTAAAGAAAGCCTTACGCTTCTCTGGTGTCATATTTATTATTTGAACTATTTTACCTCATCTTATTTTTTTATTATCTTCTAGATAATTACGAAGAAATAATAATGGATGTAGACTCTCAATCAAAAGAAGATATTTATGATAGATTCAAAAGGGTATTAGCAAAACCACAGTGAGTATATATATTCTTATTCATCCACCTATATTTTGGCAAGTTTCTGAATCTCTAGAGAAAATCCGTTTATTCTTGTACATAAATGCATCAAAGGCGTAAAGCCAAATAACAAGCTTGGATAGCGCAGTGGAAGCTCTTGATCTCGGGGTCACGGGCTGGGCTTCATTTTTCCGTAGGTAAGAAGTGAAATATTAATAATACATTCCTTATGACTTTTGAACGAGATGTCATGCATTATCATTATTCATAAATGGCCAATCAACCTTGATACTGGACCTCTTATGTTTTCCCCAAGGCTTTTGTTCAGGCTGTGGTTGTGGAATTGGTTGCTGCAGTTTTGATTCCACACCAGGAAGAATAATATATCTTTGTTTTTTCAATGTATTAGCTTCTGTGCTTTTTGAACTTGTCACCATAATGTCAACCAATCTAGTCTTTTTACCATTTCTAAATTGCAGCACGTTTCTGTGTTATGGACACAGCTTTTACGCCAAAGTTTAACTTTACATTTACAATGCTTCAAAACTGAAAAAGAGCCCCTGAAAAAACTGTCCTTTTAACAGGAGGCCTTAAATGCCAATATTATAACTTTCGTCCTGTTCTGCATCCTCCCTGGCCTGACATTATCTGGTCAAGCAGCCTCCTTTTCTTTGAAATATGATCATGAATCATGAGGAAATTTAGAATTGCTGTTCTTAAAAAAAAGCCGCATTCGCACAACTGATTGGGGTAGCTGATCCACTGACAGCGCCTGATATCATAGCTTCAACCTCAGGTTGATACGTTTATATTTTTAATGGAGTATTTACCGGAAAAATATTATTCCAGTCGAATCCTCCATATCATATGGAGTCAGAACCCACTAGGCCAAGTAAAAAAAAAAAAAAAAAAAAAAAAAAGTAACTAAATAGGATCTTATCAAAATAAAGATTTACATAAAAGCCGCCTAATAGTATAAAGTACAATCTTTTACTTCTCTATAAAAATAATTTATAATAATTGGGGAGTAAAATTCCATTTTACAGCCTAATCACATGCGTAGTTTAAATATATTCCTCCACCAAGTGATACTGAAAGTTGAATCCTCTCTTCATATTGGCAGGAAGTACCGCTCGCGAGAATTTGGCCCTAAAAACTAAAAATTTTAGAGTTTCCGGGCCCCTTCCCCAAAGAAAGGAAATCCACTAATTTTCCAAGTTTCCTTGGGAAACTTTACCGTCCCTCCATTTTGTGTGGACTATGTAACTTAATGTTTAGAGGCAAATATGGCACTGTGACCTCTAAAACTAGGACGATATTCATATAGCTTTTCAGAAATCCCAAGCCAATTAGCTATCTTCTAATTTCCTGCTAAAGCCGCCCAAAATTTGTGCGCTAGGTATAAAATCCTTTTTGCGTCAGGACGGGGGTTCCAATCCTGGTGTTGCTGGTTATTTAGTTTGGAACGGCAGTCGGTGGTGTGATTCTGTATGCTTAGACAGAGTCGAATCAGCTCTAAATGGGTACCTGGAGAAATCTGTGGGAGATAAAGAGGAAGGGTGTTCTAAAGCAAAGGGTGGCTGTCCCCCAACACCCCATTGCACTTTCTGGCCAAAGAGCCATGAAACGGAAATCAGCATTGCGAGTGGGAACTGTGAAGTTCAAAGATTCATTTATCTTTAGTTTTCGTTGCGATGTTACTGAAGGAAAAACAACACTAAAGTGGATATAAACATTGTTTTTTGGAGTATTTTAATGAAGGGAAGAGACATCAGGGAATTGAAAAATAGTTATTCAAAGAAGTGGAATGTAGGTTGTAAGACCAGGAAATCGAGACATGAGTAAGATATATACATCAGATTCCCTTGAGGTTTCTGGCACCAGATATGGTGAAAATAAATTTATTTTGATTCAAGTTTTAGAAACTAAAGTCCCTATTTTGTCGGATTAATTCAATTTTCAGGCAGTTTAAGGTCTCACTATCGATCATTCAGATTAAAGAATTTTGGGAGAAGTTAAGGTTCATGTCTCGTCCTTGTCCGAGGTTTGGTCATGGTAACGAAGCTGAAAAGGAATTGTGGATCCCAAGAACTTTTGCTTAGAAGGAATTTCGAAAAGAACTGATGCCAATTTAGTTTTCGAAACTTTAAAAAAAAAAAATAACAAGCAAAAAAGTTCTAAAAATAGAACAAACGCCGATCAATTTACAGCGCACCGCCGATCACTTTGTGACATGCCGCTGAATTTTATTTCGACGTGGCTGTGGAGACTAACAGAAAGGTTTTTGACCACGATTTTTCAGTCCCTTTTAAGAACCCAGAAATCATACACAATAAGCTCATTCCACCTTGCTGAAATTTAAAAAAATAAAGAAGGTAACTAGTATACTTTCTTACCTTTCTATCTTAACAAGTTTTGATACAATTTCTATGTACACTTTTCGCAACTCACAAAAATGTGAACAAAACTTTAGAAAGAAAATTGGGGGATAATTTGATTTGTCTAGTTATAAAGTTCTAGAAATTGACACTACCTCTTATTTGACTCTGCAACAAATCTTTCTCATATTTTAGGTTTAAAGACAAATTTTTTCTTCATTTATAGGTTTACCAGTGTTAGCAATTTTATCTCCCTATTTGGTAAAATTCAGTCTAGATTTCGCCAGATTCCGCTGTGAATAGTTTTCTAATGACATATTCTTTCAGGAACCGTTTTGGGATATTTCGTTTATTTGGGGCCATTGGCATGCTAATCGGGAAAAGTTTTTTAATTGATACTAACCGACAGTTTACGTTGGAGGTTCCAGAATAGGATAAGCTTCCTTTCTTGGATGTCCAAATTCGAAAAAGGGCTCCAACTTCGAATTTTCTCTATATAAGAAACTGAATAACAATGATCGTTGTTTGCATTTCTCTTCAAACCACCCCCTTCTGTGACAAGAGACATAACCATTTCTTTCGTTTATAATATGGTTTTTAAAATTTGTTCTGGCATTCGTATAGTCTCTGAGCTAAATTACAAAAAAAATATTTTGTTCTTTAATGGTTATCTTGTTGAGCTTTGTTTTGACCAGATTATAAAAAAATACTAAAAAAGGCAAAAAAAGACAGTAATGAACTCATGCCCCATTGCTCATTCAATCTCGCTAAGGAAAAAAAAACTTTTACGGAAATATGGATATTTCGGCCTTCTACAAAAACAGATTTAAGGTTGAACGTCTTTTCGATTTCAGAAAAGACAGAACATATCCTATTTCTGCTAGCAGTGTATATAGAGTCCCGTGTTCCTGTGAGGAATTTCACATGGGCAGAACCCATTAACAGTTGGGAGAAAGGCTTCTTTAACACAAACTTTCAATAGACAAATCTAGAAAGTCTAAAAGTAAAAATGATTATTTTAATTCTGCTTTGGCTCTCCATGCTTTTGAATACCCCAATAATTTAGTTTTTCTTGATGAGACAACCTTAGTACTCACAGTAAATGGTTTACATAATCTAGTTACAAAAACAAAAAAATATTATTACATGTGGTTACAAAAAAAGAAGAAATACATGCATAAAGATTTAACTATAAACAGAGATTATTATATAGTCCAATAAAAATAGACTCATAGGAATTCCTTTTCATTTAGAAAAAGATCAATTGGTTGTTTTAATACAAATAGAATCAATAGACAGGCTGAATCTGGTGCCCATAGATAGAATTCATGGATAGAATGGTTGATTCAATTGTTTGTATATTTTCAGACACTTTTTTGCGTTTGTTTATGTTACCAAGGTCATTTTTAAAAATTTCCTTTAGCATTGAAGATGACTTAATGGTGGTCATTGCCGAAATATCTGCTTGGTTACCGCTACTCACTGGCTAAAAATTATTGTTATTTCCTTCATTTTTCTTTTCGTGCCCTTGGTATTTCTGGCTGGTAGTACTACTACTCCTTAGTACTATCTGTTGGTATATTGGAACACGGCTCATTTTCCAAGGAGATATTTCAGGAAATTTACTGAAAGATATACTGTTGATCTTTTAGTTGGGTAGAGTTACAGAAATATGTCGAGGATAAAATGGACACTTTCCATATATTTTCTGCATAGCCAAAGGTGTCTTCTAAACGCGATGGAGATGGCCATATTGCTGTACTTTTGTATTAGTTCGTTACAATAAGTCTGTTCAAATCATTCAGCTCTAGTAGGTAGCATCAGACAATTCTCAGTGGCAAGTTTTGAGCTCCTTTTTGATTTACTTTCAAAGTCTTTTCACAGGGCCTTGATGCTATGATCTTGCATTCAATTTTACAGTTCTTTTAGACGGTTTGAAAAGCTGGAAAAAAAAGTAAAAAAAAAAAAATATTATATAATGATTGTTGATGTTGAAGGCAATAAAAAAAAATATATTTTATCTGATGATTGTATTGATTCTTTATTTATGAATTGTGTTTTTAGATGAAACGTCCTAGAAGCCATAATGCGATTTTGTTTTTTCTCAACACAAATTTAACAAAAAATGGTTAGTGTGCTTCATAAAATTTAGTGACATTGTAATCCCTGTCATGGTTGCAATAGATTTATTTATGTCAAAACATTATTTTTAACCAATTATAGATATTTAAAGGGTACTATACATACTGTGTATCAATTTGGTTCCCTTATGTGTTTTTTATTTTTTCTTCTTTTTTGTGTTAGGTATAGTCCATTTTTAAAAAGTACAAGTTTGATGATCAGGCATCAAATCTAATAAATTGTACGTATAACTTCAATACCAAGCAATTCTTTTTCAGAGCTCAGCTTCAACTGGAAGCCAAGTCCTCAGAAGATAATCCTGCCAACTTTGGAGCCACCTGCTCAAAGCACTGTATGTGTGAAGTCCCTGGACAAGTCCCATGCCCTTCAGTAGTGCCATTGCCAAAGACAATGCGTGGAAAATATGTATTTAACCCAGATCTGTTAAACGAGTAATTTATTAAACGTAAAAATTTCTCTGATTAACCAGATTTCTACACAATTGCAGGCATAATGTCAAATCCATCTAATTCTCTTGTTAACTGAATGCCAAGTGCTAAAAATCCCAGTGATTTCACAATAGACCTGAAAATAAAAACATTTTATGAACGATTCCTTTATAGAATATTTTAATAAAGTGGTATAAATTAAAACAAAAGCAGATTCTAAGTTAACCTTTTAGTAGGCTATGCATAGGTGCACTCGAATCCAAAACTTAGGAGGGACAAGAGATTTTTCATGTGGAACAGGGAAGAATCCACTGCAAACAAAGTGCATCATTCCTGGGTCAGTGTCCTTTGGACCAGTCTTGGGATGGAGGTTTCTCAACTCTCAAAAAAGAATACAAGTATTAACAATGGAATTCTAAAAAAGAGAGAGAACTTACCCGTTGTACTAAAAACTTTGATTGGGTTAAGAATCTGTCATGCTAAGAAAAATTTATGGATATTCTAGATGTATCAGGAGCTCAGGGGCCTTTTTACATTTTATTAAACTAATGGTATGATCTAATTGAATTAAAAAAAAAGAAAGTTACACGGGCATATTTTATAGCAAATGAGCATTTAGAATTTGGTAAAAGTAAATGTAGATCATAGAGGCTATCCACAAAAATATGAGGAAGCAGTTCCGAGATACCATCAGAAACACCTGCAGTTCCTTTGTATAAGAAAGATGACAAATCCCTATGCATTAATTGCAAAGGAATAAGTTCTGGCCTCAAAAGTCAGCAACCTATTGAATTAATAAGTTGTAACAAGAACTTGTGATGCTGCTGACATGGTGTAGAGACAAACAATGGTGTAAGCTTATACAGATTTACAGATACCTTTAATTATTAGTTTCAAACAGTTTGTGGTAATGAACTGTAGTAAGGAGCAACATGGCTCAACAGTAACCAAATCTCTAAACACGGAATTTTTTTTATCAATCGATGTATCAAAAGAATAGTCTTATTATGCTGATTCCAAATACGTAATGTTCATTAAGTTTAGTATTACCTATCAGAAGATACAATTCGAAAAAAAGAGGAAAACACCCCCCAAAAGTTAAGGAATCTTAACAAAAATCACACCAGAAGATTCAGTGTGTAAAAGAACTATATTAACATTCTTTCAAGCTTCTATCTATAAAAATGGTAAATCTTGAATTTTGTGGATCATGGATGCATGTTTGTTTTTCCCCCAGGGATGGTTGTATTGAACCAATGATCCTAGAAGATCGGCAGAGGACTCCTTCAATCGGAAAACAAAAGTTCTAGTGCTCTTTTTAATTAACCAACAAGATTGGGGGCAGCTAGCCCCCCTCCTCCAAAGTCATCTACCAAAACTTCGAGATTACCATTTTTTCAGCATAGTTCAAACGTCCAATAACTATGCTTTTTGTGATGATTTAACCCTTGATTGTCCCTGGAGAAAGGGCTTTAAGTTACGCAATTATGGTGATATAAGGGGAATCGTATCGAACCAATGGTCCTAGAAGATCGTCAAAGGGCTCATTTGAACGGAAAGTAAAAGTTATAGTGCCCTGTTTAAGTGACCAAAAAGAGGGGGCAGATAGCCCCTCTCCCTCAAAATCATCCGACCAAAACTTTGAGATTGGCATTTTTTTCAGCATAGTTCAAAGGCCCAATAACTATGCTGGTGGTGATATAAGGGGAATTATATCAAACCAACGGGCCTAGAACATCGGCATTCTTATAGCTCATTTGAAAGTAAATTAAAAGTTCTAATGGCCCTTTTGTCACCTAGGATGTAGGAGGGCGGTTAGCCATCTCCAAGAGGCGTTTAATCAAAATTTTGAGACAGCTATTTTGTTCAGAATAGCTGTTTGATCCAATAAATATGCCTTTGGGAATAACATGACTCCCACAGACTCTGGGTGAAGGGCTGTAAGTTGTGAAATTTGGCGATATTTTTCACCTATAGTATTCGTAATTGCAATGTAAATCTCGTGTTCACCTGAAAATCGAGAGGTTACTAGTTCAAACCTGACAATCTCTAAAAAATCTCAGAAAAAATGAACAGTTATGACTTGAATTTTGTCATAAAATAATACACTGGAGGTGTTGGTATTTCCGGGATAAAATTTCCAAGGAGGCAGATTTTTAACATGATTTGAAAATGTCCAATAGACGTTTTTGGGGAAAAAGAAATTTCCCTAGAGGATTTTCAGCAAGGATGGAATTGTAAGGGGGGGGTAGTCTCTAGGTGGGTGGTTGAGGGTTTATTTTATGTGAGAAGAGCTTTTCTTTGAAGAATTTTCTATGGGGGAAGCAATTCCATGGAGGGAAGCTTGATTTCCCAGTATTATTTGAAAAAGATCAGAAATTAAATAAAACAAGTTTTTCAATTGAAATTAAGAGCAACATTAAAACTTAAAACGAACAGACATTATTTCGTATATTAGGGGGGGGGGGATTGACCCCTCCTCAATACCTCGCTCTTTACTTTAAAGTTTGACTTTCTGTCTCGAATCTTTAAGAACGACTCCTCAAAAACACAAGGGCAGTTTAATTAGAAGAATCAGATTTTAATGCTGATTTCAAATATATAAGTTTCATCTAGTTTAGTCCTACCCATCAAAAGTTACGTACCTGAGAAAATTTGCCTGATTATCGAAAAAAGGGGGAAGCACCCTCTAAAAGTTATATAACCTTAATGAAAATACCATCAGATTCAGCGTATCAGAGAATCCTACTGTAGAGGTTTCAAGCTCCTATCTGCAAAAATGTGGAATTTTGCATTTTTTGCCAGAAGAAAGGTCACAGATGCGTGTTTATTTATTTATTATTTGTTTTTTTTTCCAGGGGTGATCGTATCGACCCAGCGGTACTAAAATATCGTAGGAGGGCTCATTCGAAGGGAAATTAAAAGTTCTAGTGCCCTTTTTAAGTGGTCCGCCAAAAAATGGAGAGCAACTAGGCCCCCTCCCACACTCATTTTTTCCCAAAGTCGCCGATCAAAATTTTGAGATAGCCATTTTGTTCAGCATGGTCGAAAATATAATAACTATGTCTTTTAGGATAACTTAATCCCCCAAAGTCCCCGGGGGGAGGGCTGAAAGTTATGAACTTTACCCAATGTTTACATATAGTATTGGTTATTGGGAAATATACATACATTTGCAGGGGGGGATTTTTTCTGGTAGTAGGTGGGTGGGTGTTATGTGGGAGGATCTTTCCATGGAGGAAGTTTTCATGGGGGAAGGGACATTGCTATGAAGGGGACACCGGATTTCCCAGCATTATTTAAAAAACGATCAGAAATTAAAAAAAAAAGTTTTTCAACTGAAATTACGGAGCAACATCTAAACTTAAAATGAACAGAAATTATTACGTATATGATTAGGCTCGCCCCATAGTCAATACCTCGCTCTTTAAGCCAAAGATTTTTTTTTAGTACTTTCATAAGAGCTAATTTATTCTAATTAATTTTTAAAGAATTGGAACAAAATTCGAACTTTATTGCAAAGAGCGAGGTATTGACTAGGGGGCGAACCCCCTAATAAACGTATTAAAAATATATCAATATATAAGTTCGTTACGTATGTTAATTCGTAAGTTACGTAAATTTATTACAAATAAAAACGTTCCTAAATAAAATTAAACAACTTTCGAGAAAGCCAAATAAAAGTAAAATTAATATGCAAATTTTGTTTTAATTATTGATCTACGGTGAGCCAAAATAAAAACCTGCATAAATTCAAAAACGTTCAAAAATTAAATAAAAAAACAAGTTTTTTAACTGAAAGTAAGGAGCGACATTAAAACTTAAAACGAGCAGAAATTATTCCGTATATGAAAGGGAATGTCCCCTCCTCAACGTCTCGCTCTTTACACTAAAGTTTGACTCTCTCACAACTCTATTTTTGTTTAAACAATAAAAACTTTAGCGTAAAGAGCGAGACGTTGAGGAGGGACAGCCCCTTTCATATACGGAATAATTTCTGTTCGTTTTAAGTTTTAATGTCGCTGCTTACTTTCAGTTAAAAAAAACTTGTTTATTTTTTATTTAATTAGAATAAGAAGCTGTTAAAATTACTGAAAAACTTTAGCGTGTAGAGCAAGGTATTGAGGAAGGGACAACCCCCCTAATATAAGAAATAATAGATACACATAGGTCAGGCTAGCAACAGCAATGATTAGATCTATTACCTTTGAAAAGAAAATAAAGTTTGGAATCAAATGGTATATTTGTTTAATTTATATCTAATTTATGTCCTGTAAATAACAAGGCGTACGCTATTGTCTGCGATAAGTTATCCCTTTTAAAATAGTCCCAATTAAAAATACATAAAAATCACTATAGCACAAAATTACTACAAAAAAAAATATATATATAGATCAAGAGGGCTCATTTAAACGGAAATGAAAAATTCAAGTGCCCTCTTTAAGTAACCATAAAGATTATAGAGGGTGACTAGCCCCCATGTTGCATGTCCTTTTTCCACCAAAGTCATAAGATCAAAATTTTAAAACAATCATTTTGTTCAGCATAGTTAAAAGGTCTAACAATTGTGGACCTTTCAGGAATTACTGGGATGACATGACCTCCCACAGCCCCCGGGGAAAAGGCTTTAAGTTATGAAATTTGCCCATTGTTTACATATAGTATTTGTTATTGGGGAGTATACAGTCATTTTTCAAGGGGGGGGGGGGGGGGGGGTTTCCGTGGTGAGGGAAGATTCCAGGGGTGAACTTTCCAGGGAAAATTTTACACAGGGAAATTTGCCAGAATTCCTGTACAAAATTCTTTTTATTTATCTTACTTTTTTTGGTGACTCAATTTTACATGTGTAGGTGATACACTCGAATTGTCTAGGGAGAATTTTCAGTGGGGTAGGAATTGTCTGGGGGGATTTCCAGGAAAAATTTTCCACAGAGGTGGGAGTTTTGGCATGATTCGAAAAATGATCAGAAATTAAATACAGAACAAGTGTTTTTTCAAATGAAGCAGAATTTTCCAGGTTGCATTGTTTGAAGAAAATTTTCTGGAGGAAGGGGATTTCCGCGGGAGAAACTTACCATAGAAAAGAAAATATTCCAGAGGAGGAAATTTTCCTCGGGGGGAGGGTGGTAGGCAATTTTATATAAAGAGGGTAGGTGGATTTCCCAGTATTATTGGAAAAACGGGCAGAAATTATTTTTTTTTTAACAAGCTTTTCCAGCCGAAAGTATAGAGCAACATTGAACTGAGAGCAAACAGAAATTATTTGGTATTTAAGGGGGGCTGCCCTCTCCTAAATACCTTGCTCTTTACATTAAAGTTTGACTTTTTGTCCTAATTCTTGAAGAACCACTCCTGAAACACAAGGACCATTTGATTAGAACAAGGATTAAGGAGGAAGCAGCCCCCCTCATATATACAATAATTTCCGTTTGTTTTAAGTTCCATTGATACTCCATAGTTTTAGTCGAAAAAACTTATTTTTTTAATTTAATTAATTAAAAAAAAAACTTTTCCCACAAAATAAGTTTTTCAAAAAAAAGTAAAGAAAAAAAGTTTTTCAAAAAAAAAAACTCCATTAAACGAAAAATGAACAAAACTAGAATCAAATAATCTACCAAGCACACAGTTACCCCAAATCAGTATCAATAAATAAATGAAACGCAAAACGAACAGAAATTACTATAAATAACTGAGTCAAACTCAAAACGAGCAGAAATTAACACGAGTAGAGCTCAAAATTCCTATGCCTTCCCTAGGCCAGAACATAATTTGCACTTTACTGAAAAAAAATACAAATGAATGTGCGTTGTCAGTTTAATATACGTATGGGGATATTTATTCCTTAAAATGTTAATAATATATGATTTATTAAAGATGTAAAAGTGGAAACATTTAATTTTTTTCAGTAAAGTGCAAATTATGTTCTGGCAAACTCAAACAGAGTCAAACTCAAAACGAGCAGAAATTAACATGAGTAGGGTTCTAGCCCCCATGCTTTCTAAAAGCCAAAATATAATTTGTACTTTACTGAAAAAAATTCAAATGAATTTACTAAAAAAATGTGCATTGTCAGTTTAATATACATATGCTGATATTTATTCCTTAAAATCTTAATTAATTTTTGATTTCTTAAAGTTATAAAAGTAAAAACATTTAAAAGAATTTTTTCAGTAAAGTACAAATTATATTCTGGCTTTTAGAAAGCATGGGGTTTAGAACCCTACTCATATTAATGTCTGCTTTTTTGAGTTTGACTGTTATTTATTTTAATTTCTGTTTGTTTTGGGTTTCATTTATTTATTGAAACTGATTTGTGGTAATTCTATGCTTGGTAAATTATTTGATTCTATTTTGTTCATTTTTGGTTTAATGGAGTTCTTTACTTTTTTTGGAAAAACATATTTTATGGAAAGTTTTTTTTTAATTAATTTCTGTTCGTTTTATAATGACATAGTCTTTTTGAAGGAGAAAGACTGATCCTCTTCTAAAGTTAAACAACCATCCCTCTCATAAAAAGCTTAAATACCCCCTGGCAAAACTTATAACCCTTGCCCCTAATCTCTGGGGTTTGTTTCAACCCCAAAATCCTTGTTATATTATATTTAGACTATTTTGAATAGAATGGCAATCTCAAAATTTATATTAAACGCATTTCGGGACAATACGACGTGTGTGTGTGTGGTGGGGGGGGGGGGGGTAGCTGCCCTCCGATCACTTTGCCTCTGAAAAAGAGCACTAGAGCACCTGATTATAAATCCAATGAGCCCCCCCCCCCTCCGAAGTTTATATGACCACGCTTTCTGTAAAAACCTTACATTTCCCCAGGGCATAATTTACAACCCTTGCCCTGAGGGCTGGGGGGATTTGTTATCCTCAAAGACATAATTTTCAGACCTTGGCAAAATGGCTATATCAAAAATTTTGATTGGAAGTGTTTGGGGAAATGATGGGAGTGGGGGGGGGGGGGGCATTTGCCCTCTGATCACTTTCGACTAATAAAAAAAAAGCGCACTAGTCCTTTCAATTTCGAATCGAATGAGTCCTTTTTGAAGCTTCTACGACAAAACTTTCTACAAAAACCTTATATGTCCCAAGGGCATAACTTACGACCCTTGTCCTGGGGGCTATGGGGGGAGGGTTGTCATCCTCAAAGATATAATTTCCAGACATTTCAACTACGTAGAATAAAATGGCCATATCAAAATGTTAACCAGAAATGTTTGGAGAAATAATGGGCGTGGGGGGAGGGGATTCTCCCTCCGATTACTTTCGACTATTAAAAAGGGCAATAGCCCTCTCAGTTCCCAATCGAATGAGCCCTTTTTGAAGTTTTTACGACAACACTTTCTATAGAAGTATTATATGCCCCCAGGGTATAACTTACAACCTTAGCCCTGAGGGCTGTGGGAAGATGTCATACTCAAAAAAATAATTTCCGGACCCTTCAACTACGTTCAACAAAATGGCTATATATAAATGTTGATCGGAAGTGTTTGGGGAAACGATGGGCGTGGGGGGGGGGCATTCGCCCTCCAATCGCTTTTGACTATTAATAAGGGCACTAGCCCTCTCAATTCCCAATTGAATGAGCCCTTTTTAAAGTTTCTACGACAACACTTTCTATAAAAACCTTATATAGCCCCAGGGCATAACTTACAACCCTTGCGCTGAGGGTTGTGGGGGGGGGCACCCTCAAAGACCTAATTTCCAGAACTTTAAACTACGTTGAACAAAATGAATACCTCAAAATTTTCATTGGATGTGTTTGGAGAAATGGTAGGCGTGATAGAGGGGGGTAGTTGCCCTTCAATCACTTTCGACTATTAAAAAGAGCACTAGCCCTCTCAATTTCCAGTCAAATGAGCCCTTTCTGAAGTTTCTACAGCAACGCTTTCTAAAACTATATGCCCCCAGGTAGACCCCGGCGCCGCGCCGATGAGGGAAGACCGGCGGCGGCGGGGCGAAAAACAGCTTGCCACACCGCGCCGCCGGTAAGATGCCGGCAGCGCGCCGCCGGCGCGATCAATGTTGACCGCAAACATTAATGTTTTCATCAAATCACAGCTTAAATTTATTTCTCAAATCACAGCTTAAATTTACAACAGATTCAAGCCTATTCTCATGAGTTCAAAAATTCACAAGTCGCTGGCTGGAAACTGGTCTTCTTCGTTATTCATCAAGAGAAGTAGAAATCTGATAGAAACGAAATGGCCGTGGCGTTTCAGAACCCTTGCATAATAGTTGAATTATCGATTAGCTATATATTCTTAACATAAATAATTATCAAAATTAGTATTTTTTTATCGAGCATTACTGCATACAAAACTTCAAATACCGTATCACAAAATTCGTCAGTTATCTGGGTAAAAACTTTGAATATAACTTTGAACTTAGAAGCTTACTTTTTTCATAATGCTCTTTGCCTATATCTGTTTTGTCACCTTTAAAACAGTTGAAATGGGCGACTTTGATATTGATTGTTTTTTTTTTTTTTGCTCATTTGGATTCCTAAAAAGCCTTCTTGTATTAAAAACTGGTTTTTAATAACAACTTAAACAAAAATACACTTTAAAGTTTTTTTTGGCTTCTTTATAGAATATACGTCATGCAGGCTAAGGCTGAACTGCTGCTTTTTTATTGCTTTTGGCTGCTCTTTTGAATATTATTCATTGTTTTCTTTTGGGGATTCATTCCAAATTATAAACTGATATAATAACCTAATATCAGTCAAATTATAAACTGCATCTAAAAGGAGTAAATTTATTAAATTGAAAAATACATGATGAACACTTCACATGAGAACACTTCAATTACAATGAAACAACAAACACTTAATGGTTTATTCGGTATGAAGAAAAATGAAGTGTCAGCTATTTTCTTAGGTAAAAAATGAAAAGCTCATCCATTTAAATGTAATTAAATGAAATAATAAGCAGACTGAAGTAGCTCCAGGAAGATGTTGAGATTTTCTTTCTAGTTCGTCACTTTTAATCCAAGCAAAATGTTAGGACACTGTGTATCAGTTATTGAGTTTAAGCTTTGACTTCCAAATGCTCAAAAAATCACCAAATTTAAGAAAGTCGCAACAATAATTCACCTGTGGTCAAAATACTCAAAGACTTCTCTTTGATCCCCACCCAGGCTCAAAGCTTCTGCTATGGTCATTTCCATGAAAATCTCCGAAGAGTTTCTTTTTAAAATAGCTTTCAAGCGTAGTTAGGGGTATTTAGCCTTTTTTGCTTTTCTTCAAAGCTTTGAAAAAAGTGTTATAATATTCCAAATGTTGCATTTGTGCATATTTTTGGCAATCATTTGTGGGTTGATCGAATTTTTTAAACCACTGTAGATACGTAAGAACGTTGCAACATCTAGTACCCTGAGGTCATAAGACTGTCAAAGACTCCTCCTTGAACCTCCCAAATTGAAAGCTTTTATTATGACCTAGCCTTTTAATGTAACTTGGGCAATGGACCAAGGGCGCCATTGTCACTCGAGCGCAACGTTAGGTGGGGATGTCGATATCGCTTTCGTCACACCAATTCGTTTTAGTGTGAATCTGCCTGGTACTTATGAATGAATGTTTTCAAAGTAAACCCGTTTCATCAATAAGAAAAAAAAACCGATTGGACGCATGTCCCTTTCCCTTTGGACGATAAAACCATGCAAGTGCTGTATCAAGTATAACTCACGAAAATCTTGTTAATTTTTGTCAACTTTTCAACTTTTTGGCATCCCTGCTTTCAATAAAAAAAAATCAAGGTACTATCACTTAAATATAATAACTCCCTATCCCCCCCTCTGGATACCCTCTTGATAGGATACCGTCTCTGCTTTAGATAAAAAAATATAATTAACTTATTGGCACCCCTGCTTTCAAAAAAAATCGAGGTATTACCATTTAAATATGATAGCTCACTACCCCTCCCCTCCTCTGGATACCACCTTGATAGGATGCCGTCTCTGCTTTAAGGTAAAAAAAAAATAACTGTTTTGGATCCCCGCTTTCAATAAAAAAAATTTCGAGATATTATCATTTAAATGTAATACCTCCCTACCCCCCCCCCCCCTCTGGATAACACCTTGATAGGATACCGTCTCAGCTTTCATTAGAAAAATAATTTACTTAATAATTAACTAGGTCACTATATGGTTCAAACAAACACGCAAAATAACGTTAAACAGCTTAGTGTCCCTTGAAAAAAAATTGAGGGTATGAGTAAAGGGGTACAAAGACAACAAAAAAAAATGTCAAAATTATTCAGATATACCTCAAATTATTGGAAAACTGAGTCATAGATTCGCCGTGGCATTCAATAAGATCCAAAGAATCTAATTAAAAGGGAGCACACACAAAAGCCAAATTAGGCCAGTAGCCTATGAGAAATCGCAAAATACCCAAGACAATGAACAAGTCCTAATGGGGGGCCCCGGGTCTATCAAAATATTTCAATGGTTTCCCAGGGAATTTGATATCATTTTCTTCTGTCTCAACTTTAAATGAAAAAAATAATTATTTTTTTGGAATCCCTGCTTTCAAAAAAATGAGGTATTATCATTTGAAAATGATAGCACCCTATCTCCCCCTCTATAGGCAATAATTTATAATTTATTTATGAATCATATTTTTGGGGTAACTTCCGGTTCGATCTTTAATTCCCTAACCTTGTACATAGCTTGTACAAGCTTAGTCTGTAGCTAAATTTTGTCTCAATAGAAGTTTTTTTTTTTTTTGGGGGGGGGGGGGGTTAAAATGTTTCAGAAAGAAGATGGTATTTTCTATCAGGCGTTCAACAATTGAGTATTAAACATTAAGAAAATCTAAAAACAGCAAACAAAAAAAAATCTGCAAACTTACAATTCAGCTGTAGAAACAATCTGTCGGCTGTCAATTTCAAAATCCAACTGAAGGCTGAAGCTGTATAGTAGTGAATGCGTTCTATAATTCTATCCAACTTGAAAATAAAATTCTTGACTACGAATGATGTAAGAAATAGCGATTGGGAAACTGCATTCGAAATGATTTAAACTCATTTCATAAAGACGATACTTTTTTTTGTCAACATATGAAGAACTGTGTATATTGCAATATTTGCAATTGCATATTGCGTCTGTCTGGTTTTTATGCAAAGTAACAAAAGAGACGAAAATAAATGAACAAGAGAGTAGTGAAGAATTATGGTATGCAAAGTAATATTTGGCAGGGAAAGTCACTGGTGATAAATCGCTAGGGGTGGTACCGTGATTGCTCGATTTTCGGGGATTCGGGTAACCAATTTTTTTTCGGGGAAATACCCGAAAATTCGGGGATAGTGGAAGCCCTGCTCGATTTCTAATCAGTAAAATCGAAATAATAAACCACACGAGAAGGAAAAGCTCCGACTTTGCGGTTGACGCAATAAAGAATTGCCGCAAAATTAATTTAAAGTCGACCGAACGCCGCCGCCTCTGCCGGCGGCGGCATGCCTTCGGCACACCGGCGGCGTTACGACACTTCGGCGGCGTTCGACCGGGCCTCTCGTCGGCGGCGTTCGGTCGATCTGCCGGCGCGGCGCCGGGGTCTACCCCCAGGGCATAACTTGCAACCCTTACCCTGAGGGCTGTGGAGGGGGGGGGGTTGTTGTTGTCATTCTCAAAGACCTAATTTCTAGAACTTTCAAATACGTTAAACAAAATGGCTATCTCAAAATTTTGATAGGACGAGTTTGGAGGAATGGTGGGCGTTAGAGGGGGGTTAGTTGCCCTCCAATCACTTTCTACTATTAAAAAGGACACTAGCCCTTTCAATTTCCAATCGAAGGAGCCCTTTTTGAACTTTCTGCAACAACTATTTCTATAAAAGCCTTATATGCCCCAGGGCAAAACTTACCACCCTTACCCTGAGGGCTGTGGGGTTGTCATTCTGAAAAACCTAATTTCCAGAACTTTCAACTACTTTGAACAAAATGCCTATCTCAAAATTTTGATTGGATGTGCTCGGGGAAATGGTGGGCGTGAGAGGGGGGTTAGTTGCCCTCCAATCACTTTCGACTATTAAAAAGGGAAATTTCAACTATTTTGAAAAAATGGCTGTCTAAAAATTTTGATTGGATGTGTTTGGGGAAATCTTGAACGTGAGAGGGGGTTAGTTGCCCTCCAATCCCTTTCGACTATTAAAAGTGCACTAGCCCTTTCAATTTCCAATCAAATGAGCCCTTTTTGAACCTTCTACGACAATGTTTTCTATAAAAAACCTTATATGCCCCCAGGGCATAACTTACAACCCTTTCCCTGAGGGCTGTGGGGATGGGGTTGTCATCCTCAAAGCCCTAATTTCTAGAACTTTCAACTACGTCGAAAAAAATGGCTACCTCAAAATTTTGATTGGATGTGTTTGGGGAAATGGTGGGCAGGAGAGGGGGGTTATTTGCCCTCCAATCATTTTCGACTATTAAAAAGGCACTAGCCCTTTGAATTTCCAGTCAAATGAGCCTTTTTTCAAGTTTCTACAACAACACTTTCAATAAATTCCAATGTCCAATCAAATGAGCCCTCTTCGAAGTTTCTATGACAACTCCTTCGATACAAAGTGCCCTGGTCTAAAGAAACCAAAAAAAAAAATACTTTGTGCCAACATCGTTCTTTACTTAGGCAGCGCTATTGCCCTGCCTATTATATACATTAAGAATGGACATTCAATTCAGCTGGGAGAAAAAGCTTAGAGAAGGTCTTATATGAAGTGAAGGCATGGTAGACCAGTTAAGTGCGTTAAAGTAATTATTGCAATGCATGAAAATAATACGTGGAATGAGGAGTTGAGAATGGTTGTTTCCAAACCCTATTTACATGGTTTAACCTAAGAAACACAGTTGACCAATTTGACCTAAGAAACACAGCAAAGACTATGGGACAACATGGTGTAGAACAGGAAGATAAAACTCTCCTAAACTTAGATTATGGAGATAATTTGAGCATCCCAGATAAAAATATTAGCAAAATAAATACATTTTTGGAGACTCTGTGACTTCGATATGTAAGAACAGGATTGAAAACTCATGTTAAAAAGACAAAGTTACTTAGACTGGGAATAAATGAGGGTAACATCAGGCCTGTGGTGATTTCTGTTTGTTTTGGGCCTCATTTGTTCATTGACAGTAATTCCTTGTTTGTTTTAAGTTGGGATTATTATGTGACTTTATTTCTGCTTTTCTTTGGTTTAAATACTGCTCACTTTTCTTAAAAAAAATTGGTAAATACTTTTTTTTTTGTTTTAAAAGACAATAGAATACTCCTCTATGAAGACTCCTCATGAGAGGAGAATACCATAATAACGAAAGAATTGTAAAAATTTGCTTCCCTATTTAACTCTCTTTTTAATAAAAGATCTAAAGCCGAACTGGCCAGCCATGACAGAAAACACACACAAAAAAAAATATATATAAACTGGTCTATGGCCAGTAAATGAAAACGAAAAAAAAACGAGTATTTCGCCCGTATCTAACAAGGTGTCTTCAGCGTACAGAAAAAAAAACTGAAACTATGAAAAATATAGATAAAACTTATATAGAATAACCTAAAAATATAATATACAATTACTTAACATTTACAATTTGAAGCTACCTTCGTGACACCACCTTACAAAGTAACTGCAGTTTCTTTTGTGAGGTGGTTTCACGAACTTTAAATTTTAAGTAACTGTATGTTATATTTTTGGGTTATTCTATTTTAGTTTTATGTATATTTTGTAGTTTTAGTTTATTTTTTGTTTTCTCTGCGCTGAAGACGCCTTGTTAGATACGGGCGAAATATTCGTTTTTTTTTGTGTTTTTTTTTTCTTCGTTTTCATTAACTGGCCATAGACCCGTTTGTCATCTTTATATTTATTTATTTTTTGTGCTTTCTACCACTCTTTCTAGATACAATTTTCCCTACTATGACATCTGTACCTAAACCCGATATGGGAATGGATTCAGTCTTAGGCTAAATACACACTGATGAAAACGTAGACTAAATGGAAGGAACTCCCAAAATATGATTAAGGAAGTGTTCCCAGTGTCTGAATAGTGCCAAATATTTTGATTAAAAGTGTATCTTTCCTAAATGTTGAAGGCAGTTTCCTAATCCCAGATATGATGTAGATATTTTTAGATACGACTATGCAAGTTAGGATTGGCTGACTACAATCTGGGAAACTTTTTTCAACATTAAAGCTTAAGTAAAAGTATCTCAAATAAGTTTAAACCCGGACTATATAAAATTCAGTTATTCTGTCCTGCAATATTTGTCTATGATTAAATCTTACCATGATTAAGTGTGTCTGTTAGATGCTTTGTTTTTACCTTAAAGTCCTTGTTCCAAGATTAGGCAGTATTTTCTATGGCTATACTCGAACCAAAAGTGGGTAAAATTGTTGTGCATGACCACTTTTAAAGAAAGCGCCATAAAATCCTGAAAATCACTTTAATATATTCTAAAATACTTATTTGTATCATTGATAACAGTTGCTTTCCTGCAGTTTAACACCCCACCCCCTCCTCCTCTAATTGACAAATATATAGCCCAATTATATGTCCTCATTTCATGTTCAGTAGCACAGCTCTGTTGTGCTACTGAAAATGTTGTTGTTGTACAAACAACTCTGCTCAGAATCATTTGCTGTTAAATTAATTAATTAAAAAAAAATTTCCGAAAAATAAGTTTTTCAAAGAAAAGTAAAGGTCATTTTAAACTTAAGCTCAGCAGATACAAATACCTGTAAAATTCAAACTCAAAACGAGCAGAAATTACTTTTAAAGAATAAATGAAATCCAAAACGAACAGAAATTAAATATTCAATCACAGCAAAAACATACAGCAAGTAATAATATAAATGAATAAATAAGTCTTAAAGCGAGTAATGCTTAGATTGAATATGAAAATCAAGCTTAAAACGAAAAAAAAATATTTTGCTATTGAAGTATAAATGAAACTTCAAACAAACAGAAATTAAATAAACAATCAATGCAAACAAACATACAGTAGATATTAATGTAAATGAATAAATAAATCTTAAAACGAGTGAAACTTAAATTGAATATGCAAATCAAGCTTGAAACGAACAAAAATCACTACAAACAAGAGTTTGAGTATCGCCTCCTTCTCTCACTGTATAAGTCTAAAACCTACTGCGTCATTGGCAGCTTTACTGAAAACCAATTTTATTACAAATATTTTCTTTTGTACTTAATATTGAAAATAAACATTAAAATTATAGTAAAATTTTGAACTGATGAGCTTTCAGCAATTAATATCATTATACATCAAATTTTCAGTTTAATTTATTAGTTCTTTCTAAAGTTGTACAAGACGCAATTAGTTTCATTACAAACAAGAGTTTGGACACTGCCCCCTTCCTTAACTGTAAATAAAAACCAAAAACCTACAGCCTCATTGGCGCTTAACTGAAAACGAATTATACTACAAATATTTTCTTTTCCAGTTCTTACAGCACTGAAAAGAAAAATAAAATTACAGTGAAATTAATTCTTGAACTGATGGATCTTTCAATAATTAATATCATTATACATCAAATATTCAATTTGATGTTGTTTATACTTCCAAGACTGTTCAAGACGCAGTAGGTTTTAGACTTTTACAGTGAGAGAAGGAGGCGATACCCAAACTCTTATTTGTAGTGATTTTTGTTCGTTTCAAGCTTAATTTGCATATTCAATTTAAGTTTAACTCGTTTTAAGATTTACTTATTCATTTACGTTAATATCTATTGTATGTTTGTTTGCATTGATTGTATATTTAATTTCTGTTCGTTTTAAGTTTCATTTATACTTCAATAGCAAAATATTTTTTTTCGTTTTAAGCTTGACTTTCATATTCAATCTAAGCATTACTCGCTTTAAGATCTATTTATTCATTTACATTATTACTTGTTGTATGTTTTTTCCTATGATTGTTTATTTAATTCCTGGTCATTTTGGGTTTCATTAATTCTTTAATAGTAATTTCTGGTCGTTTTGAGTTTGAATTTTAACAGGTATTTGTATCTGCTGAGCTTAAGTTTAAAATGGCCTTTAATTTTCTTTGAAAAACTTATTTTTCGGAAAGTTTTTTTTTTAAATTAACTTCTGTTCGTTTTTGATTGCAAAAAGTTTCAAGTTTTTAAAAATTCCTTATTTCAAAATCAAACTTATAAAAAAAAAAATAAATCAAATATTCACCAAAGTATCAAAACTGGTATCAAAGTAACAATATCAAAGTGAAAAAATGGGTTTGTGTCAACCTCGGAGTTTTATTATATGATGTTTGAACTATTTTTAACAAAATGGCTATCTCAAAATTTTTATCGGATGGGTTTGAGGAAAAAGGGCGTGGGGGGGGGACTAATTGCCCTTCGGTCTCTTTTGACTCTTTAAAAGTGAACTAGAACTTTCTATTTTCAATCAAATGAGCTCTCTCTGAAGTTTATACGAGCATCCCTTCCATAAGAACCATATATACCCCCAGAGTATAACTTACAACGCCTGTCCCAGGGCCCTGGGGGGTTGTGTCGGCCCCGGAGTTTTAATATCTGATGTTTGAACTATTTTTAACAAAATGGTCACCTCAAATTTTTATTGGATGGGTTTATCCATCCGATAAACCCAAAGACGTGGAGGGCGGGAGGGGCTAGTTGCCCTCAAATCTTTTTTTACTCCAGGAAAATGAACTAGAACTTTTAATTTCCATTCAAATGAGCCCTCTCTGAAGTTTATACAAGCATCCCTTTCATAAGGAACATATCTTACAATGCCTGCCCCTGGGCCCAGGGGGGTTGTATCGACACTGGAGTTTCTGTTATCCGACCCTTGAACTATTTTTTTAAAATGTTTATCTCAAAATTTGTATCGGATAGGTTTGGGGAAAAAAGGGTGTGTGGTGGGGGCTTGTTGCCCTCGGATATCTTTTGAATCTTAAAAAGTGAACTAGAACTTTCAATTTCCAATCAAATGAGCCCTCTCTAACGTTTATACGAACATACATTCATAAGAACCATATATGCCCCCAGGGCATAACTTACAACGCCTCCCCCCGGGCCCTGGGGAGGGGGGTGTTTTGACACCGAAGTTTTTGTTATATGATCTTTGAACTATTTTTAACAAAATAGCTATCTAAAAATTTTTATCATATGCATTTGGGAAAAAAGGGTGTGGGGGGGGGGCTGGTTACCCTCCGATATCTTTTGACGCTTAAAAAGTGAGCTAGAACTTTCAATTTCCAATCAAATGAGCCCTCTCTGAAGTTTGTACAAGCATTCCTTCCATAAGAACGATATATGCCCCCAGGGCATGACTTATAACCCTTGACCTGAAGACTGTGGGGGGAGTGTCCTGCTCGAAGATTTAATTTCCAGAGCTTTCAATTACGTTGAACAGAATGGCTATCTCAAAATTTTGATTGGATGTGTTTGGGGAAAACGTGGGCTTCAGAGGGGGGTTAGTTGCCCTCCAATCACTTTTGACTATTAAAAAGGGCACTAGCCCTTTGAATTTCCAATCGAACGAGTCCTTTTTGAAGTTTCTACGACAAAGCTTTCTATAAAAAAAACTTATATGCCCCCAGGGCATAACTTACAACCTGTGGCCTGAGGGCTATGGGGGGTTTCCTCCTCAAAAACATAATTTCTATCTGGAAATCAACTTCGTGGAACAAAATGGCTATCTCAAAATTTTGATTGGATGTGTTTAGGGAAATGGTGGGCATGGAAGGGGTGTTATGCTGCCTTCCATTCACTTTTGCCCCTTAAAAAAGGGCACTAGAACTCTCGATTTGCAATCGAATGAGCCCCCTTTGAAGTTTATACGACGACCCCTTCCATATGAAGTGCCTCTGGGAAAAATAAATAAATAAATCATAGGCAGCGCACCAGCGTTGCCTAAGTAAATAACGATGTGGGCACAATGTGTTTTTTTTCTCTCCATACCCGGAAACTTCGTATCGAAGGAGTTGCCGTAGAAACTTCAAAAAGGGCTCATTCAATTGGAAATTGGAGTGGCTAGTGCCCTTTTTAATAGTCGACAGTGATTGGAGGGCAACTAGCCCCCCCCCACGCCCATCATTCCCCCAAACACATCCCATCAAACTTTTCAGATAGCCATTTTGTTCAGCGTAGTTGATTTCCAGAAAGAAAATAGAATACATATTTTTGAGGAGGGCACTCCCCAAAAACCCCCGGGGCAAGGGTTTTAAGTTATGCCCTGAGGACATATAAGAACGATGTTGGCATAATGTACTATTTATTATTTTTTTTCCTTCGTAGAAACGTAGGAAACGTAGGAATTATTTTTTTCCTTCGTAGGGGTTTTAAGTTATGCCCTGGGGGCATATAAGGTTTTTATAGAAGGCGTTGTCGTAGAAACTTCAAAACAGGCTCATTCGATTGGAAATTTGAAGGGCTAGTACCCTTTTTAATAGTCGAAAGTGATTGGAGGGCAACTAGCCCCCCCCCCCGCCCATTATTCCCCCAAACACATCCAATCAAAATTTTGAGATAGCCATTTTGTTCAGCGTAGCTGATTTCTAGACAGAAAATATGTTTATGCCCTGGGGGCATATAAGGTTTTGATAGAAGGCGTTGTCGTAGAAACTTCAAAAAAGGCTCATTCGATTGGAGATTCAAAGGGTTAGTGCCGTTTTTAATAGTCGAAAGTGATTGGAAGGCAACAAGCCCCCCCCCCCCAACGCTCATCATTTCCCCAAACACATCCAATCAAAATTTTGAGATAACCATTTTGTTCAGCGTAGTTGATTTCCAGATAGAAAATATGTTTTGAGGAGGACAATCCCCCACAGCCCTCAGGGCAAGGGTTTGAAGTTAAGCCCTGGGGGCATATAAGGTTTTTAAAGTAGACGTTGTCGTAGAAACTTCAAAAAAAGCTCATTCGATTGGAAATTCAAAGGGCTAGTGCACTTTTTAATAGTCGAAAGTGATTGGAGGGCAACTAGCCCCCCCCACGTCCATCATTCCCCCAAACACATCCAATAAAAATTTTGAGATAGCCATTTTGTTCAGCGTAGTTGATTTCCAGATAGAAAATATGTTTTTGAGGAGGACACTCCCCCACAGCCCTCAGGGCAAGGGTTATAAGTTATGCCCAGGGGGCATATAAGGTATTTATTGAAATCTTTGTCGTAGAAACTTGAAAAAGGGCTCATTTTATTTGAAATTCAAAGGACTAGTACCCTTTCTAATAGTCAAAATTGATTTGAGGGTAACTAACCCCCCTATTATTCCAACCTTTTCCCCAAACCCCTTTTTAATAGTCGAAAGTGATTGGAGGGCAACTAGCCCCCCTACGCCCATCATTCCCCCAAACACATCCAATCAAAATTTTGAGATAGCCATTTTGTTCAGCGTAGTTGATTTCCAGATAGAAAATATGTTTTTGAGGAGGACACTCCCCACAACCCTTGGGGCGAGGGTTTTAAGTTATGCCCTGAGGGCATATAAGAACGATGTTGGCACAATATACTATTTATCATTTTTTTTTCCTTTAGAGCTGGGCACTTCATATGGAAGGGGTCGTCGTAGAAACTTCAAAAGGGGCTCATTCGATTTGAAATTGAGTGTTCTAGTGCCCTTTTTAATAGTCGAAAGTGATTGGAGGGCAACTAGCCCCCCCCCCCACCCTCCACGCCCATCATTCCCCCAAACACATCCAATCAAAATTTTGAGATAGCCATTTTGTTCAGCGTAGTTGATTTCCAGATAGAAAATATGTTTTTGAGGAGGACACTCCCCCACAACCCTCAAGGCAAGGGTTTTAAGTTATGCCCTGAGGGCATATAAGAACGATGTTGGCACAATGTACTATTTATCATTTTTTTTTCCTTTAGAGCTGGGCACTTCATATGGAAGGGGTCGTCGTAGAAACTTCAAAAGGGGGTCATTCGATTGGAAATTGAGACTTCTAGTGCCCTTTTTAATAGTCGAAAGTGATTTGAGGGCAACTAACCCCCCTCTCACGCCCACCTTTTCCCCAAACACATCCAATCAAAATTGTTAGACAGCCATTTTATTCAACGTAGTTGAAAGTTTTGGAAATTAGGTCTTTAAGGATGACAACCCCTCCCCCCACAGCCCTCAGGGCAAGGGTTGTGAGTTATGCCCTGAGAACATGTAAAGCTTTTATTGAAAGCGTTGTCATAGAAACTTCAAAAGGGCTCATTCAATTGGAAATTCAAAGGGCTAGTGCCTTTTTTAATAGTTGAAAGTGATTGGATAGCGACTAACGCCCCTCTCACGCCCACCATTTTCCCAAACACATCGAATTCAAATTTTGAGATATCCATTTTGTTCAACGTAGTTGAAAGTTCTGGAAATTAGGTCTTTTAGGATGACAACCCCCTCAGAGCCCTCAGTGCAAGGGTGGTAAGTTATGCCCTGGGGCATATAAAGTTTTATTGAAAGCGTTGTCGTAGAAACTTCAAAAGGGGTCATTCAATTGGAAATTGAAAGGGCTAGTGCCTTTTTTAATAGTTGAAAGTGATTGGATAGCGACTAACGCCCCTCTCACGCCCACCATTTTCCCAAACACATCGAATTCAAATTTTGAGATATCCATTTTGTTCAACGTAGGTGAACGTTCTGGAAATTAGGTCTTTTAGGTTGATAACCCCCTCAGAGCCCTCAGTGCAAGGGTTGTAAGTTATGCCCTGGGGTAGTCCCCGAAGCCGCGCCACGCCGACATGACGGCGGCGAATGTGTGATTTAGTATCGGCGGTGGCGAAATTTTTTTGGCAGCGCGCCACCGATTTTAGACCGGCGGAACGCCACGGCGCGCTGATTTTTCTGATTAAAAATAATAATAAAAATTCCACTTCACCAAGCACGTTCAACCTCGATTTTAGTAAGGATTTTTAAATGGTTGGCAAAAAACATACAAGAACAATATGACAAAACAGGAATTTTTTGGGCCGTGTGGAAAGTGTTTGTGTTCACCGTCGATCAGACCAAGTAGAATTCTCATTTTTAGCCACTAGACCCAGGGAAACCTATGTTATGTTTATGTTTAACATCGCATTGTTCCTATAAAATCCCGTGTTTAGTCATTTCCTTCTTGTTTATGATTTGGGCTAATGTGTGTATAACTTTCAAAGTTTGAAGTTCAAACATTCTCCTGTTTATCAAATACATACGAAAAGGAAGTGAAAAAAAAAACAAACAAATAACAACATCGAAAAAACACTGTATACAAGTCAGATACCATGGCTTAACAACACCAACAATTTTAAATCAGCGGTTATATCACTTCAGTTACAATTGATGTAACAAAAGTGAGTTTGTTCACTCTGCCTGGAGCCATGGATCTTTTTGTAGTCACTATCAGTCCTGTCGTACTAAAAAGCCGTTTAGCTGGGGCACTTGTGGCCGGTACAGCCAGAACTTGACGAGCGTAAACTGCCACTCGCGGGATCTGATACTAGCATTGGACCTTGGGGTCCCACAGAATGCCGCAAATGGGCTTCTTCTTTGTATCTGCTGAAATAAGTTGTTTTTATAAGGGAGAACAAACCTGCTCCTTTACCATAGGGCTACTGCGCCCTATACCACAGGAGGAACTAAACTGCACCTTTACCCTCTTTTCTTATCAACACGGAATAACCCTCCAAAATTCTTTTCTGAAAGAAGTGGTCAAGTTATGACGTTTCAAGTCAAAGTTTAAGGCTACTTCAACTTCAGTGTGCTCTGCTAACTGTGCAAAAAAAATGTAATTCATTTCTATAGATATATTTCTATACTAGCTCTAGATAATCTACCAAGCGGGAAACTACCACAAATCAGCATCGATAAATAAATGAAACCCAAAACGAACAAAAATTACAATAAATAACTGAATTAAAATCAAAACGAGCAGAAATTAACATAAGTTGGGCTCAAAACCCCTATGCCTTCCCAAGGCCAGAACATAATTTTCACTTTACTGAAAAAATATAAATGCTTTTTATATTTATAACTTTATCAAATAATATTAACATTTTGATTACTAAATATCACTATATGTATATTAAACTGACAATGCATATTCATTTGTATTTTTTTCAGTAAAGTGCAAATTATGTTCTGGCCTTGGGAAGGCATAGGGGTTTTGAACCCAACTTATGTTAATTTCTGCTCGTTTTGGGTTTCATTTATTTATTGATGCTTATTTGTGGTAGTTTCACGCTTGGTAGAATATTTGATTTTAATTTTGCTAATTTTTTGTTTAATGGAGTTCTTTACTTTTCTTTGAAAAACTTATCTTGTGGAAACAGTTTTTTTAATTAATTTCTGTTCGTTTTATATTGACATAGTCTTTTCAGGGAAAAAGAAAATAATACTTTAAATCTTTTCGTTTTTTTAAGAATTTATAGTTTGGCCTGCTATTTGTATGCTGGAAAAAAATTTTCAGCAATTTTTAACAACATAGACCCTTTTAAAAATCTGGACACAAATAGTAGTGTTTAATTTAGTTTCATACATCCTCTAGTTGACCTGAAATGGAAAACTTGATAACATTCACAAAAAAATTTGTTTACTTTCTTTGATAGCTTGGATACACTTACGCTATTTTGATTTGGTCAACTTTTAAGAGCAGAAGAAGCCCCGAAAGTTTGAACATAATGCCCTCAGTCGTTCTTGGGATACTGCTGAGATGCCTTATTGGGAATTAGCATTAACACAGTGCATTTTGATTTAATCTTAAGGCAACATTTACTTTTTAAACATAAAGGCAAATGGGAGGGTGGGCGTGGGAGGGTGATTAGTTTCCCTCCAATCACTTTCGACTATTAAAAAGGACATCAGCCCTTTCTATTTTCAATCGAATGAGCCCTTTTCGAAGTTCCTACGACAACTCCTTCGATACGAAGTGCCCTGGTCTAAACAACAACAACAACAACAACAAAAAGATGCATTATACCCACATCGATCTCTACTATAAAAATGTCAAGCCTTCCAATCACTTTCGATTATTAAAAAGGGCACTAGGCTTTTCGATTTCCAATCGAATGATCCCTTTTTGAGTTTCTACGACAACGCTTTCTATAAACACCGTATATGCCCCCAGGGCATAAATTACAACCCTTACCCTAAGGGCTGTGAGGGTGGTTGTCATCCTCTAAGAACTAATTTCCAGAACTTTCAACTATGTTAAACAAAATTGCTATCTCAAAATTTTGATTGGATGTGTTTGAAAAGTCGCGCCGACTTTTCCGCGCGGCTTCGGGGTCTACCCTGGGGGCATATAAGGTTTATATAGAAAGTTGTTGTATAAATCATAGGCAGCGCGATCGCGTTGCCTAAATAAAGAACGGAGACACTCGAGAACGAGACAAGAAACGGGGACTAAGTAAAGAAGAGGACACTCCCCCACAACCCTCAGGGCAAGGGTCTTAAGTTATGCCCTGGGGGCATATAAGAACGATGTGGGCACAATGTATTACTTATTAATTTTTTCCTTTAGAGCAGGGCACTTCGTATCGAAGAAGTTGTCGTAGAAACTTCGAAAAACGCTCATTCAATTGGAAATTGGAGTGGCTTGTGCCCTTTTTAACAGTCGAAAGTGATTGGAAGGCGACTAACACCCCTTCCACGCCCACCATTTCCCGAAATACATTCAATCAAAATTTTGAGATAGCCATTTTGTTCAGCGTAGTTGATTCCCAGATAAAAATTATGTTTTTGAGGACAGTCCCCCACAGCCCTTAGGGCAAGGGTTGTAAGTTATGCCCTGATGGCATATAAGGTTTTTTTATAGAAGGCGTTGTCGTAGAAACTTTAAAAAGGGCTCATTCGATTGGAAATTCAAAGGGCTAGTGCCCTTTTTAATAGTCGAAAGTGATTAGAGGGCAACTAACCCGCCTCTCACGCCCACCTTTTCCCCAAACACATCTAATCAAAACAATGAGATAGCCATTTTATTTAACGTAGTTTTAAATTCTGGAAATTAGGTCTTTGAGGATGAAATCCCCTCCCCCCCCACAGCCCTCAGGGCAAGGATTGTAAGTTATGTCCAGGGGGCATATAAGGTTTTTATATAACGCGTTGTCGTAGAAACTTCAAAAAGGGCTCATTCGATTGGAAATTGAAATGGCTAGTGCCCTTTTTAATAGTCGAAAGTGATTGGAAGGCAACTAACACCCCTTCCACGCCCACCATTTCCCCAAACACATCTAATAAAGATTTTGAGATAGCCATTTTGTTCCACGCAGATCAAAGTTCAGGAAATTATACCTTTGAGCCGGACACTCCCCCCACAGTCTTCAGGGCAAGGGTTATAAGTTATGCCCTGGGGGCATATAAGGTTTTTATTGAAATCTTTGTCGTACAAACTTGAAAAAGGGCTCATTCAATTGGAAATTCATTGGAAATTATTAGTCGAAAGTGATTTGAAGGCAACTAACCCCCCTCTCACGCCCATCTTTTCTCCAAAGACATCCAATCAATATTTTAGATAGCCATTTTATTCAACGTAGTTGAAAGTTTTGGAAATTAGGTCTTTAAGGATGATAACCCCTCTGCCCCCCCCCACAGCCCTCAGGGCAAGGGTTGTAAGCTATGCCCTGGGGGCGTATAAGGTTTTTATTGAAAGCGTAGAAACTTCAAAAGGGCTCATTCAATTGGAAATTGAAAGGGCTAGTGCCTTTTTTAATAGTTGAAAGTGATTGGATTGCGACTAAAGCCCCTCTCACGCCCACCATTTTCCTAAACACGTTCAATCAAAATTTTGAGATATCCATTTTGTTCAACATAGTTGAAAGTTCTTGAAATTTGGTCTTTTAGGATGATAACCCCCTCAGAGTCCTCAGTGCAAGGGTTGTATGTTATGCCCTGGGGGCATATAAAGTTTATATAGAAAGTTGTTATAGAAATTTCAAAAGGGCTCATTTGATTGGAAATTGAAATCGCCCTTTTTAATAGTCGAAAGTGAGTGGAGAGTAATTAACCCCCCTCTTACGCCCACCATTTCCCCAAAAACATCCAATCAAAATTTTCAGATAGCCATTTTGTTCAACGTAGTTGAAAGTTCTGGAAATTATGTATTTAAGGATGACAAACCCCCCAGAGCGCCAAGGGCAAAGGTTGTAAGTTCTGCCCTGGGGGCATATAACTTTTTTATAGATAGAGTTGTCGTAAAAATTCAGAAGGGGCTCATTCAATTCGAAATTGAGAGGGCTAGTGCCCTTTGTAATAGTCGAAAGTGATTGGAGGGTAACTAACCCCCCTCTCACGCCCACCATTCCTCCAAACACATCCAATCAAAATTTTCAGATAGCTATTTTGTTCAATGTAGTAGAAAAATCTGGAAATTAGGTCTTTGAGAATGACGCCCCCGCACTCGGGGCAAGGGTTGTAATTTATGGCCTGGGGGCATATAAGATTTTTATTGAAAGTTTTGTCGTAGAAAATTCAAAAGGGCTCATTTGATTGGAAATTGAAAGGGCTAGGGCCATTTTTCATAATTGAAAGTGATTGGAGAGCGACTACCGCCCCTCTCACGCCCACCATTTCTCCAAACGCATCCAATCAAAATTTTGAGATACCATTGTTGTTTAACGTAGTTGAAAGTTCTGGAAATTCGGTCTTAGAGGATGACAAACACCCTAACAGACCTTAGGGTAACGGTTGTAATTTATGCCCTGGGGGTATATAAGGCGTTTATAGAAAGCGTTGTCGTTTCCAAAAGGGCTCATTCGGTTGGAAATCGAAAGGCCTAGTGCCCTTTTCAATATTCGAAAGTGATTGGAAGGCTTGACATTTTCATAGGCAGCGCGCTAGCGCTGCCTAAGTAAAGAACGATGTGGCCACAATGTGTTTTTTTCCGAGAGAGACTTCGTATCAAAGGAGTTGTCGTAGAAACTTCGAAAAGGTTCATTCGATTGGAAATTGGGATGGCTAGTGCCCTTTTTAATAGTCAAAAGTGATTGGAGGGCAACTAGCCCCCCCCCACGCCCATCATTCCCCCAAACACATCCAATCAAAATTTTAAGATAGCCATTTTGTTCAGCGTAGTTGATTTCCAGATAGAAAATATGTTTTTGAGGAGGACACTCCCCCAAAACCCTCTGGGCAAGGGTTTTAAGTTATGCCCTGGGGACATATAAGGTTTTTATAGAAGGCGTTGTCGTAGAAACTTCAAAACAGGCTCATTCGATTGGAAATTAGAAGGGCTAGTACCATTTTTAATAGTCGAAAGTGATTGGAGGGCAACTAGCCCCCCCCCACGCCCATCATTCCCCCAAACACATCCAATCAAAATTTTAAGATAGCCATTTTGTTCAGCGTAGTTGATTTCCAGATAGAAAATATGTTTTTGAGGAGGACACTCCCCCACAACCATCAGGGCAAGCGTTTAAGTTATGCCCTGGGGGCAAATAAGGTTTTTATACAAGGCGTTGTCGTAGAAACTTCAAAACAGGCTCATTCGATTGGAAATTCGAAGGGTTAGTACCCTTTTTAATAGTCAAAAGTGATTGGAGGGCAACTAGCCCCCCCCCCACGCCCATCATTCCCCCAAACACATCCAATCAAAATTTTGAGATAGCCATTTTGTTCAGCGTGGTTGATTTCCAGAAAGAAAATATGTTTTTGAGGAGGACACTCCCCCACAACCCTCGGGGCAAGGGTTTTAAGCTATGCCCTGAGGGCATATACGAACGATGTTGGCACAATGTACTATTTAGTATTTTTTTTTTCCTTTAGAGCTGGGCACTTCATATGGAAGGGGTGGTCGTAGAAACTTCAAAAGGGGCTCATTCGATTGGAAATTGAGAGTTCTAGTGCCCTTTTTAATAGTCTAAATTGATTGGAGGGCAACTAGGCCCCCCACGCCCATCATTCCCCCAAACACATCCAATCAAAATTTTGAGATAGCCATTTTGTTCAGCGTAGTTGATTTCCAGATAGAAAATATGTTTTTGAGGAGGACACTCCCCCATAACCCTCGGGGCAAGGGTTTTAAGTTATGCCCTGGCGGCAAATAAGGTTTTTATAGAAGGCGTTTTCGTAAAAACTTCAAAACAGGCTCATTCGATTGGAAATTCGAAGGGCTAGTACCCTTTTTAATAGTTGAAAGTGATTGGAAGGCAACTAGCCCCCCCCCCAACGCCCATCATTCCCCCAAACACATCCAATCAAAATTTGAGATAGCCATTTTGTTCAGCGTAGTTGATTTCCAGATAGAAAATATGTTTTTGAGGAGGACACTCTCCCATAACCCTCGAGGCAAGGGTTTTAAGTTATGCCCTGGGGGCATATAAGGTTTTTATAGAAGGCGTTGCCGTAGAAACTTCAAAAAAGCCTCATTCGATTGGAAATTCAAAGGGCTAGTGCCCTTTTTAATAGTCGAAAGTGATTGGAGGGCAACTAGCCCCCCCCCACGCCCATCATTTCCCAAGACATATCTAATCAAAATTTTGAGATAGCCATTTTGTTCAGCGTAGTTGATTTCCAGATAGAAAACATGTTTTTGAGGAGGACACTCCCCCACAGCCCTCAGGGCAAGGGTTTTAAGTTATGCCCTTGGGGTATATAATGTTTTTAAAGAAGGCGTTGTCGTAGAAAGTTCAAAAAAAGCTCATTCGATTGGAAATTCAAAGGGCTAGTGCCCTTTCTAATAGTCGAAAGTGATTGAAGGGCAACTACCCCCCCCAAGCCCATCATTCCCCCAAAAACATCCAATCAAAAATTTGAGATAGCCATTTTGTTCAGCGTAGTTAATTTAAAGATAGAAAATATATTTTTGAGGAGGAAACTCCCCCACAACCCTCAGGGCAAGGATTATAAGCTATGCCCTGGGGGCATATAAGATTTTTATACAAGGCGTTGTCGTAGAAACTTAAAAAAAGGCTCATTCGATTGGAAATTCAAAGGGTTAGTGCCCTTTTTAATAGTCAAAAGTAATTGGAGGGCAACAAGTCCCCCCACGCCCATAATTCCCCCAAACACATCCAATCAAAATTTTTAGATAGCCATTTTGTTCAGCGTGATTGATTTCAAGATAGAAAATATGTTTTTGAGGAGGATACTCCCCCATAGCCCTCAGGGCTAGGGCTTTAAGTTATACCCTGGAGGCATATAAGGTTTTTATAGAAGGCGTTGTCGTAGAAACTTTAAAAAAAAGCTCATTCGATTGGAAATTCAAAGAGCTAGTGCCCTTTTTAATAGTCGAAAGTGGTTGGAGGGCAAATAGCCCCCCCCCCTCCCACGCCCATCGTTCCCCCAAACACATCCAATAAAAATTTTGAGATAGCCATTTTGTTCAGCGTAGTTGATTTCCATATAGAAAATAGGTTCTGAGGAGGACAGTCCCCCAAAACCCTCAGGGCAAGGGTTTTAAGTTATGCCCTGGGGGCATATAACGTTTTTATTGAAATCTTTGTCGTAGAAACTTTAAAAAAGGGCTCATTCGATTTGAAATTCAAAGAGCTAGTACCCTTTTTAATAGTCGAAAGTGATAAGTGATATTTTTTGTTGTTGTTGTTTAGACCAGTGCACTTCGTATCGAAGTAGTTGTCGTGGGAACTTCGAATAGGGCTCATTCGATTGAAAATAGAAAGGGCTGATCCCTTTTTAACAGTCAAAAGTGATTGGAGGGCAACTAATCCCCTTCCACTCCCACCCTCCCACGCCCACCCTCGCATTTGCCCATTATGTCTAAAAACTAAATGTTGCCTTAAGATTAAATCAAAATGCACTGTGATAATGCTAATTCCCAATAAGGCATCTCAGCAGTATCCCAAGAATGACTGAGGGTATTATGTTCAAACTTTTGGGGCAACATCTGCTCTTCAAATTTAACAAAATCAAAATAGCGTAAGTGTATCTAAGCTATCAAAGAAAGTAAACAGATTTTTTGCGAATGGTATCAAGTTTTCCATTTCAGGTCAACTAGAGGAGGTATGAAACTAAATTAAACAGTACTATTTGTGTCCAGATTTATAAAAGGGTGTATGTTGTTAAAAATTGCTGAAAATTTTTCTCCAGCATATAAATAGCAGGCCAAACTGTAAAGTCTTAAAAAACAAAAAGATTTAAAGTATTATTTTCTTTTTCCCTGAAAAGACTATGTCAATATAAAACGAAGAGAAATTAATTAAAAAAACTTTTTCCACAAAATAAGTTTTTCAAAGAAAAGTAAAGAACTGCATTAAAAAAAAATGAGCAAAAATAATCAAATAATCTACCAAGTGTGAAACTACCACAAATCAGTGTCGATAAATAAATGAAACCCAAAACGAACAGAAATTACAATAAATAACCGAGTCAAACTCAAAACGAGCAGAAATTAACATAAGTTGGGCGCAAAACCCCTTTGCCTTCCCAAGGCCAGAACAAAATTTGCACTTTACTGAAAAAAATGTAAATGTTTTTACTTTTTTAACTTTAATAAATCAAATAATATTAACATTTTGATTACTAAGTATCAGTATATGTATATTAAACTGACAATGCACATTCATTTGTATTTTTTTTAGCAAAGTGCAAATTTTGTTCTGGCCTTGGGAAAACATAGGGGTTTTGCACCCAAATTATGTTAATTTCTGCTCGTTTTGAGTTTGACTCGGTTATTTATTGTAATTTCTGTTCGTTTTGGGTTTCATTTTTTTATCGATGCCGATTTGTGGTAGTTTCACGCTTGGTAGATTATTTGATTTTATTTTTGCTAATTTTTTGTTTAATGGAGTTCTTTACTTTTCTTTGAAAAACTTATTTTGTGGAAAAAGTTTTTTTAAATTAATTATAGTAAAGATCGAAGTGGATATAATGTATTATTTTTGTTGTTGTTGTTGTTTAGACCAGGGCACTTCATACCAAAGGAGTTGTTGTGGGAACTTCGAAAAGGGCTCATTCGATTGAAAATAGATAGGGCTGATGCCCTATTTAATAGTCGAAAGTGATTTGAGGGCAACTAATCCCCCTTCCACTCCCACCCTCCCACGCCAACCCTCCCATTTCTGCTCTTAAAATTTAACCAAATCAAAATAGCGTAAGTGTATCCAAGCTATCAAAGAAAGTAAACAGATTTTTTTTGCGAATGGTATCAAGTTTTCCATTTCAGGTCAACTAGAGGAGGTATGAAACTAAATTAAACAGTACTGTTTGTGTCCAGATTTTTAAAAGGGTGTATATTGTTAAAAATAGCTGAAAATTTTTCTCCAGCATACAAATAACAGGCCAAACCATAAAGTCTTAAAAAAAACGAAAAGATTTAAAGTATTATTTTCTTTTTCCCTGAAAACACTATGTCAATATAAAACGAACAGAAATTAATTAAAAAAACTTTTTCCACAAAATAAGTTTTTCAAAGAAAAGTAAAGAACTCCATTAAACAAAAAATGAGCAAAAATAAAATCAAATAATCTACCAAGCGTGAAACTACCAAAAATCAGCATTGATAAATAAATGAAACCCAAAACGAACAGAAATTACAATAATTAACCGAGTCAAACTCAAAACGAGCAGAAATTAACATAAGTTGGGCGCAAAACCCCTATGCCTTCCCAAGGCCAGAAAAAAATTTGCACTTTACTGAAAAAATTCAAATGAATGTGCATTGTCAGTTTAATATACGTATACTGATATTTAGTAATAAAAAAGTTAATATTATTTGATTTATTAAAGTTATAAAAGTAAAAACATTTATATTTTTTCAGTAAAGTGCAAATTTTGTTCTGGCCTTGGGAAGGCATAGGGGTTTAGTGCCCAACTTATGTTAATTTCTGCGCGTTTTGAGTTTGACTTGGTTAATTATTGTAATTTCAGTTCGTTTTGGGTTTAATCTATTTATCAATGCTGATTTGTGGTAGTTTCATGCTTGGTAGATTATTTGATTTTATTTTTGCTCATTTTTTGTTTAATGGAGTTCTTTACTTTTCTTTGAAAAACTTATTTTGTGGAAAAAGTTTTTTTAATTAATAAATAATAATTAAACATTGGAGACGTATGGTCTTTACTATAGGCAATTCTATAGCATTGCCTCTGATAAGAAGAAAAGAGATGTAGCTATTGGAAACACAATGAATATATCTAATTTGGAGCACATTTGTTATTTGTGGGGGGGGGGGTGAAGCGAAGGAAAACAATCTTTAGCAATGGTATACTTTGCTTTGGACCAACATTACTTAATATTTACATTAATGATGCCCCATGTGTAGTCAGAAATAAATTAAGCCTTTATTGGCCAAGTAAATAAAGTAATTTTTTTCTTGGCAATGCTTCAGTAGGCTCGGAAAGCAAAACAATGTTTCCCTTTCAAAACCTTGTGCAAAAATAGATGTTTTTTTTCGAAAGTTATTACTTCTTCTAACATAAAAAATCGATTTTTTATGTCTTCAACATAAAAAAACTTCTTCTAACATAAAAGTATCAAAGTTTTGGATCCACTGACCATCTATTATTTCTGGATAGTGAATGCTCTTCCCAAGGAGAAATGCATTAATTTCTGGAAAAAGGGACACAAAACATTTAAAATATCCTCTCTTGATAGCCAACATACCTTGTTGGTTATCAAGTTGTACCAAGTTGTTTATCAAGTGTTCAATGTTAAACAATATCTCTTGATTTTTTTTTTTTTCAAAATGGCAACAAACCCTTTTTCTTACGCCAGTCATAATTTGGCCCCATCTGTTGAAATGAACACAATTTTATCAAGGGGAATATGATACTTATTCATATACTCAATTATGGCATTTGCTCTAATTTCTCATGGTTCTGACCTTTGAGTGGTAATAATCCTAAAAGTTCTTCTTTAAGGCCTGAACGAGACATAAATCTTACAAAAAGTGAAACTTGTGCTGTATCATATATGTCACAAGACTTGTGAGCTGCTATTGATAAAGCCAAACCCATTTTCAGATCTTTGATATGCTGTTTGTTTATACTGGGACAAATTCTAATTTTTCTATCTTTAATGGTTTTGGAAGACAGTGGCAACTCTTCAATTCTTTTCAGAATATTTGCTTTGTTCTTAAAATCTCTTAACTTAAACAAAAAATTATACATGTTCTCAATTTATAGAAGAATTTAATGTATCAAGAAAATGCTCTTACTAATTTTTTTTAATGAAAATATTATTGTGCCTTCCATTAATATTTGTGCAAGAGCCGTACTTAAGGGAACAAAGAGCCAAAAACGGATCCAGAGCCGCACTTTGCCAACCACTGGTTTAACCATATATGAAACTAACAATTTTAAATATACTGACAGTTAACAGTAGGGCCAAATCACAGACACAAACTTAATGCTTGAGCCTAAATTTGGAAAGTGCTAAGTAATGTTGGATGTGGGATCTTGAAGTTACAACAAAGCACCCAAACCTTAGACAGACTCTATCATGGATACATTCAATCTGAGGCAAGTGTTAGGCAGAAAAGGGTCAAGATATACAATATTTCATAACTGATATAGGAACATATGAATAAACTACCCAATTCCTTTGTGTATGCTCTTTCCAAATATACTAATCAATTCACTTTCAATTTACGTCATCTCCCTGCCTGATGGTCTCATATATAGCCCTAATAATGTATTTGGACAGTTTGAAGTCAAGAAACAATTCTTTCTAGGTATATAGCCACTAAACAGTTACAGAAGAATAGTGAGGTATCTGGAAATTTTGCTTAAAAAAAAAAAAAAAAAAAAAAAAAAAAAAAAAAAAAAAAAAACAGCATAAAGTAAATATAATGTTTCATTTAAGTGTTTTTTTTTCTAAGCGTTAAATGTTTTTTTTTTTTCAATGCCCATTTTAAGTACTATTATTAGGTTAATGTAGTGTGGGGTGGGGGGTTTCTGGGGGGGGGGGTATTTTCCAGGGGGTAAATGCAGGCCACCAGCTATAGCATTACTGTTAAGGAGTCTAAGCTTGAGTTTTAGCAAGCATTCTCCATTCCTCTAAAAAGGTCTATTGATTGCAGAGGCAGCTTGCACTAAATTCTCTGTAAGTCACTCTTTTCTTCAAACTGATTTCACAATTTGTTGAAATGATGGAAATTTTACTGCATATATACAATTTAGGATATATATTTGAACATTAAGGGGGGGAGGGGGGAGGCAAATGAATGTTATGTTTGGGTTCATGATGAAATTCTGATTCAAAAGGTGAGTGTATTTCTTAGATATCTCATTAGTGAGCTAATCAGAATATTTACCTGGACCATCAGTTTACATCTGTATTTACTCCACATGACATGATAATACCCTTTTTCCAGATCCCCCCCCCCTCCACCTATACCACCATAACCCCTGATTATGGCCAATACAGTAGATGTAGAGACACACCTAAAAAGTTGAACCAAAATAAATCAGTGGGACCATATAGTGAACAACCAAGGTTTCTATAAAAATTGCATGTTGAACTGTCAGGTCTGCAGCCATATCAAGAGAGGTCTTGATGTCCTTGGTGTAGACAACAAGTTGAATTTCCATATTTATGCATAAGCAACTATTGTGAAGGTTAATCAGACACTTGGCTTAATCAAAAGAATGTTCACTAGCAGATCTCCAACGTTATGACTAAGCCATAGAAGAATCTAGTTCAACCAAGCTTAAAGTTTGGAATGACAAGTTCGACCAAGTAGCCCTGGAATCAGTCTAGAGGAGGACAACAAAATGTATTAGACCTTTATGATGTTATCCTCCTGTCTCCATAAGCTTAGAATACTATTTCTAATATATCATCACATATGAGGCAATATGATAATAGCAGACAAGCTTCTAAATGCTAAAGATACCATTCCTGGCCTTTTCTAACTTGACATTTTAAAGAGAACTTGTGGTCACCCACACAAGCTAACAATAGACTAAGGAACATGTTTTTTTTTCAAAAAGAGTTGTCAGCTTTTGGAACTCTCTTAGTTGATTGGCTCTATGGTGACAACAGCAACTTGTTTATGTGAAAATTGAGTACAGGATTACCGGCCAATTTCATGTGATAAAGCAATTTATTGGTACCTATATTTATCATTTTCAACTAATATCCATCCTTAAGTGTCTTTTCTCAAAGTGTGAATTCACTTACCTGGACTTTGAATTTAGTGATATTTTATTTTTTATCCCCAAGAGAATTTATCCATTGTGTTTGAATTCTAATTAAAACAATAAAGGATTGTAAACAAATAAAGGATTACTTCAAGTATACCTGTTTCCTCTCAAAATATATAGTTGCCCCTCCTGAGTAGATGTTAATATATAAGTGTTACCTCCCGAGTAGATGTTACCCTTATTCAAGAGGATCTGAATGCTTTAAACAATTGGTGTAAATTGAACTCCATGTTTGTAAACCATCAAAAATGTTTTATACTTCATTACTTATTGAAAAGCTCAACTTTTCATTATTTTCTTGGTGATACACCTGTTTCATCTGTATATCCAGTAAGGAATTTATGTATTCACTTTGATAACCAGTTGAAGTTTCACAAGCATGTGTCAACAATTTTGTGAAATGCTAATTACAGTCTGCTTCAAATTAAGAGAAGTTTCAGGAAATTTAACCTTCACACTTTTATGACACTATACAAGACAATAGAATGCCTGATGGTAGAATATTGTTCCTCTGTGTGGTATCTGACATGAGAATGTGACATGCAGCAAATTGAAAATGTTGAATTGAAATATTGGGCATCAAAGTTAGTGCCATATTTGAGTCATTTACTCTATCAGCATTGACTGCAATGTTTGGGACTTCCTTCTCTGGAGTTTTGATGGAACAGGATTGACCTGATCAATATGTTCTGTGTTATGAAGGGTGTTGATAATGTGAACTGGGCTGATTTCTTCAAACTTAGGCATTACTCAGCCACTCAATAAAACTTGTATAAACTTTATCAGCCATGCATGCACAAGAAAATAGGCCAATGTAGCTTTGTTAACTGAGCAACAAAACTTTGGAATAGTTTACCTGATACCATAGTTTCTGTGCAAATGGTGCAAACATTTAAGAGTGCTCTCATTGAAACTAAGGTCTATGAAAAACAGTTTCTGTAATATAGTTGTTGTATAGTTGGTTTTTACTGAAGAATATTTTTTTTTTTTTTCTAGTGTTGCTGTTGGAGCTGTCATTTCTTGGGTTTGCATTGCAACAAGCCTATGGCTTTCTCCTGTATTGAATAAAATAAATAATAATATAAAAAAAGTTACCTCTGCTGCCATGGATGTGTTCAAGTCATCAGTGGACAAGGGGTGGTTCAAAAAATGATGGTGCACTGTTTAGGATATTATAGATGGCTAATTATAATCACTGAAGCTGGCAGATACAGGATTTGGTAGATTTCTACCAAATCATATTATTGAGTTAGGAATAAAGTAAATACATCATTTGATACCTTTTTTTATGCTGATTAAAAATATAATAATCATTTCTATTGGAAATGAATTTCAGCCCCCCCCCTATATATGCCAATTCAGGGTATATATTTCTACATTAGGGGGGTTGGGGTAAAGTTTAAACTTACCTCCCATTTACATCAGAAACAAAATTTGCCCCCCCCCTAATGTAGAAATATATACCCTGAATTGGCATATAGGCCTATAGGGGGGGGGGGGCTGACATTCATTTCTGATAGAAATGATTATTATAGGCTATTTGTAATCAGCATAAAAAAGGCATTGAGTGGTATATTCACTTTATGCATAAGTCAATAATATGATTTGGTAGAAATTTACCCAGGATTCATCCTATCACTAGCATCTACACCATAGCCTATCTAAAGTTACAAAACCTAGCATGGTCTACCATCTAGGCCTACATTTATGAAAAATGCATTATGGTCAAGATAATTGTCCAAGATTAAGCACTGTCAAAGTAGCCTACTTGAGTATGAGCACAGTTTGGTCAATATATACCAAATCATTTTATTGAGTTTCAAATAAAGTGAATACACCATTCGATGCCTTTTTTTATGCTAATTACGAATATAATAAGCATTTCTATCAGAAATTTTGTTGTACTTCATTTAAGCAGAAGATCTATTTTGCAAGGTTTCACTTCTATAACTCACATATTGGTATACCCACATATTTTTAAAGGTCATCAAAGGTCAGGACCCTCTAGAGGGAGAAGGAGTGGAGGTGGGTACTTCAAAATATCTTCCCGGGACATACTTTAGCCTGTAGAACCATCCCTGAAAGTTTCATTTTCTTAACCTAACCCCTTTCCAAGATAGTCAAAAGTAGCTAAAGTAGAATTTTACGAAGAATTTATCTTTTTCTGAAATTTCGTTTTAGTAGGCCTAAAAGCCTAGGTTAGTGTATGGGTACCATTGCATTACTAACCATTTGAATGGATCTGCATACCAGGTGTAAATTTGCTGTTTCAGAGTAAGCTTTTTGGGTTGAGGTCTTGACTGAGGTCCAAGAAACATTTTGATTTATTCTAAAAAAAAATTCCGAAACACACGTCTTTTATTTAAAGAATTTGCTGAGATTTTTAGCATCATTGCCAGAAAAATCCTATTCAAGGAAGAAAAGCAGCCAGTGCTGGATAAAATACCTCAAAGAAGTATCTTCAGTACGAGTCGGAAGCTATCGACCAAAAGTGTATTTAAGAATTTTATCTAACAAAAGATTTTTGTTGTTTAAAAAATAGAGTTGTGAGGAAGAGTCCTACTTTAGCGTAAAGAGCGAGGCGTTGAGGAGGGGACAGCCCCCTTTCGTATACGGAATAATCTCTGTTCGTTTTAATCTTTAATGTCGCTCCTTACTTTCAGTTAAAAAAACTTGTTTTTTTTATTTGTTTTCTGAACATTTTTGAATTAATGCAGGTTTTGATTTTGGCGCACCGTACATGAATAATTAAAAAAAAATTTGTTTCTGTTCGTTTTAAGTTTTGAAGTTGCTCCTTACTTTCAGTTGAAAAACTTGTTTTTTATTTAATTTCTGATCTTTTTTTAAATAATGCTGGGAAATCCAACGCCCCCTTCACAGCAATGTCTCTTCCCCCATGAAAACTTCCTCCATGGAAAGTTCCTCCCACATAACCCCTGACCCCCCCCCCCCTCACTACTAGAAAAAAACTGAAAACATCTGTATACTTCCCAATAATCAATACTATATGTAAAAATTGTGTAAAGTTCATAACTTTCAGCCTTCCCTCCAAGGACTTTGGGGGATTAAGTCATCCTAAAATACATATTTATTATATTTTCGCCTATGTTGAACAAAATGGCTATCTCAAAATTTTAATCGGATGACTTTGGGAAAAAATGAGCGTGGGAGGGGGCCTAGTTGCCTTCCATTTTTTTATCACTTAAAAAGAGCCCTAGAACTTTTAATTTCCGTTCGAATGAGCTCTCCCACGATATTCTAGGACCACTGGGTCGATACGATAACCCCTGGGGAAAAAAAACAATTAAACACGCATCCCTGATCTTAATTCTGGCAAAAAATACAAAATTCGACATTTTTGCAGAAAGGAGCTTGCAACCTCTACAGTATGGTTCTCTAACACGCTTAATCTGATGTTGTGATTTTCATTAAGGTTATATAGCTTTTAGGGGGTGTTTCCCGCTTTTTTCGAAAATCAGGCAAATATTCTCAGGCGCGTAACTTTTGATGTGTAGAACTAAACTTGATGAAGCTGGTATATTTGAAATCAGCATTAAAATCAGATTCTTTTGATGTATCTATCGGTATCAAAATTCCGTTTTTTAGAGTTTCGATTACTATTGAGCGGGGTCTGTCCTTACTTACAGTTCGTTACCACGAACTGTTTGATGATGGTTTTTAAAGTATATTTATATGTGAGGCTATCAACAGGACGTGATTAAAATAGCTTCAGTGCTCTAGAAGACCAAAGATTATGCATATTTTAAATTTGCATAATTGAAAATACTTCTTTCTATTAACCTGCAATTTATAGTAAAATATTATTTAGAAATTATTAGCACAAAACTACAACTTGCTTGTCATTTTAACTGAATAATCAAACTATGCTTACAATTGAAATTCCACTCCAGCATTTTAGTTATTTTTTAAGCTGGAAAAAAATTTTATTTACTTTTCATCAACTAATCCATATTAAAAATATGTCAGTTAAAACTGAAAAAAAAATTCTTATAAACACAGTTTTTCAAATACAGTCAAGAGGAAAATTAAAACCGGAAACGTGCTAAAATAAAGAAAAAATAAGCGAAACTTAAAACGGACAGAAATTACTACGAAGGAAAAGAACTATAAGAGGAATAAATAATTATGTCAAACATAAGAATTATGTCAATATTTTGGTTTCCGATTTCAATCGTTCATAAATTAATGATTGAAATCGAGATAATTTTATATACCAAACGTCGTTTTGCTAAGTTTCTTGCCAATCACAAAGGTGAGATCATCGACTACAGGAGTGAACGTCTTGCGACTAACCCAAATGAAATTTGAAGACTCATTGGGGGGAAAAGTCAAAAGGTGTCGCTTCAGAGCTTCCAAGTGAGAGTGACTGGATCAACTATTTCACCAGCGAATTTCTTCCACCTGATCCAGTGTTAGATTAAATAGAAAAAAACAAGTTTTTTAAACTGAAAGTAAGGAGCGACATTAAAACTTAAAACGAACAGAAATTATTCTGTATATGAAAGAGACTGTCCCCTCCTCAACGCCTCGCTCTTTACGCTAAAGTTTTTTATTGTTTTAAAAAATAAAGTTGTGAGACAGAGTCAAACTTTAGCGTAAAGAGCGAGGCGTTGAGGAGGGGACAGTCTCTTTCATATACAGAATAATTTCTGTTCGTTTTAAGTTTTAATGTCGCTCCTTACTTTCAGTTTAAAAAACTTGTTTTTTTTATTTAATTTTTGAACGTTTTTGAATAAATGCAGGTTTTGATCTTGGCTCACCGTACATGAATAATTAAAACAATTTTTCATATTAATTTACTTTTATTTAGTTAAATGGCTTTCTCGAAACTTGTTTAATTTTATTTACGAACGTTTTTATTAGTAATAAATATACGTAACTTACGAATTAACTTACGTAACGAACTTCTATATTCATATATTTTTAATACATTTATTAGGGGGTTCGCCCCCCTAGTCAATACCTTGCTCTTTAAGCGAAAGTTCAAATCTTGTTCCAATTCTTTAGAAATGACCGCTTAATCACAAAGGCCGTTAATTAGAATAAATAGCTCTTATGAAAGTACTAAAAAATCTTTGGCTTAAAGAGCGAGGCATTGACTACGGGGTGAACCCAATTATATATGTAATATTTTCTGTTCGTTTAAAGTTTCGATGTTGCTGCTGTTGCAGTTGAAGTACTTGTTTTTTTATATTAAATTTATGATCTTTTTTTAAATAATGCTGGGAAGTCCGGCGTCCCCTTCATAGCAATGTCCCTTCCCCCATGAAAACTTCCTTCATGGAAAGACTCCTCCCACATAACCCCTGACCCACCCACCCCTCCCCCCCCACTACCAGGAAAAATCTCCCCTGAAAACGTCTGTATACTTCCAAATAACCAATACTATATGTTAACATTGGGTAAAGTTCATAACTTTCAGCCCTCCCCCCGGGAAGTTCGGGGGATTAAGTCATCCTAAAAGACATACTTATAATATTTTCGAACATGCTGAACAAAATGGCTATCTCAAAATTTTGATCAGGTGACTTTGGGAAAAAAATGAGCGTGGGAGGGGGCCTAGTTGCCCTCCATTTTTTTTGGTCACTTAAAAAGGGCACTAGAACTTTCAATTTCCATTCCAATGAGCCCTTTCACGATATTCTAGGACAACTGGTTCGATACGATCACCCCTGGGGAAAAAAAAAAAACAAACAAACAAATAAACACGCACCCCTGATCTTTCTTCTGGCAAAAAATGCAAAATTCCACATTTTTGTAGATGGGAGCTTGAAACCTCTACAGTAGGGTTCTCTGATACACGGAATATGATGGTGTGATTTTCATTAAGGTTCTATGACTTTTAGGGGGTCTTTCCCCCCTTTTTCGAAAATCAGCCAAATTTTCTCAGGCGCCTAACTTTTGATGGAAAGGATTAAACTTGATGAAACTTATATATTTGATATCAGCATTAAAATAAGATTCTTTTGATGTATCTATTTGTATCAAAATACCGTTTTCTAGAGTTTCGGTTACCATTGAGCCGGGTCGCTCCTTACTTACAGTTCGTTACCACGAACTGTTTGATACTAAACTTAATAAAATTTATATATTTAGAATCAGCATTATAAACACATTCTTTTGATACATTTATTGACATCAAAATTACGTTTTTAAAAGTTTGATTACTATTGAGCCGTATCGCTTGTTTTTTTATTGTTTTTTTATTACGTATATGTTATTACGTATATGAGGGGGTTCTGCCCTTAGTCAATACCACGCTCTTTACGTTAAAAGTTAAAAAAAAATTTGATTCACAAACCCCTGAATCACAAAGGCCGTTTAATTAGAATAGATAGCTCTTTTGAAAGCACTAAAAAAAAACTGTAGCGTAAAGAGCGAGGTATTGACTTGGGGGAGAACCCCCTCACATACGTTATAATTTCTGTTCGTTTTAAGTTCTAATATTCCTTCTTACATTTCAGTTGAAAAAACTTGTTTTTTTTTTTTATTTAATTTCTGATCGTTTTTTAAATAATGCTTGGAAATCCGGCGCCCCCTTCATAGAAATGTCCCTTACCCCAAAGAAACATCCTCCACAGAAATATTCTCCAGAGTAACTCCCTCCTCTAGCCCCTCCTCCAGAAAAAATCCTTCCTGAAAATGGTTGTATACTTCCCAATAACCAATAAATAATGCTGGCAAGTCCGGCGCCCCCTTCATGGCGATTTCCCTTCCCCCATGAAAACTTCCTTCATGAACAGATCCTCCAACATAACCCCGACCCACCCTTCCCTCCCACTAGCAGAAAAAAAAACCTCCTGAAAACTTCTGTATACTTCCGAATAACCAATACTATATGTTAACATTGGGTAAAGTTCATATCTTTTAGCCCTCCCTCTGGGTACTTCGGGGGATTAAGTCATCCCAAAAGACATATTTATCATATTTTCGACCATGCTGAACAAAATGGCTATCTCAAAATTTTGATCGGGTGACTTTGGTAAAAAAATAAGCGTGGGAGGGGGCCTAGTTGCCCTCCATTTTTTTGGTCACTTAAAAAGGGCACTAGAACTTTCAATTTCCATTCCAATGAGCCCTTTCACGATATTCTAGGACAACTGGTTCGATACGATCACCCCTGGGGAAAAAAAAAAAACAAACAAACAAATAAACACGCACCCCTGATCTTTCTTCTGGCAAAAAATGCAAAATTCCACATTTTTGTAGATGGGAGCTTGAAACCTCTACAGTAGGGTTCTCTGATACACGGAATATGATGGTGTGATTTTCATTAGGGTTCTATGACTTTTAGGGGGTCTTTCCCCCCTTTTTCGAAAATCAGCCAAATTTTCTCAGGCGCCTAACTTTTGATGGAAAGGATTAAACTTGATGAAACTTATATATTTGAAATCAGCATTAAAATAAGATTCTTTTGATGTATCTATTTGTATCAAAATACCGTTTTCTAGAGTTTCGGTTACCATTGAGCCGGGTCGCTCCTTACTTACAGTTCGTTACCACGAACTGTTTGATACTAAACTTAATAAAATTTATATATTTAGAATCAGCATTATAAACACATTCTTTTGATACATTTATTGACATCAAAATTACGTTTTTAAAAGTTTGATTACTATTGAGCCGTATCGCTTGTTTTTTTATTGTTTTTTTATTACGTATATGTTATTACGTATATGAGGGGGTTCTGCCCTTAGTCAATACCACGCTCTTTACGTTAAAAGTTAAAAAAAAATTTGATTCACAAACCCCTGAATCACAAAGGCCGTTTAATTAGAATAGATAGCTCTTTTGAAAGCACTAAAAAAAAACTGTAGCGTAAAGAGCGAGGTATTGACTTGGGGGAGAACCCCCTCACATACGTTATAATTTCTGTTCGTTTTAAGTTCTAATATTCCTTCTTACATTTCAGTTGAAAAAACTTGGTTTTTTTTTTATTTAATTTCTGATCGTTTTTTAAATAATGCTTGGAAATCCGGCGCCCCCTTCATAGAAATGTCCCTTACCCCAAAGAAACATCCTCCACGGAAATATTCTCCAGAGTAACTCCCTCCTCTAGCCCCCCCTCCAGAAAAAATCCTTCCTGAAAATGGTTGTATACTTCCCAATAACCAATAAATAATGCTGGCAAGTCCGGCGCCCCCTTCATGGCGATTTCCCTTCCCCCATGAAAACTTCCTTCATGAACAGATCCTCCAACATAACCCCCGACCCACCCTTCCCTCCCACTAGCAGAAAAAAAACCTCCTGAAAACTTCTGTATACTTCCGAATAACCAATACTATATGTTAACATTGGGTAAAGTTCATATCTTTTAGCCCTCCCTCTGGGTACTTCGGGGGATTAAGTCATCCCAAAAGACATATTTATCATATTTTCGACCATGCTGAACAAAATGGCTATCTCAAAATTTTGATCGGGTGACTTTGGTAAAAAAATAAGCGTGGGAGGGGGCCTAGTTGCCCTCCATTTTTTTTGGTCACTTAAAAAGGGCACTAGAACTTTTAATTTCCGTTCCAATGAGCCCTCCCACGATATTCTAGGACCACTGGGTCGATACGATCACCCCTGGGGAAAAAAAACAAAAAACAAACAAACAAACAAACAAACAAACAAACAAATAACACGCATCCGTGATCTTTCTTCTGGCAAAAAATGCAAAAATCCACATTTTTGTAGATAGGAGCTTGAAACCTCTACAGTAGGGTTCTCTGATACGCTGAATATGATGGTGTGATTTTCATTAAGGTTCTATAACTTTTAGGGGGTCTTTCCCCCTTTTTTTGAAAATCAGCCAAATTTTCTCAGGCGCGTAACTTTTGATGGGTAGCTCTAAACTTGATGAAAGTTATATATTTGAAATCAGCATTGAAATCTGATTCTTTTGATATATCTATTGGTATCAAAAACCCGTTTTCTAGAGTTTCGGTTACCATTGAGCCGGGTCGCTCCTTACTTACAGTTCGTTACCACGAACTGTTTGAAACCCGCTATAACAATTATTGAAAAAGTTACTCGAGCATACAAATAGCAGGCACCACTATAAATTCTTATAAAAAAAACGAAAATATTTAAACTATCTTTTTCTCCTGAAAAAGCCTATGTCAATATAAAACGAATAAAAATTAATTAAAAAACTTTTTCCACAAAATAGGTTCTTCAAAGGAAAGTAAAGAACTCCATTAAAGCAAAAATGAACAAAAATAGAATCTTATAATATACCAAGCGTAAAATTGCCAAAAATCAGCATATATAAATAAATGAAACCCAAAACGAACCGAAATTAAAATAAATAACCGTGTCAAACTGAAAACGAGTAGAAGTTAATATGAATAGGGATGAAAACCCCTATGGCTTTCTAAGGCCAGAACATAATTTGCACTTTACTAGAAAAAAAGAATGTTTTCACTTTTATAACTTTGATAAATCATATATTATTAAAATTTTAAGGAATAAATATCAGGATATGTGCATTAAACCGATAATGCACATTCATTTGTGTTTTTTCACTAAAATGCAAATTATGTTCCAGCCTTAGGAAGGTATAGAGGTTTTGATCAGTGCAGGTTAAAGAGGGAATACTTGTTCCCTCTTTCTAACAACGCAGGTTAAAGTGTTGCCACTTATACCGCATTTTGCCGTATAATCCGCAATTTGGAGAGAAATGCCGCACTTTTTTTCTGATTATACCACATACCGCGATTATACCGCAAAATGACTTTGGTCAGTGTATTCATACCGCGACATAACTTTTATCACTGAATTGATACTAAGTAATGTCACCGTACGGGGAAAATGAAAAATGTTTGCTCTCTACTTCAGGGCTCATTGGATTGATAATCAGAAGTTATAGTGCTCTTTTTAAGAGTCAAAGTCATCAGAAGGCAAATAGCTCCCCCCCCCCACGCACACACACGTCATATTTTCCAGAAACGTATCTGATAGAAATTTTAAGATGGCCATTTGTTGTCATAGAAACTTCAAAAAGGGCTCAGTCGGTTGGTAATTGAAAGGGCTAGTGCCTTCTTTAATAGTCAACAGTGATTGGAGGGCAACCATCCCCCATGTCCATCATTTCCCCAAACAATTCCAGTCAAAATTTCGAGATAGTTATTTTGTTTGACGTAGTTTAAAAGTCCAGAAATTATGTCTTTGAGGATGAGAACTCCCTCATAGTCCTCAGGACAAGGGTTGTAAGGTATACCCCGAGGGCATTTAAGGTTTTTGTGGAAACGGTGGTCGTATAAACTTCGGAGGAGGCTCATTGGATTGGAAATCGGAAATTGAAGGACCATTTTTAAGAGTCAAATTTATCAGAGGGCATCTATAACCCCCCTACCCTACGTCATATTTTCCCGATGCATCCGATAGAAACTTTAAGATAGCTATGTGTTCAAAAATAGACCAAAGATCTCATAACACAGCCTTTGGGGTTGACACAACCCCAAAAGTATGGGAATAAGGGTTTTAAACTATGCCCCGGGGGATGTAAGGTTTTCATGAAGAGGTAGTCTTGTGAATTTTAGAGGATGCTCATTTGATTGTAAATACATACTTCTAGTTCCGTTTTAAGAGTCAAGTGTGATGGAGGGAAAATACCCCCTCTCCCTGATATCCTCTTTTCCCCAAACAAATTTGATCAAAATTGTGAGACAGCCGTTTTGTAGCCAATAGTCCAAAGAGAATATAACAATGTCTTCAGTAATCAAATATCAGAAATATTCATGCGGACGTTGAACTAAATCAAAACAAATTATGAGCATGTGAACTTTCAAAAAGGTGACAAAGTAATATCTCAAGAACAATTTATATTATTAAATTAGATCTTTAAGTGTAAGTTGTGGGGAATTTTGAACTAGCCAGAAGGCACTATGTGTATACTTTTAGTACTACAACTACAGTTACTCTAACTAATGACGCTTAGAGTATTAAGGTGAAACTTCTAGGAAGTGTTTAGGGGGTGTTCCAATTAAACGAAAAAACTATACATGCAGGTTTTCAAAAAGGCATATAAGCAATATCATAGGCAGCATCACTCTATAATAGCTAGAAATATCATTAAAAAAATTTAAAGAAGCTAATTTGATTCAAAATTAAAAGTTCTAGTGTCCTTTCTAAGAGTAAAAAGAGATTGGATCTCTCAAGCCGATTTATTTCCTAAGCACATCCAGTCTTAATTTTGAGACAGCTATTTTGTTCAGCATAGTAGAATGGAGCAACTATGTCTTTAGGGATATTGGGCATGTTACACCTCCACAATTATGCCAAACTATGGATTCTTATAAAAAAACGAAAAGATATAATTTTTTTCGTGAAAATAACTTTGTCAATAAAAAACGAACAGAAATTCATCTAAAAAAACTTTTTCCACAAAATAAGCTTTTCAAATGAAAAGTGGAGCTCCATTAAGCAAAAAATAGACAGAAATGAAGTCAAGTAATCATCCAGGCATAAAACTATCACAAATCGCTATCAATAAATAAATGAAACTCAAAATGAACAGAAATTAGAATAAATAGCGGAGTCAAACTCAAAACGAGCAAAAGTTAACATTAGCAGGGCTGATAACCCCCATGCCTTCTCAAGACCAAAACATACTTTGCGCTTTACTGACAACAAAGTAAGTTTAAATGTTTTCACATTTTTTTACTTAAATAAGTAAAAACCTTTTTTACTTTTTTTTTACCCATTTTTTATTTTAAGGAATAAATATCATTAGGTAAGTTAAACTGACAATCCACGGTCATTTTTTTTCAGTAAAGCCTAAGTTATATTCTGGTCTTGAGAAGGCATGGGGGTTATCAGCCCTAGTAATGTTAATTTTTGCTAGTTTTGAGTTTGACTCGGCTATTTACTATAAGTTTTGTTCGTTTTTGAGTTTCATTTACTTCTTGATAGTGATTTGATGTAGTATTACGCTTGGAAGATTATTTGACTTTATTTCTGCCCATTTTTGGCTTAGTAGAGCTCTTTACTTTTCTTTGAAAACTTATTCTGTGGAAGGTTTTTTTAATTTAATACAAATATATTACACCGTCATTCAGCCAGGGGTGGGGGATGGCCCCCCTCCCCCCCCCCCTTATGGGCGCCCATGGTAATCATGGATCAGTATCTATTATTTTCAGTCGATTGGTTGGAGGGACGGACTATATTAAGAAGACGGGCGTTCCCATACAGAACTAGTTTGGAGATTAGACCACCAATGGGAGTAAATCACTTAGTCAAGAGGTTAGTTGAAGAAAAATAACCATGTTACAGTTGTGGAATTTAGCTGTCATTAATATGCCCTGGTTACAAGTCATAATTGTAAAAAAAAATCTAAGAGTCTGGAAGATTTATGCAAAAAGTTTTGCAATCTCTTTTAACACAGTGCAAAATGACAAGATGCATCTAGGAATAAATACATCTGATTCTTCAATCAGGTAGAACAACACATATTCCTTGCTTTGGCTCCCACCTGTTGGCTTTCATTTGAAAACTCGACAAGGCATATTCTCGAGTTGTGGGATACTCACACGTTGTATTGGGACTTTTGTTATTAAAGATCCTTCACAGGTGAACATCAAACGAATTCTAGATCGCTTTCGCTTCTCTGAAAAGTTAAAGGACTGCCTTTATTTTCTGACCCCTTTAGTTACGAGCTAAGAGTTCCTAGTAATCAGTATTTCTTTTAGTACTATACCTCAGGCATATGGAATAAGGCAAAGATGGACCAAGAATGGCAGTTCATATCGAGTGTAACTTTATCTGAAGGTTTGAGTCTTGAAAATTTGGACGACTCTGACATAGTGGTGTATTGGTACCATATCCCTACACTAAAATCTGCAACTGGAGCAGTAATGTTTCTAAACGTTTCAAAATTCATACGATACTTTTTTCATTTCCAATATCATATGTCATTGTTGAGTGCCTTTTTGTTTTTTAGAGGAAGTCAAACCTGACATGCAAAATCATCTTGGTTCAATAAAACGTCAGCAAAATCATCTTAGTTCATTAAAACGTCAACAGATTCATTTGCTAACTCTTTCGTAGACATTAAAAACGGAATGTGGTCTGAACCGTTAGCAAAAAGGTAGGGGGGGTCACCGTCAAGCCGTGACAAGTGGGGGGGGCTAGAACTGAGACTTGTTAAACGTGTACTTCAAGCAAACAGTAAAGCAACCTCAAGTGGCAGCACTTCTGTGAATCAAAATGTTTTGTATAGTGCGGCCAATGGAGTTCTTAACGAGCATGATCACGCTGTCTGATACCCAGTGACCTTTTTCTGCCTGTGCAAATGATTCCTTTTAACGTTTTAGTATCATAATTGTCATTAAAATCTAGTAGTAATCAAAATAACGCTTTTTTGCTAGCCATTTCGTTTTCTATTTTTCCACCTCTTTTTTCAGACAATGCCACATCTCAGGGTTATTATACATTATTTCTTCCATAAAGTTGAAAGAGTTAGTTTTGGTATAAAAAATGGCCTTAAGGTAACCAAAGACCCTATAAGAACACATGAAGCTAGATGCCATATTTTCAAGCCTAGCTCTCATTTCTCCAAATACCTTCAACATTTGATTTCGATCAGTCATTTTAACTAGGATTTGTCCCGGTGATGGAGTCAAGCTTCGGTAAAGAAAGGAGGGAGGGGTGTTCAAGAAATAAAGTTTCAAACAATTATATCATGGGCACTTATTTAGACAAGGGTGTCACTACCTTCTTTGCTTTGAGGCGAGGGAAGGAATAAAAATCTGCTGACAAATCAAATACCGAACCTTGCTGAGGATTTTTTAAGCAAGTAAATACTATGCTGTCTCGAAAAGTTCAAAATTGTAGAAAAGCATCACTACAAATTGTATTATTGTTTACATTAATTTTTTGAAATATATTTTAAGGAAGTAAGTTGTGTAAAAACTGCTTATGTAGCGCAAAGCGTCTAAAATTTAAAAAGGAAAAAAAAAATAAATAAGCATCTGGTTCGAGAAAGTCGGTTTGCATATTTGCTGAGCCAGTAAAAACTGTTCAATCTAGCATTCTCGTCTTTTGGTTGGCATCATACTGTCTACTTTCTTAAAAGAAAAAAAATGTGGCGGAAGACTTTTGTGTAGACTGGCACATTTGTCTCTTTTTTTCGTTTTCAAGGCCGGTATATCAGAGGATCCAAAAATAGAAAAATGGGACAAAAACGACAGTCACAGTATTTCTAGAGAAAGCGCCGAAAATGAAACAAATATTGATAAATAAATTATAATCTAGTTTAAAACAGAAAAGAGTAGATTATCCTGCTTCCAATTTTCTAGAGAACGGAGGGTCTGGACGAGCTATTAGTGATGAAGAACGGGTGAGAGTGCCAGAATGTGGGAAAAAGATATGAATTTGTTATTGGGAACTATATTTCCCTTTTTTACATGGGGTGGGTATCTGGGGATGTCTCTTTTCCTTTTTATTCCACTTTTCTTGATCAAAGCCCATGGCAAAATCCACCACTTAAAAAAAATAATAAAGAATAGTATCCATTTGCTAGAACAGTAGCAAGGAATTAATTTCTTTTGAAAAGTAAGTTTTTTTGTTGGAACTAGTGACGTCGTATTTGCATTACGGGTATCAAAATATACCATAAATTATACCGTGTTTCGGTAGAAAGGATACCGCAAAAATACCGCTTTTTTCATCGACCGGCACTGCTTTTTAGTAGCGGTCAAGTGGCTACACTGGTATATATTGACAACTCTGTATACTCTTGTCTTAACAATGAAAACGGCCAAACAGGAGGGGGTCTTGGATCTAAAGAAATAGCTTAGACCAGTTTAAGATGTCTAGAATCAAAAGCCTATTTGGTGGAAAACCAATATCTAAAAAAGAGTTTACAGTAGTTGAACAGATTGGTAGTCCAACCAATGTGCAAAGAGAGATTCACGTTAAAAAGGGACCTGATGGGAAGTTACTAGGTTTACCAGATCACTGGTCAAAGCTGCTGAACAATGAAATTAGGTTTGTCTTGCATTTAATTTGTCTACCAGTTTTGAGTATAGGCTATCAAGAAATTTGGGTTTTGTTTATTTGGGCTGTTGCTTTTAATCCAAAGCAAGACAAGGTTATAGGCTAGTAGGCCTAACATGATAATTTGTAGACATGATAATTGCCTGTCTCCAGCACTAGGCTATATGTAAGTAGGCCACAAGGTTTACAAAAATTCTAGATGATTGGTTGGTTGGAGGGATGGACTATATTAAGAAGACAGGTGTTCCCATACAGAACTAGTTTGGAGATTAGACCACCAATGGGAGTAAATCACTTAGTCAAGAGGTTAGTTGAAGAAAAATAACCATGTTACAGTTGTGGAATTTAGCTGTCATTAATATGCCCTGGTTACAAGTCATAATTGTAAAAAAAAATCTAAGAGTCTGGAAGATTTATGCAAAAAAATTTGCAATCTCTTTTAACACAGTGCAAAATGACAAGATGCATCTAGGAATAAATACATCTGATTCTTCAATCAGGTGGAACAACACATATTCCTTGCTTTGGCTCCCACCTGTTGGCTTTCACTTGAAAACTCGACAAGGCATATTCTCGAGTTGTGGGATACTCACATGTTGTATTGGGATTTTTGTTATTAAAGATCCTTCACAGGTGAACATCAAACAAATTCTAGATTGCTTTTGCTTCTCTGAAAAGTTAAAGGACTTCCTTTATTTTCTGACCCCTTTAGTTATGAGCTAAGAGTTCCTATTAATCAGTATTTCTTTTAGTACTATACCTCAGGCATATGGAATAAGGCAAAGATGGACCAAGAATGGCAGTTCATATCGAGTGTAACTTTATCTGAAGGTTTGATTCTTGAAAATTTGGACGACTCTGACATAGTGGTGTATTGGTACCATATCCCTACACTAAAATCTGCAACTGGAGCAGTAATGTTTCTAAACGTTTCAAAATTCATACGATACTTTTTTCATTTCCAATATCATATGTCATTGTTGAGTGCCTTTTTTGTTTTTTAGAGGAAGTCAAACCTGACATGCAAAATCATCTTAGTTCAACAAAATGTCAGCAAAATCATCTTAGTTCATTAAAACGTCAACAGATTCATTTGCTAACTCTTTCACTGACATTAAAAATGGAATATGGTCTGAACTGTTAGCAAAAAGGTAGGGGGGGTCACCATCAAGCCGTGACAAGTGGGGGGGGGCTAGAACTGAGACTTGTTAAATGTGTACTTCAAGGAAACAGTAAAGCAACCTCAAGTGGCAGCACTTCTGTGAATCAAAATGTTTTGTATAGTGCAGCCAATGGAGTTCTTAACAAGCATGATCACGCTGTCTGATACCCAGTGACCTTTTTCTGCCTGTGCAAATGATTCCTTTTAACATTTTAGTATGATAATTGTCATTAAAATCTAGTAGTAATCAAAATAACGCTCTTTTGCTAGCCATTTCGTTTTCTATTTTTCCACCTCTTTTTTCAGACAATGCCACATCTCAGGGTTATTATACATTATTTCTTCCATAAAGTTGAAAGAGTTAGTTTTGGTATAAAAAATGGCCTTAAGGTAACCAAAGACCCTATAAGTACACATGAAGCTAGATGCCATATTTTCAAGCCTAGCTCTCATTTCTCCAAATACCTTCAACATTTGATTTCGATCAGTCATTTTAACTAGGGTTTGTCCTGGTGATGGAGTCAAGCTTTGGTAAAGAAAGGAGGGAGGGGTGTTCAAGAAATAAAGTTTCAAACAATTATATCATGGGCACTTATTTAGACAAGGGTGTCACTACCTTCTTTGCTTTGAGGTGAGGGAAGGAATAAAAATCTGCTGACAAATCAAATACCAAACCTTGCTGAGGATTTTTTAAGCAAGTAAATAATATGCTGTCTCGAAAAGTTCAAAATTGTAGAAAAGCATCACTACAAATTGTATTATTGTTTACATTAATTTTTTGAAATATATTTTAAGGAAGTAAGTTGTGTAAAAACTGCTTCTGTAGTGCAAAGCATCTAAAATTTAAAAAGGAAAAAAAAATAAATAAGCTTCTGGTTTGAGAAAGTCAGTTTGCATATTTGCTGAGCCAGTAAAAACTGTTCAATCTAGCATTCTCGTCTTTTGGTTGGCATCAAACTGTCTACTTTCTTAAAAGAAAAAAAATGTGGCGGAAGACTTTTGTGTAGCCTGGCACATTTGTCTCTTTTTTTTGTTTTCAAGGCCGGTATATCAGAGGATCCAAAAATAGAAAAATGGGACAAAAACGACAGTCACAGTATTTCTAGAGAAAGCGCCGAAAATGAAACAAATATTGATAAATAAATTATAATCTAGTTTAAAACAGAAAAGAGTAGATTATCCTGCTTCCAATTTTCTAGAGAACAGAGGGTCTGGACGAGCTATTAGTGATGAAGAATGGGCGAGAGTGCCAGAATGTGGGAAAAAGATATGAATTTGTTATTGGGAACTATATTTCCCTTTTTTACATGGGGTGGGTATCTGGCGGATGTCTCTTTTCCTTTTTATTCCACTTTTCTTGATCAAAGCCCATGGCAAAATCCACCACTTAAAAAAAATAATAAAGAATAGTATCCATTTGCTAGAACAGTAGCAAGGAATTAATTTCTTTTGAAAAGTAAGTTTTTTTGTTGGAACTAGTGATGTTGTATTTGCATTACGGGTATCAAAATATACCATAAATTATACCGTGTTTTGGTAGAAAGGATACCGCAAAAATACTGCTTTTTTCATTGACTGGCACTGCTTTTTAGTAGCGGTCAAGTGGCTACACTGGTATATATTGACAACTCTGTATACTCTTGTCTTAACAATGAAAACGGCCAAACAGGAGGGGGTCTTGGATCTAAAGAAATAGCTTAGACCAGTTTAAGATGTCTAGAATCAAAAGCCTATTTGGTGGAAAACCAATATCTAAAAAAGAGTTTACAGTAGTTGAACAGATTGGTAGTCCAACCAATGTGCAAAGAGAGATTCACGTTAAAAAGGGACCTGATGGGAAGTTACTAGGTTTACCAGATCACTGGTCAAAGCTGCTGAACAATGAAATTAGGTTTGTCTTGCATTTAATTTGTCTACCAGTTTTGAGTATAGGCTATCAAGAAATTTGGGTTTTGTTTATTTGGGCTGTTGCTTTTAATCCAAAGCAAGACAAGGTTATAGGCTAGTAGGCCTAACATGATAATTTGTAGACATGATAATTGCCTGTCTCCAGCACTAGACTATATATAAGTAGGCCACAAGGTTTACAAAAATTCTAGATGAAGGGCTTTTAGCTAGCTCTGAAAATAGTTGAGTTTGATTAAAGGGTAAATATTTACCAAATCATATTGTTGAGTTACAACTGAAGTGAATATATCAGTTGATGCCTTTTTTGGTAAAATTCTACTTTAGTTACTTTTGAATATCTTAGAAAGGGGTTAGGTTAGGAAAATGAGAAGTACCTACCTCCACTCCTTCTCCCTCTAGAGGGTCCTGACCTTTGATGACCTTTAAAAATCTGTGAGTTATAGAAGTGAAACCTTGCAAAATAGATCTTCTGCTTAAATGAAGTATAACAAAATTGTTTTCAGCTTCACAACTTTGCTCAATCCCAATTTATAAGGTTTTAAAGATATGCAAATACATTTCCTACATTTTGGGAATAAACATTGATATGGCACAAAAATTCTGCTCAAATAACTGAAATTGCATTTTCAGAGCTAAAGCCAGAGAAAAAGAAACTGATAACTGAAAATTAAGGTAAAATGTTGTTTTGTCAAAATTTCAATGGGTATAGACCTGTCATGTAGGCAAATTTCAGGACCCTCTAGAGGGAGGAGTGGAGGTAGGTACTTCATAATGCCTTCCCGGGACATACTTTAGCCTGTAGACCTATCCCTGAAAGTTTCATTTTCCTAACCTAACCCCATTCCAAGATAGCCAAAAGTTGCTAAAGTAGAATTTTACCCCTTTTTTTGTGCTCTTTACAAATATAATAATCATTTTTGTTAGAAATGAATTTTAGTCCCCACCCCTATAGGCTATATACCAATTCAGAGTAGGCTATAGGGTAAGACACCCAGTAGTCGGCCACCTGCCTATTCTTGGACAGAATGTAACTAACAGGGAACCTAGCTCTAGGCTAATGTGCTTAGAAAGTTTTTATGCAAAGACAAAGCTGGTTTCCCTGGTCACTTAGATATCCATATGGATATCTAAGTGACCAGGGAAACCAGCTTTGTCTTTGTATAAAAACTTTCTAAGCACATTAGCCTAGAGCTAGGTTCCCTGTTAGTTACATTCTGTCTGAGAATAGGCAGGTGGCAGACTACTGGGTGTCTTACCCTATATTTGCACATTGGGGGTGGGTGGGGGTAATTTTATTTCTGATTTAAATGAGAGGTAAGTTTAAACTTTCCCCCACCCCCCCTAATCTGCAAATATATACCCTGAATTGGTATATATAGGGGTGGGGGCTAAAATTCATTTCTGACAAAAATGATTATTATATTTGTAAAGAGCACAAAAAAAGGCATCAACTGATATATTCACTTTAGTTGTAACTCAATAATATGATTTGGTAAATATTTACTGATTATTCCAGCACCTCAACAATGCTACAGGAAGGTTTTTTGAAGCATTAATCCCCACTTCTTCCCCTTCAAAGGGTAATGACCTTAAGTGGTCATTGTTATCCTTAAATACCTTAAATTTCATTAGTCAGCAAGATAAGTTGGTGTTGAACCTCCCAAAGGCCTAAAGAACATCCCAATGAACTTTTGCAAGGTCTTGGCAAATCATTTCATAACTTATAAAATTCTTTTTGGCCTCACTATTTACTTTGAGGTTGAATTATATTTCTGTTAAATACAGATGTGGTCACTACTACCAACTGCAGGGAGCTAAGATTTTGAGAGGGTTTGGTCAGGATTGCTAGTAATAACAAGGTCTAGTAGTGAGGATGGTAAAATTTTACTTTAGCTACTTTTGGCTATCTTGGAAAGGGGTTAGGTTAGGAAAATGAAACTTTAAGGGATAGTTTTACAGGCTAAAGCATATCCCAGGATGTTATTTTGAAGTACCTACCTCCACTCCTTGTCCCTCTAGAGGGTCCCAACCTTTGGTGACCTTTAAAAATCATTGTGTTATAAAAATGAAACCTTGCAAAATAGATCTTCTGCTTAAGTGAAGTACAACAAAATTGTTTGCAGCTTCACAACTTTGCTCAATCCCAATTTATAAGGTTTTAAAGATACAAATACATTTCCTAAATTTTGAAAAAAATGTTGATATGACTCAAAATTCTACTCAAATAAAAGGAATTACATTTTCAGAACTAAAGCCAGAGAAAAAGAAACTGTTAACTGAAAATTAAGGTAAAATGTTGTTTTATCAAAATTTCAATTGGTATAGACCTGTCATGTAGGCAAACTCCAGGACGCTCTAGAGAGAGAAGGAGTGAAGGTAGGTACTTCAAAATACTTTCCTGGGACATACTTTAGCCTGTAGACCCATCCCTGAAAGTTTTATTTTCCTAACCTAACCCTTTTCCAAAAGTAGCTGAAGTAGAATTTTACTGTGAGGGTTCCTATAAGTTCCTAAAAAAAGCTGTTTCACAATCTGGGTTAAAAAATTGCCAGCAAGGATATTTGCTGTGACAAAGTAGGGACTGTTCTCTTGAGAAAATCCCAAGCCATCCACCCAACTAATCTCAGACATGTTAAAGTCTCCAAAAAGGGACATGACAGAATGTTTCTTACTATTTGCTTTGGAAATAATTTGGAAACAAGGTATGAAGTGAATTGATTAGTGACTGAAAGACTACAAAATAAAACCTCCAGCTTAATTTTCTATCAAAAGTTTTTCATCTTCCTATTTGGGTTATTATTTCTTTTTGCTTTCTGTGTTGTTTGTTCTTGTGGTACTTGTTTAGAATCCAGTAAACATGCAAGAAAGATTGCATCAAAATATCAAAGATGCTATATGAAAAACAGGTTTTTGCTACCTAGTGAGGTATTGCTCACTCCATGGCTAAGATTTAAACTTCAGTTTTTTGGGATTGAAGGGGTAAAAAAATATACCTAGGTTAGGATATGTATTTAATATATGCTATGCTTTACCTTCACAGAACCAATTAAAGTCAAAAGAGGCATGAGGAAAGGCAGTGTCCTTAGTCCTGTCATTTTCAAACATGCAATCTCTTAGATCCTGTACCATATCTCTTCATCTCTTCTATTTCACTGTACAAACTTATCTTATATAGCTTATGCAGATGATGTTCTTCTCAGTAGATGAAAGGCAGACTTGCAAGATTACCTAAATAGACTGCAAAACAAATTTCAGTCAATTGGACTTTCTGTTATCATTGAAAAGTGCAAATTTCTGGCTTTCAACACAGCTAAAAGCAATAGTGTTACCTTAAATTGCAGCTAGGAGCAATCTAAGGATTTCTCCTTGTAGAGCTCTGGAATGATGATTAATTGTATGCAAGAATCACTGGTGACCAGGTGCTGCTCCATCTTTGATAGCATCCCAATTGAATTTACACTCTTTGGAGGACCACTCAGCATCTAGCCTTTGTTTAAAAACATCAACAGATTCAGCAGTAACAGTTTCATTAGATAATTTGTTCCAATTGTTGACAATACGTGTTGAGAAGAATTGAGTACAGACTCTTTATGT